>CAUYUJ010005110.1:38084-45584 GCA_963575745.1 Prorocentrum cordatum | reverse complement strand
CCCATGAAGTGGCCGGAAGAGTCGGCCCACGGCACGCAGCTCAGGACAACCGCGTACCACTCCTCCCGCGCCCAGCCACCCCCGCACGGGTCCCCCGGGCCATCAGTGCGACGAAGTCGCGCATGCGGTCCTCGTGGCCGCCGCAGCGGCGGCGGAGGAATTCGGAGGCGGCCTCCATGGAGCCAGCGGCCATGAGCTCCTCGAGCAGGCGGCCGACCCCGCCAGGAGCAGCAGCAGGCGCCTCAGGGCAGAGGGGCCAGGACGCCTCGGCGCTCCCCGCCTCGCCGCCGAGCGAAGCTCCAGGCGACTCACGACTGGAGAGCGCCCCAGCGGCGGCGCCCGGCAGCACAGCAGGCGCCGCGGCCGAGGGCGCAGGGCGCAGGGCGTCGTCCTCCAGGTCGCTGCCGCCGTCCTCCCCTCGACCGCTGCCGCCGGCTGCACCAGCAGCGCTGTCGAGCACCGTGGGGCCCGCCCTGCGCTCCGCGGGCGCGGCGGCGCCGTGCGCGACGTCGCCTCCGCCGTTGCCCCTCTGGCCACACAGGCGGGGCGTCCGCCGCCGGAGCGCGAGGCCGCCGCCGTCACCATCACGACCTGCAGCTGCGGCACGGGCGGCTTGAAGCTCGGCCACGAGCGTCGCCGCCGCGGCACGCACGATGCCCTCCGCGGAGCGCAGCGGGCGCGCCGCCGCCACGCCCCGCGCCGGGCCAGCGGCGCCATGCACCGCCAGCGCGGGCCCCGCGGGCCGCAGCCAGCGCTGCGCCGGCCAGCCGTCGCCGCCGCCGTCGGAGGCCGGCGGCGGGCCAGGGGCCCAGCGGCGGCGAGCTCGACGCGGACACGGCTGGGGGGAGGAGGAGGAGGAGGCGGAGGAGGCGGAGGAGGAGGAGGAGGAGGAATAATGTCCATCTGAAGATGAGGAATCATACTATTACTAAGGGCAATGATACGAATAATGATAAGCACAGAGGGGGCTAGTACGAACAATAGTCGTAGTAAGATTGATTACACATGCGAAACATACGGAAACGAATGCTAATACTAAGAAGAATACGAAGAAGACGACTACTCCTACTGCTACTACCAATACTACCACTACTACTACTACTACTACTACTGCTACTACTACTACTACTACTAATACTACTACTACTACTACTGCTGCTGCTGCTGCTGCTGCTGCTGCTGCTGCTGCTGCTACTACTACTACTACTACTACTGCTATACTACTAGTGCTGCTACTACTACTACTACTACTACTACTACTACTCGGGCTAATAGTAGGAATACTTAACATCGTAGTGGTGGTCATACTACATCTACAACTACTCATCGTTTTATTAATGCTAACATAGACGATGCTATTAATGCTTAACAAATCAGAATCGGAGTAATGTAACGAACCACAAGAATAGCTCTACTACGATTACGGCTAATCTTCATACTACTAAGATGAATACGACTACTAATACTAATGCGAGCCATATTGCGAATACTACGAATGTAGATAAGAAACACATTACTACTAGCAATACTACGACTAATATTGTTAACAACAGTAAGAAGACTACTCATACTGCTAAGACTAGTACTACTAATGTTAGTAAGGTAAGCAATAAACATACGACACATCCTACTACTATTCAGAGTACTAAGGATATTCATAGTAAGACGGAGAGTAGTAATACGAAAGCTATTAATAATAGTACTCATTTTAAGAACACTACCACGAATAATACGAATAACACGACTAAGAGTAATACGACGAATAATAAGAAAAAGGAGGAGGAGCAGGGGGAGGAAGGGGGAGGAGGAGGAGCAGGAGGAGGAGGAAGAAGAAGAAGAAGAAGAGGAGGAGGAGGAGGAGGAGGAGAGTGGTGGCTGGGGGACGTGTCGAATGGTGGGAGAGATGGAGGAGAGATGAATGCACCACAGATGTTTGAGATAGGGTGAAGACGATCAACTTCAGGGGGCGATTCAGGAGCGCCATACTTTTAGCCGTCTGCATATCCAGAAACTGCCCAGATACGGCGCCATCATTTTCGGTCACACGTGCTGGGTGCAGGGAGGCGCCCAGGAGGGGGACGACTTAGGCCTCCTTGTATTCGCGGATGCTCTTCAGACATGGCTGCCTAGCTGACACGAGATGAGCCTGCTCTCCAGACTGCAGTCAGCCTGCATAGTAAGGATGAACGACTTTCCAAGGTTACCCTTGCATCCTTCCCCTTCGGCCCATCCTCGGCCGCTTTCGCTGGCTGCGCCCCGCTCGCAAAGTGTCGACGTGACATGGCCTTCCAAGGCGCCTGTATACTTATCGTGCGTCCTTATTGTACGGGTTGACTGTGGGAAGAATTACCTGCCTTCGCATCTGCCCGCGGCTGTCGCGATCGCGACTGCGGGCCCGCTCGCGAAGCTTCCCCCTCGTGGGTGGCTCGGAGCCTGAGATGAGATTCCAATCTATTTCTAGCGCCTTCCTACTTCAAGAATCGGCATGCTTTCGCTGTGCTTTGTTACTCCAGATTTCGTAATAAAGGGAGGGGGGTCTCATTTCGGGGGGGGTCTCTTCCAGGCTATCTTGGAGGGCCTGGGGGGGTCTGGGGACGATGTTTTGGAGGGTTCTCCCACGGGGGGGGTCTGAAATGGCTTGTCTTGGAGGGTCCAGACCCCCTCCCTTTTATTACGAAATCTGGAGTACTTCTTCCGACCGACGTGTACGGGGGGGGGCCGCGTGGAGGGGGGACAGCGCAGGGGGGGGGGCCACGGGCGAGGAGGCAGGGGCTCGACCGAACAACGAACGACACCGTCCCACCTGCGGCCCTCGATGCTGCGCTGCGGCCCCTCGGGGGCCCCTGGCGCGTACTCCAGATTTCGCCATAAAAGGGAGGGGGTCACAACCCTCACAGACGGGCAATTCCAGACCCCCCCAAACAAGCCATGAAGGGCGGCTTTTTGCCCAGACCCACTGGAACCCTCCAAGACTGCTCAAATCTGACCCCATCCCAAATCAGACCACCCCGCTTTTATGGTGAAATCTGGAGTATCACGGGAAAGCCCGCGCCGGACTTCCTGGCACATGCTGTGAGGCCCAGGTCTGCTGGTCCAGGGGCGAGAAGCAGGGGGTGCGCAGTACGTGAAGCGAGATGCCCCGGGCTACACCCCAACCCCCCCCCGGCCCAGCCACCCCAAGCAGCCGCGCCGGGCTGCTTCAGGGTAGTCGGGCGGGCAGGGCGGGCAGGGCAGGTGGTCCGAGCCCCCCACCACACCGCTATTGCGCCAGAGAGGGTGGGAAAGCGGTGGTGGTGGTGCTGGAGGAGGAGGAGGCGGAGGAGGAGGAGGAGGAGGAGGAGGAGGAGGAGGAGGAGGAGGAGGAGGAGGAGAAGGAGGAGGAGGAGGAGAAATGGGGGCCAGGATAGCCCAGCACACGTGGTTGAGTTTGTATCACCACCCCCGTCTCGAGTAGGAGGGCGGGCGGAGATGGCGAGGGGGAATATGGGTGATTGGAGGGAGGAGGGGGTGGAGGAATTGCGCCAGAACGACCAACCCGGTGCTGGCGCGTCGGCAGCTCAGGATGACCGCGCCATCGATGCGGCAATTGCCTGCGCCACCTGGACCTCGCGGCTCAGCGCGAGCGGCGAGCGCCCGCTGGAAGCGTTCGGGCGGGGCAGGTATGGAGAAAAAGAGGAGGGGAACGAGGAACGAGGAAAGAGGAGTGACGAGAAGGGAACGTGGAGGGAAGACCAGGAGGGGCACGCGCACTTTGCTCTGCGCATCCTGCGTGCCGCTGGCGTGCGAGGCCGCTTCGGGTTGCCGCAGGCGGGAAGTTCGCGACCTCGCCCTCCCCGCCGCGCGTGACCGGCGACGGACAGCGGGCAGCGACGACGGTCGACGGTCTCCGCGCTGCCTGCGCTCGCGCGAGGCCCACCCCCAACACGGATCTGCCGACGCACGATACCGGCATGGAGCTCGCGTTGGTCGAGGCGGGCGTTTTGGGCCTCCCTTTCGGGGAACAAGCAATGACGTAAATATGTAATCTCGGAGGTCTGCGTGGATTTCTTCTTGGATCGGCGCTTTGGCCCCCTCCGGCGCCGCCGGGGGGCCAATCGCCATCCGAGAAAAATCCGCGCGGACTTTGAGAGTTCATGCTCATGCCAATGCTTGCTCCCCATCCCCTCTCCACCGCTCCCCCCCGCTCTCCCTCCCTCCCTCCGTCCTCTTCTCCTCCTCTTCCTTGCCTCCCCCGCCCGCATCTCGCAAAGGAAGCTCTTTCCAGCTGTGCAGGCCCTCCCAACACGGGCCTTTCTCGCCTTGGCTGAGCGAGAGGTTGCGGTGGCTGCAGCCCAGGCGTCGGCCAGCCTTTTGGCTGGCTGACGCCCCACTCTCCTCCCTCCTAGTGTTACATAGGTCGGGCATGTCCTCCTGCAGGCGGATTTTGGACGACGGATACAAGATGGTCACCAGTACTCGAACATACCCGAAAATAGTCGACGAATCGTCCCCAGGCTCGCATTTTGATTTTGACTATTCTTGAGCATTTTTGAGATTTCCTGCTGTGGAGGGACGCGCCCGACTTAGCGTGCAGGTGCTCCCAAAGGCGTCCTCGCCTCCCTGAACGCATGACAAATTCCCCTCTGCCACCCACATGAGGAACTTTCGGCCACGCAGACGTCAACGGCCTCGATTACAGGGCGCCTACACTTACGCACATTCGCCATACTTGCAAAACGTTGACATTCAGGAGGGGAAAAACCACACAGACACAATTAATCGTCGACTCCCCCGAAAATATAGGAAAATATGGGAAGTGGGGGGGAAGACAAAACCCCAGAACATATGGGAAAACATGGGGGATATTTTTATTTGTGTGTATTTATTTGTGTGTCCCAGGGCCCCTTCAGACATATAGAATCAATAGTTGTGGGGGCTGGGGTCGGTTTCCCACTGTTCACGCCCCGCTCCCCCCCCCCCCCTTGGGCTGCCTGTCCCCCCTGCGCCGCTCCGCGCCGCCGCGCCGCCGCGCCCCCCCCCCCCCCCCCCCCCCGCCTTTCCTGCCCGTGCCTCCCTCCCTCCTCCTGCCCTGTCCCCCCCTTTTTTTGAGGAGGAGGAGGGAGGAGGAGGAGGAGGAGGAGGAGGGAGGAGGAGGAGGAGGAGCCTCAGCAGGAGCAGGAGCAGGAGCAGGAGCAGGAGGAGGAGGAGCAGGAGGAGGAGGAGGTGGAGGAGGAGGAGGAGGAGTTTCCTCCCCGGTCGTCCGCTTCTTCGTCCTCCCTCTTCCTCGTCCGACACGGTGACTGTAAGTAAACTCAGAGCCCCGCCTCTTCTCCTGCCCGTGCCCCCTCTCCTCCTGTCACGCCTCGACGTTTGGTGCAGCTGCTGACTGTGCTGAATTGTCTCTGCAAGCTGCGCGCCACCACTTGCTGATAGGCTATGTGCTTCAACAGCGTCGCAATCCCAAAAATCCTGCCTTGCCCTCTTCCTCCACGGTCGCCTCCTTCTTCGCCTTCTGCCTCACCAGGCACGCCTCACAGACTCAGAGCCGAGGGAGCACTGGGCTCACGCCGTGCGAGAGAACTCTGGCAGAGCGCCGCCTTCGCCTCATCTGCTGCCGGGATGCTAGAGCTCGAGCGCTCGCGCGGTGATAAGGAGGCCAGGACTCCAGGTGCTGCTCGGGGAGTTGATCTAGGTCTTTTACGTGGGGTCCGAGCAGATGGGGCCAGAGGATCGCGCCGCATCGACGACGCGTCCGCGATACGGCTCGTTGTGGAGCCCGCTTTCCTCCACGCCGGCGTCGCCGCCGCATCGCCGACGTCGTCGGTGCATCGCCGATGCATCGCCGATGCATCGGCGATGTATCTTCGATGCGTCGGCGACGCGGCGCGATCCTCCGACCCTCGGCGATGCATCGGCGATGTACAGGCGACGCGGCGCGACCCTCCGACCCCATATATTCCAACCCCATCGAGAAGGCCTCTAGTTGACCTTGCAGGTGTGAGCCCACCTCCTCCTCCTGCTCTTCCTGGTGCAGCTGCGCCTCCCGCCCCTCCCCTCTCGAGCAAAAAACAAACGGCATAGACAAACAAGTTCTGGAGCTCCGCGCGGATTCTCTGGATCCGCGCTGGGCCCCCCCTTTCGGCGCCGGCGCCCCGCGCGACAGGGAGGGTGGTTCATCGCAGATCACAAAGTTTAATGTCTACGACATTTTTTGTTCCTCTGCTCCTGCTCCTGCTCCTGCTCCTCCTCCTCCTCCTCCGTCCTCTTATTCTTCTCCCCCCTCCTCTATGAAGCATCCGAAGTCTTCCGGGACCCCATGGCACATGATCATCTTGCTGCTGGTATTCCTCTTCCTGCTCCCCAGATGCTCGTCCAAGCTCCTCGAGCCCACTGGAGCCCAGAAGCCGTGCTCTTCCTCTTTCTCCCCTCCTCTTCCTGCTTCTCGTGCTCACTCCCCCAACTCGCAGCTTCTCCGCCCGCCACGCGCGCCAGACTGGGAACAACATGCTGGACGAAGCGCCGGCACCTCCCCCGCGCCTTATTTTGCAATCCAGGGAGGAGGATGATCAGGAGGAGGAGGAGGAACATGAGGAGTGCACGCTGGGCAACCCTATACGTACGGGTTGCACGTGGGATCTATGTTTTCTCTTCCCTCTTCGCTCTTCCCCCTCTTCCCTCCAGTAGTTCTGTCTTACCTTCGCACTGTTTTGCTTTGGTCATGCGCCCTCGCTGGCCATTCGGACTTCGGGGTGGATTGACATGCAGCGTGATTTGCATTTCTTTAAAGGGCCCCGGACCGCTGCATGATATTGCCAATTGAAGGCTGGCCTGCAGTGCTTGACTGCGTGCGTGCTACGTGGAGATCTGTGCTCGAGAGGAGTTGGATAAGAAGGAGGAGCAGGAGGAGGAGGAGGAGGACGAGGAGGAGGAGGAGGAGGAGGAGGAGGAGGAGGAGGAGGAGTTGAGGAGGAGGCGGAGGAGGAGTAGGAGGCAGGAGGAAGAGGGGGAGGAGGAGGCGAGGCGTAAGCGGAGGAGGAGAGGAGAAGGAGGAGGAGGAGTTATAACAATTAATTAAAATGTAGCAGGATGGGCGGAGGAAGGAGAGAGGAGGAGGAGGAGGAGGGCGAAGGATGCAGCGGAGGAGAGGGGAGTTCGGAGTCAGAGGGAGAGGAGAGGAGGAGAGAGGAGGAGGAAGGAGGAGGAGGAGGAGGAGGAGGAGGAGGAGGAGGGTGGGGGAGCGTTAGGAGCTCTGGATTGAGCACGGACTTGAGAGGAGAGAAGGCGATAAGGATGAGGAGCTAAGGAGGAGAGGGGGAGTTAGGAGGAGGAGGAGGAGGAGGAGGAGGAGCAGGAGTGTGAGTAATAGTAGTAGTAGTTAAGTTAGTAAATTAGTAAGTAAGTAATAGTAGTTATAGTAGTAGTAGTAGTCGTAGTAGTAGTAGTAGTAGTCGTAGTAGTAGTAGTTATAGTAGTAGTAGTAGTAGTAGTAGTAGTAGTAGTAGTAGTCGTAGTAGTAGTAGT
>CAUYUJ010005110.1:20584-35584 GCA_963575745.1 Prorocentrum cordatum | reverse complement strand
CACGCCTCCGGCGGAGCCCCAACAAAAGCCCATCCAAAAGAGATAAAACCCGAGTTTTGGCAGCCTGGGCGGTTTGGCCCGCGGGAGGGGGCGGGGGAGGGCACCATGGGCCATTCGGAAGTCGGCACCAGGGGCCAAAGCTCGGCTCCCGGGGCGAGAGAGCATCCGTCGGTCTGTTGGCCTGGAGGTCCTCCCCGGCTCCCCCATGAGTATGAGGAGGCGAGGCAGGAGGAGGAGGAGGAGAGAGGAGAGGAGAGGAGGGAGAGGAGGAGGAGGAGGAGGAGGAGGAGGAGGAGGAGGAGGAGGAGGACCAGGGTAAACCCAAGAGTCGTCAACGATGTTGGAGTAAACCCTCCCTCCAAGCTCCCTCCTCTCAGGCCACTACAACGGTTGATTTCCATTGATGGAATTGCCTCGTTGGCAGACACCCGTTTGAAGACCCTGAAGCATGCCAGAAGATTGCAATTTTTACAATGACTGTGCGCGGCGCTAGGGCGAGAGCCACATATTGAAAACCACCCGCCCTCAATCCGTGAAGCCCTTGCAATTGTTTGAAACGAATGTGCGCGGCACTAGGGCGAGAGCCATATTTGAAAACCACCCACCCTCCGTCTGTGAAGCTGTTGCCAATTTTGAAGCTTCATGGTCGCAAATGGTGAGGAAGTCTCAGGCGAATCGCCCGGACCGCACTAAAAATTGGCCTCGGGGTGCGACAGGGAGAAGTTATTTATAAGGGAAAGGAATGGAGGAGGAGGAGGAGGAGTAGGAGGCGGAGGAGGAGGAGGAGGAGCAGGAGGAGGAGGAGGAGCAGGAGGCGGAGGAGGAGGAGGAGGAGGAAGAGGAGGAGGAGGCGGAGGAGAGGAGGAGGAGAGGGGGGAGAGAGCAGGAGGAGGAGGCGGAGGCGGATGAGGAGGAGGAGGAGGGGGAGGAGGAATCGGCCTTCTCAGCAGGTGGTGGAGCTTCTCAGAGGCCCTCGCGTCTTCGAGCAGTGTCCCGCGCCTTCTCACACGACCTCTCGGCAGGCGCGGGGAACCTCCGAGCCTTCTTTTTGGGAAGGCCCGCCGACCTCTCTGCCTTCCTCGCCCCCACCAGGGGGCCACATGCGAACCCCCCACGATTCCTGAGGGGAGGGTGGGGTTCACTGCGCTCGGGAGCTGCACCCTCCCCCGCAGAAGTCGTCGGGGGTAGGGGTAGGGTTCGTCGGGGGTAGGGGTAGGGTTCGCATGTGGCCCCCCACCCACTCGCCTGGGGGTGCGAAGGCAACGACGGCACCGCCCAATCGTACTGATACCGAGTGTGCGTCGGTCCCGCAAGGGCGACGCGCACGCCAGGGAATCTCTTGCAGCACATCTGCCCCGTGGCTGACGCTCTCGGGCCGTGCCGCTCAGGAAGCGACACGTCAAACGATGGCTGTGCGAGATGTTCGGCTCGGACGCGCGCCTCTGAGGAGGACACATGGCACTGGATCAGGGCCAGTTCGCCCGCAGGCCCGTGAAGGTTTTCGCGGTCCTGTGCCGCCGGGGCTGCCCGAGTCGTGCCACAAGGTGGGGCCAGGGTCCTTCCCGATCCGATCGACACGATCCGCTGTCTGTTTTGGCAGGCCCGCTCCAGTTCGCTTCCGATGCTCCGATCCGATCCGATCTGATCCGGTGCGGCACGGCGCCGGCACGGCGCTGGTGAGCATCCCGGCGCAGCCGCCCCGACTCGATTCCGGCTCCGTGCCGAGGCGGCCCGATCCGATGCACACCTCGATTCCGACTTGATGCTGACCGAGGAGGAGGAGGAGGAGGAGGAGAAGGAGGAGGAGGAGGAGGCGGAGGAGGAGGAGGAGGAGGAGGAGGAGGAGGAGGCGGAGGAGGAGGAGGAGGCGGAGGAGGAGGCGGAGGAGGAGGAGGAGGCGGAGGAGGCGGAGGCGGCGGAGGAGGCGGAGGAGGAGGCGGAGGAGGCGGAGGAGGAGGAGGAGGAGGCGGAGGAGGCGGAGGAGAGCCTGTCAGGTTTGGCGCCCTCGTGGACGCCTGCCTCGACCGCCAGGGCGCGCGGCTGGCCACCGCGAGCGCCGACGGCGGCGTCCGCGTGTGGGGTGCGGAGCGGTGGCAGCCGCTCGGGGAGCCGCAGGCCGCGGGCGGCGGCGAGGCGGCGGTGGCCCTGGCGTGGGGCGACGGCCCCTCGGCCTGCGCGCTCGCCGCGGTCCTGCGCGGGCGCGCGCCGTCGTCGTCGTCGTCGTCGTCGTCGTCGTCGTCGTCGTCGTCGTCGTCGTCGTCGTCGTCGTCGTCGCCGTCGTCGTCGTCGTCGTCGTCGTCGTCGTCGTCGTCGTCGTCGTCGTCGTCTTGAGGTTTCAGTTCTCCATGACGCGCTACGAAAAGCCATTTTTGTTGACCTAGCACACATGCTGTCACGACTGTTGTCTTGTGTAACGTGCGTGGTCGAAACTCTCTCTTTTCGCGTTTGTTCTCTCATGCTGTCTCGGCCGTTGTCGTGCGTGGCATGTTTGGTGCGCTCATATTTCGTCGCGCGCGTGTTCTCTCACTGCCATTCGTGTGCTTGATAGCGTTTGTCACAGGCATGGTGCGCGATGATCATGCCGTTCTTGTCTGTGACGTACGTGGTTCGCACATCTTTCATCGCGCACGTTCGTTCTTTCACTGTGCGTTCATCTTGAACGGTTGGTGGAGGAGGAGGAGGAGGAGGAGGAGGAGGACAAATGCCGCCAGCGCCGTTGCGGCGCTCACTCCAGCGCGCATTTGGCGCGTCGTCCTACGAATTTCCGCCGCGGCTTGTTGTCTCGTGTAACTTGCGTGGCTCGCGCATCGCCGTTTGCTCACCTTCAGCGGTTTGAGGACGAACTGGGGGATAAAAGCAGCCAGCGCCGTTGCAACGTTCACTCTGGCGCGCATTTGGCGCGTCGTCCCACTAGTTTTTGCAGCAATTCGTTCTCTTGTGTAACATGCGTGTTGTTCCTCTACTGAGGCATGGGGAGAATGAGGACGGGGATGGTGGTGTGGGGGAGGAGGAACGGTGGTTAGCATCCGGTGGTTAGGGGAAAGCCCCCAAACTTTGGGTAGCATCCGAAGAATTGCCGCCAAGCTTGCACTCAACATCTTTAGTCTCACGTTTCTGGCACACTGCCAACCCCCGCCTGCACTTTTCTCTGGCAGAGTAAGCTCAGCAGCTCTTACGGGGTTGCTGCGCCACACTTGTCTCGCTGTTTGCCTGTGGTACGAGGCAGCGCGCACCATTGAGTCTTGAGGGGCTTAGCGTTACTCTACTTAGTACTGCGGGGCTCTTATTATTAACGTACGCTGACCTCTCGTACCTGGTGGGCGCCCATTTGTTCCTACAGTCGAGGCGCTGAAGAAGGAGCCCCTTTCGTTGGGGAGGGGCTCGGTGTTCCTTGATTGTTTCGCAGCTTGCCTTGGGTTTTCCAATCGATTTCGATGGGACATCGAAGCTCAGCTTGTGGGATAGAAGGGGCCTCGTTCCTCCTTTGGGGTTCCTTGGGTCAGCGCTCCGACTGTACCTGGTGGGCGCCCGTTTTTTCCTACACTTGCCGCCACCCGTTGCCTGCGCCTGTTCCTGCTGCGCGCGCCGCGTGCTCCGTGCCCCGGATTCGGGCTCTGTTTCTTCGCGCAGCGGGTCAAGAACGCAACGCGTCCTCACCCAATGCTCGCTTAACGTAGAACATGGAGGGGGGGGAGGAGGAGCAGGAGGAGGAGGAGGAGGAGGAGGAGGAGGAGGAGGAGGAGGAGCGGAGGAGGAGGAGGAGGAGGAGGAGGAGGAGGAGGAGGAGGAGAGGAGGAGTAGGAGGAGGAAGGAGGAGGAGGAGGAGGCGGCAGGAGGATGAGGAGGAGCAGCGGAGGAGGAGGAGGAGAGGAGGAGGAGGAGGAGGAAGAGGAGGAGGAGGAGGAGGAGGAGGAGGAAGAGGAGGAGGACCGGCGGATGAGGGGGAGGATACTGAGCAGGAGCAGGAGAAGGAACAGCATCAGGAGGGTTAGGAAATTCAACATCAACGATGTGAACCACACTGTACACACCATTCCTCCGACACTGCAGCTCTGGGCTGCTAGCTGGATGAGTCCGAAAATAAAGACGCCGTCCCAAATTAGGCATCGTCGCCCAGCGGTCCAGATGCAAGGGGAACACAGGAGGAGGAGGAGGAGGAGGAGGAGGAGGAGGAGGAGGAGGAGGAGGAGGAGGAGGAGGAGGAGGAGGAGGAGGAGGAGGAGGAGGAGGACAAGGAGGAGGAGGAGGAGGAGGAGGAGGAGGAGGAGGAGGAAGAGGAGGAAAAGGAGGAGGATGTGGATGATGATGAGGAGGAGGAGGCTGGCTACATCCCTCTCTGAGCCCAGATTGGCCGCCCGTTGCCCAGGTCTGCCCCGGGGGGACAGTGCTGGTGTGGCGGGAGGCCGCGCCGCAGCGACGCCGACGGGACGTCGCCGACGACGACGACGACGACGACGCTGCCGCGGACGATGACGTCGACGACGATGGCGACGGCGGAGGCGGCGGCGGCACTGTTGGCATGCTGGTGTGGCGAGAGGCCGCACCGCAGCGACGCCGACGGGACGTCGCCGACGACGACGACGACGACAACGACGACGACGACGCTGCCGCGGACGACGACGTCGACGACGATGGCGACGGCGGAGGCGGCGGCGGCGGCACCGGTGGCATGCTGGCGTGGCGGGAGGCCGCGCCGCAGCAGTGGCAGTTGGCCCACCGCTGCGCCGTGCGCGGGCCCGCCGCCGCGCTGGCTTTCGCGTCCAGCCACTACGGCTGCGAGCTGGCCGTGGGCGGCGGCGGCGGCGAGGTCGCTGGCGGGCCGAAGACGCCGCGGGGGCGCCCTTTTGGGGATAGCGCCAGGACCCCAGGTAGGGGTAGCTGGTCAGTGGCTGGGAGCCCTTCGGGGATATTGCCAGGACCCCAGGGAAGTGTAGTTGGTGATCGATTGCGCCACCTAGACTGCATCACCCAGCAAACACCACATACAGTGCACCTCACTGTTTGCATCACATGCTTGCACATATATATGTATATATACATGTATACATTCATACGTACCAGACTGCATTGGCGCTTCGCGCCATGCGCCTTGTGCCGGACGCTTCCCCAGCAAAACAACATATTGTCGCTTGCTTCAGCAGGGGGGACCTCGAGGCTTGGATGGGCGACCAGCTCATTTTTATGATATCCCTGGTGCCTGCTGACACCGCGTTCGCCCGATGCGCTTGCACGCTTGTGCGCAGGAGCGGGGAAGGATTGATGATTTTTGCGCGAAGGTCCTTTGAGGAAGTGAAGAGCGTTTTCGTGACACGCTGAAGAAGTCGCAGTAGCTCCAGACATATTGATTTTTGGTCGCTTCCTGAATGCTTGGAGGGCTCCAGGCACACATGAATGTTCCGATCGTCGAACTTCGAATCTTGATCCACTGCCTGTCTCTCTCGATCGAGGAGTTTGAACGTCGAGCCTTGAGCGTAGCTCGATGCACTTTGTCGGAGAACGCCGTCTGGGCGTTTCTGGGGCTCTTCTGGGCCGCCCTGGGGCCTCTTTAAAGGCCGTCTTCAGGAGTGGGGCCTTCCACAGGCGTTCTGAAGCCATCTGGGGGCCCTCCTGGGGGCCTCCAGTGGCCTTCTCGGGGGTCTCACATGGCTTTCGTGGGCCTTCCTTGGGAGCCTTCTGGGGGCATCCTGGTCTTCCTGTGGTCGGTCTCGGGGCTGTTTTGGACAGTCTTGGGGCCTTCGTGGGCCGTGTTGTGTTCAAGCCCTCTGGGCGGCCTCTTGGGCCATCTTGGGGCGATCTCGGAGTCCCATCGGGGCCGTCTTGGATGTTTATACTGGTGATGGTGAGAATGACGATGCTGATGATGTTTATGATGCTGCTGATGGTACTCATGATATCGATTGTGATGCTGATGTTGCTGATGCTGATGAGGATGACGATGATGATGATGCTGCTGCTGCTGTGATGATGATGCTGATGGTACTGATGACCATGATGATGACGATGATGATGTCGATGGTGGTTATGACGATGCCGATAACGATGGTGGTGACGATGATGATGCAGGTGATGCTAATGATAATGATAATGATGCTGATATGGATGATGGTGCCGACGATGATGATGCTGATGATGATGATGGTGACGGTGATGGTGCTGCTGATGATGCTGATGTTGCTGATAGTTATGGTGATGTTGCTGCTGACGATCATGGTGATGAAGGTGAGGATGAGGATGAGGATGATGATGATACTGCTGATGGCTATGGCGATCATGTTGATGATGATGATGATGATGATGATGATGATGATGGTGGTGGTGGTGATGGTGGTGATGATGATGCTGCCGATGATGATGATGATGATGACGATGATGATGATGATGATGATGATGAGGATGATGATAAGGACGAGGATGATACTGATCACGATGATGTGGATGAGGCTGCTGATGATACTGATGCTGATGCATATGCTGATGCTGAATTTGCCGCTCCTGATGATGATGACGATGCTGCTGCTACCGCTGCTGATGATGATCGCGACGATGGTGCTGCTGCTGATGATGACGATACGGTCGCTGATGATGATTATGATATTTACCATGATGGTGATGATGCTGCTGCTGATGATGATGAGGATGCTGGTAATGATGATGATGATGCTGATGGTGGAGATGGTGATGATGCTGATGATGATGATGGTGGTGGTGGTGGTGGTGACGATAATGATGACGATGCTGATGAGGATGACGACGCTGATGATGATGCTGATGATGATGATGCTGATCGTACTGATGACGATGCATATGCATATGCGGATGATCATGATGATGACGATGCTGCTGCTACTGCTGATGATGATCGCGACGATGTTGCTGCTGCTGATGGTGACGATACGGTCGCTGATGATGATGATGATGAAGATGATGAAGATGATGATGGTGATGATGAGGATCATGTTGGCGATGCTGCTGATCATGATGATGCCGATTTTGATGATGATGATGATGATGATGATGATGATGATGATGATGATGATGATGATGATGATGATGATGATGATGATGATGATGATGATGATGATGATGATGATGATGATGATGCTGCTGCTGATGATGATGATGATGATGATGAGGATGCTGCTGATGACGATGATGCTGCTGATGATGATGATGACGATGATGATGATGATGATGATGATGATGATGATGATGATGATGATGATGATGGTGGTGGTGGTGGTGGTGGTGGTGATGATGATGATGATAATGATGACTATGATAAGGAGGAGGAGGAGGAGGAGGATGTGGCGGAGAAGGTGGAGGAGGAGAACCCGCCTTCGTCTCTCTCGTTACCCTTCCTCCTTCCTCCTCTTCCTTTTCCTTCTGGTGCCGCCTCCGCCCTCCCCTCTTCACCCTCCTCCTCTGCCCCCCCCTCGTCCCCTCTCCAACCTGCCTCCCCCTCTCCCGTTGCGCTTCGCCTTCGCCCTCGCTCTTCCTCCCCCTCCGCCTCCTTCCTCCCTGCCCCTCAGGTCGTGGTGCTGACGCGGCGGGAGACCGCTGGCAGATCGATCCAGCCGGCCGGCGAGCAGTGGCAGAGGAGGGCATTCGTGGCTCACGACGGCGATGTCGCGGCGCTCAGTCAATTTCTCCCTCCCCTCTTCTCCATACTTCATTCCGCTCTGTTCCGTTCCGTTCCGTCTTATTTGATTCCGTTCCTCTCCACCCCATCTCGCTCGGCTCAATTTTCTCTACATGCCCTTCCGTTCCAATTCTTTCGTCCTTTTCTTCTTCTACCTCGAAGGAGGAAGATTATGAGGAGGAGGAGGCTGAGGAGGAGGAGAAGGAATGACCAGGGAAGGACGAGAAGGAGGAGGAGGACCCGTGTAAACCCAAGGCTCGTCAAGGGTGTTAGCATGAACCCTCCCTCCAAGCTCCCTTTCATAGGCCCCATACAGGGGTTCATTTCCACTTAGGGAAGTGTCCCGTTGGGAGGCAACAGTTTGAAATTCCTCAAGCGTGCCAAAGCATTGTTCTCGGGATTTCAACGACACGAATCAACCTTGTTGATGCGTCTTCATGATTCTGAATCGTGCCAGGACACCATTCCTGGGACTTCAACATCGCGAAACAACGTAAGTTTGGCGCCCTGACAACCCTAATTCACTCACGAAGGGAATTTCTGATAAGTTATCCATGCGAATCCGTGGGACTCTTGTGAATTGTCAAGGCGAGAGTGCGCGGCGCCGAGGCGAGAGCCACATTTTTAAAACCACCCGCCCTCCATCCGTCAAACCCCTGCTGCACCTTAAAACGATTGCGCGCGGCGCTAAGGCGAGAGCCACATGTTTAAAACGGCCCACCCTCCATCCGTCAAGCTCTGGCAAATTCTTAAAACCAAGGTGCGCGGCGCCACGGCGAGACCCACATTGTGAAAACGGCCCTCCCGCAATCCGTGAAGCTCTGGCGTACAAAAAGAAAGTGTGCACGGCACTACGGCGAGAGGCACACTGTGAAAACGGCCCGCCCTCAATCCGTGAAATCCATGCATGCTCTGAAGACGAACGTGCGCGGCGCTTTGGCGCGAGCCACACTTTGAAAACCACCCGCCCTCCATCCGTGAAGCTGTTGCGAATTTCAAGCTATACATTCGTACGTGGTGAGGAATGTTCTGGCCCGCCCTTCCCACTGGGCTCGGGGTTCGACAGGGAGGAGTTATTCAACAAGAGAAGGAATGGAGGGGAAGGAAGATGACGAGGTGGGCGGAGGGGAGAGAAGGACGACTTCGAGGAGGAGGAGGAGGAGGAGAACTTTGTAGAGAGGAGGGCTCCTCCATCCCCTGTCTCCTCATCCTCCCTCCCCCGTGCTCCTCCTTCTCATCCCTCCCCCTTTCCTTCCACCTCCCCATCCCCCCGCCCTGTCCCCCTTTCAGGTCCCGACTCCATCCTCCTATCTCGGCGCTGGCCCCCCTCTTAATCCTCCTCCTGCTCCTCCTCCTCCTTCTCCTCCTCCTCAATTCTTAGTCTTCAATCCTCACTCCTCCTCCTCCTCCTCCTCCTCCTCCTCCTCCTTCTCCTTCTCCACAATTTCACAATCTGAGTACTACTCCTCTCTCCCCTGATGATGTCCGGAAGATATCCGACCCCCCTCCGCGTATGGTTTTTTACGCAGGATTCCCGGGAAATGGGTTTTCGCTTGTTTTTTTCAAAATGCTATTGCCGCTGAGGCGCTGGCCTCATTTTCGGGCTTCCGCTCGTTCCGAATCGTGCTCCCGCTGCAGCGCTGGCCTCATTTCCGCGCTTCCGCTCGTTCCGAATCATGCTCCCGCTGCAGTGCTGGCCTCACTTCCGCGCTTCCGCTCGTTCCGAATCATTCTCCCGCTGCAGCGCTGGCGTTCTTATTTCCAGTACCATGCTACGGCATGGTTTTCGGTGCTCCCAAATCGACCTCGAAATTTAGAAAATGCCACACCCAAAGAACCATCGGGAGTGATTACACATTCGTTGTCGATTCGATGATTCTCTGGGCCGCAGCAGCCTCCCCCGCTTTGAGGCGTCGGCACGCCATGCTTTGTCATGCTTCGCGCTGATCTTCAACACCATGCTATACCATGTGATGCTATGCCATGCTGCGACATCCGACTGTGCGAATACTGAGGAGATCTACGCCATGGTGAGGGATGGGAGGGAGGGGCAGGACGTCAGGTATGACGCGAACGCACCCAGCTTGGCCCACGTCCTCTGGCCTCCCCCCCCACCCTTTCAACTCCCGACTCCCCTGTCCCACTCCCCTCCTCCTCCCCCGTCCCCCCGCCCTTCCCCCTCCCCCCGCCCTCCTCCCCCGCCTCCTCCTCCTCCTCCCTCCTCCTCCTTCTCCTCCTCCCCCTCCCCCTCCCCCTCCCCCTCCCCCTCCCCCTCCCGGAACCAGACATCCGACGTTTCGCTTTTTTCGAGGCACGGGCCCCCGACCTCCCGACCACTTCCCCGGGACCGGCTTCTCACATCCCGAGTCGTCTTTTGCCGGTCCTGAGGCCCGGCGAGGGCCCCGAGAGGCCAAAAACTGAGAGCAACCTCGGCCTCGATTTTTCACCACCCACCAAGCCACCCCAACCCAACCCGAAGGCTCAGATTTACCCTCGATTTCCAGTGGGGGGGGGGGGTCGGGAAACATCGAACAAACACATGTGGAACCCTTAACCCCCCCAACCCCAAACTCGGGTCTTCGGGTTGGGTTGGGGTGGTCTGGTAGGTCGTCCATTTTCCTGAGGCGCCCGAGGACGGGGCCGTGGCGTGCCATCCCCCCCCCCCGCAGGTCCTCGCGCTCAGCTGGGCCCCGAGCACCAGCCCGGCGACCATGGCCGCCGGGCCAGCGGCGGCCCGCGCCGCGCTGCATGGGCCCCGGCGCATGGCCGCGGGGCCCAGCCGAAAGTCCAAGGCGGGAAGTTATACTCCAGAGTTCACATAAAAGGGAGGGGGTCACAACCCTCCCAGAAGATAAGTTTTAGACCCCCCCAGACCATCCATGCAAGGGCGGCCCTTTGCCCAGACCCCCCCGAACCCTCCAAGACAGCTCGAATCAGACCCCCCCCCCCGAATGTGACCCCCCCTCACTTTGTTATGGAATCTGGGGTACATGACCACCGCCTGGAGGGCCAGTTTTCGGAGCTTCGACATGGGGTGGATAGGGACATGTTTTGGGGTCTCCGGGGACCGCGGTCCCCGGAGACCCCAAAACCGTGGACATGCCTCGGTCGACCGAGGCATGTCCAGATCCACCGCCCGCTTAGGGCACCAGGACGTCGGTTGCAGGGCGGTGGATATGGACAAATCCCCGCCTCGCAGGAAGGTGCCCTTCGAGGCTCGAGGCCCGAGGGCTCGAGGGCTCGAGGGCCCGAGGGCTCGAGGGCCCGAGGGCTCGAGGGCTCGGGGGCTCGAGGGCTCGGGGGCCCGAGGGCTCGAGGGCTCGAGGGCCCGAGGGCTCGAGGGCTCGAGGGCTCGAGGGCTCGAGGGCCCGAGGGCTCGAGGTTCTGGGATCGGAACGCGAGGTTCGGGGATCGGAACTGGGGGACACCCCCTGGGAGCACGGGCACGGAACCGGGAGCCGGGAGAGGGGGGACACGGAATCCCCCCCCCCCCTCGAAGAACAGCAAAAGCATGAACATACACTTTCGGAGTGCCTCGCGGATTTCTCGGATCGGCGCTGAGGCCCCCTGGCGGCGCCTCCGGCGCCGCCCCTGGCGCGTTTCGCGCGCCGGGGAGGGGGGGGTCTGGCGCGGATCCAAGACATCCGCGCGGACCGTCAACAGTTTACGTTTATTCGGTTTTTCTTCTTCTATGCCCCCCCGCTTCGCGCACTGGAAAACGATGAAGACGGGCGACGACGACGACGACGACGACGACGACGACGACGACGACGACGGCGCACGACGACGATGAACGCTACGAACGCGGCGGCGACGCAAAGGACGACGACGCTGACGACGCTGATGACGACGCTGACGATGATGACGACGACGTGACGCCGACTCCGACGACGCCGATGAGACCGACGACGGTGACAGTGACGATGGCGATGGCGGCGGCGATGAATCAAGAGCAGTGGGCGAGGTTCACATTTCATGGTCCGCCCACCCGCTCTCTTTTTAGATGCCTCGCCCGCCCGCCCCGCAGGAGGAGGAGGAGGAGGAGGAGGAGGAGGAGGAGGAGGAGGAGGAGGAGGAGGAGGAGGAGGAGCTGGGGTTCCGCCCGCCCGACCCGCCCCGTGGGGCCCATGCCGGTGGGCTGCTTGAGAGCCCCCCCGTCTGCCTGGGAGCCCCCGCCTCCCCGATCCGCCCATCAGGGCCCCACCCGCCGTTGTCGTCTGCGTCGTCGCCGTCGTCGTCCTGGTCGTCGGCGTCGGCGTCGGCGTCGGCGTTGGCGCTGGCGTGGTCGCCGTCGTTTTCGTCATCGCGGTCGTGGTTTGCCGTCGTCGTTGTTGGTTATCGTAGTTGTCGTGGCAGCCGCCGTGGTTGTCGTCGTCGGTCTCAGCATTGGCCGTCCTTGCCGTTTGTCCTCGTCGTCGTCGGCCTTTGTCGGATATCACAATCGTCGTAAGAGCTGTCGTCTTCGTCTTCATCGATTGTCGTCGTGATTTTGCCGTTTTTGGTCCTCGTCGTAGCTCTCGTTTTTTCGTTGTCGTCGTCATTGTCGTCCGTCGTCGTCAGTCGTCAAGTGTCGTCCGATGGCTGTCGCCGTCGTCGTCGTCGTCCGTCGTCTTTGTCGTTTTCGTTTGTAGCTGACACCATCGTCGTCTTTCGTCGTTATTAATAATCATCGGTGGAAGCCGTCGTCTTCAGATCCGCCGTCGCCGTCGTCGTCGTCGTCGTCGTGGTCGTCGTCTTCGTCGAGTATCGTCTTGGTCTTATGTTTTTGGGGTTGTCGCTGTCGTTGGCGCCGTCATGATCATCGTCGTCGTCGCCGTCGTATCATCATCATCACATCATCACCATCATCAGCATCAGCATCATCATACCCATCATCATCATCATCATCATCATCATCATCATCATCACCATCACCATCATCATCATCATCATCATCATCATCATCATCATCATCATCATCATCATCATCATCATCATCATCGTCGTGATCATTCTCGTCATCGCCATCATCATCGTCATCGTCATCACCACCATCATCATCATCATCATCATCATCATCATCATCATCATCATCATCATCATCATCATCATCGTTATCGTCACCATCATCGTCGTGGTCATCAACATCATCACCAATCATCATCACCGCCACAACCACAACCATCATCATGCTCAGTATCATCAGCATCATCATCATCATCATTATCATCATCATCATCATCACCATCATCATCATCATCATCCGCATCATCCGCATCATCAGCACCACCACCACCACTATTATCACCACCATCATCATCCTTATTATCATCATCGTCATCACCATCATCATCATTATCATCACCATCACCACCACCACCAACCTCATCATCACCATCCTCATCACCATGATCATTTACATTACCATTATCATCATCATCATTGTTATTCGGATTGTCATTATCATCATCATTATCATCATTATCGTTATCATCATCATTGTCATCATCATTCGCATTATCATTATATTGTAGAGGCCTCCGGCCGGTGCCTCCGATCCGGGACGATCCCGCTGTCAGAAGGACACTTTCGCCCCAGCGCGCTTGTCCAACAAAATTGACTCGGACCCCTTCCCCCCTCCCCCCTACCCCAGCAGAGACACCCCGGCACCCACCCCCCCAGCAGAGCTGAAGCTCAAGAACTGAGACTCAGGCTATATTTGAGGGTCTTTGAAACTCACACGCCGGATCGGCGGACTTATCAGTATCATCATCATCAGCATCATCATCACCACCATCACCATCACCATCACCATCACCATACCATCACCATCACCATCACCATCACCATCACCATCACCATCACCATCACCATCACCATCACAATCACCATCACATCACCATCACCATCACCACCATCACCATCACCATCACCATCACCACCATAACCACCATCACCATCCATCACCATCCATCACCACCATCACCATCACCATCACCATCACCATCACCATCACCATCACCATCACCACACCATCACATCACCATCACATCACCATCACCACCATCACCATCACCATCACCCACACCATCACCATCACCACCACCACCACTATCACCATCACCATCACCATCATCCTCATCCTCATCATCATCATCATCATCGTCATCACCATCATGATCATCATCGTCATCATCATCATCATCATCATCATCATCATCATCATCATCATCATCATCATCATAATCACCCTGACGCGCCCCTGAACGCCTGGGCTCGCGACGAGGTGGCCGCCGCAGGCATCCAGCTGCTCCTGCGGTGCATCGCGTTCACGGCGGAGGCCCAGCTCGAGTTTGAGGGAGGGCCCTGCTCGGCCGAGCTCCCGACAGAGGCCGTCTTCGACTTCCACGCGGAGGCCGACGACATCCCGGGAGCCCATCTGCCGCTCCTGCAGGCGAGCCTGGACCTCGAGGGCATGTGGGCGGGCCGGCGCCGTCTCGCCACTCGGGCGTACCGCAGCCTCGCTGCTCTCGCGGCCACCCGCCTCTGGGCACGCCTGCCCGCGGCGCGCCAGGCGCGGCTGCTGTCAGGCGGCGGGCTCGGCGCTGGCGCTTTTCTGGAACGGCTTCATGCAGGAGGGCGAGCTGGCACTCCACGACGCCTCCTTCGTGGTCATGTTCCCGCGCTGCCTCCTGCTGGAACTGCTGGATGCCCAGGCCACGTGCGCCTTCCAGCACTCCTGCAGCGCCGCCGGCGGCGGCGACGAGCGACAAGGCGCGTGCGGCCTGCCCTTGGATGTCGCGTGTCTTCGCGCGCTCCACTGCCTGGTGGGGCCGCACCGCATCCGTCTGCACAACGAGATCGAGGGGGGCCTTGGGAGACTGGATCTCCGCCCACGGCGAGACCGCCGACATGGAGCGCTGCGTGCCGGCGCTGTGCCGGGAGGCCGGCGGTGAGATTACCGAGGCGGGGCTCGACCCTGTCGTCAGTTGGCCGGCCGCTTCTGCCTGCGCCGACCTGGGTGGACGCGGCCGTGCGCTCGCCCAGAGATCCGGGCCCGGCAGTGCGCGCCATCGGCTACGAGGCCCGCGACGCGGAGAATCGCAAGGAGGACCTGTACCGCGAGGCGGTCCTTCCGTTCGCGGTCGAGACCGACGGCGGGCTCGGGCCTGCTGCGTAGCGGTTCGTCGCCGACGTCGCCGCCGCAGCGCGGCGCGCTGCAGTCCTCTGGCGAGCCCGCCGGTTGCTTCGGGATGGACTTCGCGCAGCAGGTGTCCGCGAGTGTCTGCAGCCCTCGCGTCGCGAGCTTCTGGTGGCGGCCGCGCAGGACGCCGACGCGGGGCCGCGGCTGGGCGCGCGCAGGCTGCCTTGAGCAGCCGTCC
>CAUYUJ010005110.1:10000-12984 GCA_963575745.1 Prorocentrum cordatum | reverse complement strand
AGTCGTAGTAGTAGTTTAGTAGTAGTAGTAGTAGTAGTAGTAGTAGTAGTCGTAGTAGTAGTAGTAGTAGTAGTAGTAGTGGTAGTAGTAGTCGTAGTCGTAGTCGTAGTCGTAGTCGTAGTCGTAGTCGTAATCGTAGTAGTAGTAGTAGTAGTAGTAGTAGTAGTAGTAGTAGTAGTAGTAGTAGTGGTGGTGGTGGTGGTGGTGGTGGTGGTGGTGGTGGTGGTGGTGGTGGTGGTGGTGGTTGTTGTGGTGGCTCACAGTAGCAGGAGCAGGAGCAGGACGATGCATCAGGTGATCCGCAGCGTCACGTGGCGACCCAACATGGGCATCCCCGCCAGCCTGGTCGCCGCGTGCACGGAGGAGGGTACCGTGACCACGTGGGTACAGGACACCGTCCGCCCAGGTAACGACGATATCGTCGGCGTCGACGTCCTTGTCGTTGTGCTTTGCATGTTTTTGTGTGTTCCCCCAGGTTCTCGGCGTGGCAGGGTTGGACACGGTTCGGGCGGCCGGCCGGGACGGAGTCCTTGGGGAGGGCCCAGGTATAGGATTCCACACGGGATCGGTCGCGCGGGGTCCAGCGGCCGAGGCGGCTGTTGCTTGTCTCTCATGGCTTCCTTTCTGAAATGCAGTCGGGGCGGAGGGAGGATGAGGAGGGGGAGGGGGCAGGATGGGAGTGGACTGGATGCCAGCCGCGCGCAGGTGGGAGTGATGGGAGGGGTGATGGCTTCTTAGGGGGAGGCTGCTTCTCAGAAGGCGTGGGCCTTATCTGTAGATGTGAGGCCAGCGCCCTGAGAAGCAGCCTCCCTCTACCTAGCCCTCCCCCCTCCCCCCGCCTCGCTGTGCGCGCCGCCAGGAGGGGACAGGATGGCAGTGGAGTGGATGGGAAGGGAAAAGGGTCACGGTCGCACCGAGGTATAACATCGAGGTCGATTCGGGGAGGGGGTGCCCTGCTGTCCTCCGTGCTTGCCGGATGCCCTGGTGCGCCCAGGGGGAGGGTGCCCTCGGATGCTCTGGCCGACGCAGGGTCTCATGTTCTTGAGGGATGTTCTTCTGGCCTGGGTCCGCCGGTATTCGCCTCCCTCCTCCCTTCCCTTCCCTCCTCCTCCTCCCCTCCCTCCTCCCTCCTCCCTCCTCCCTCCTCCCTCCTCCCTCCTCCCTCCTCCCTCCCCCCTCCCCCCTCCCCCCTCCTCCCCCCCCACACCGCGCGCACCTCCCCCAGCCTCCCGTGCCTCCACTCCTGCTGGCCAGGTGGCCCCACCGTCGCCCAGCCACCGCTGGAGCCCCCGCGGCCGCTGGCCAAAAGAAACAAGGTCAACTCGGCATCGCTCGGACTTTTTAATGTTTTCATTTTTTTGTCTTCTTTCCCCATGTATATATCTCTCTATATATATATATGATTTTCGCGGCGAGGATCATTGCGGAGGATCTTGGATCATCTTGGGGGAAAAAAAGCACACGCACGAAATCGCACACTGCACGCGGAGTGGGCGTCCGAGCGACAGCGAGTCAGGGGCAGAGGGGCTCGAATGGGGTGTGCGGGAGGGCCCCGTCGTCCCGCCCCGCCTCTCCTCTTTTTTTTTTTTTCTAACGTAGCATTTATGCCTCTTCCTTTGTTTCGTCGCGCAGCACCTGGTGTGCTGTTCTTTTTTTCGTTCTTTCCTGGCGACTGCTCCCCTATTGGGCGGTGGATGCTCGCTCCGCTCCGGGACCTGCTCCTGCTCCCTCCTCCATCCCCCTCCTCTCCTCTCCCCTCCCTCCTCCTTCCTCCTCCTCCTCACTCATTCCTCCTCCTTCCTCCTTCCTCCTCCTCCGCCACCCTCCTCCTCCTCCTCCTCCTCCTTCCTCCGCATCCTCCTCCCTCCTCCTCCTCCCTCCTCCGCCACCTATCCTCCTCCTCCTCCTCCTCCGCCTCCTCCTCCTCCTCCTCCCTCCACTCCTCCTCCTGCCTCCGCCTCCGCCTCCTCCTCCTCCTCCTCCTCCTCCTCCTCCTCCTCCTCCTCCTCCTCCGCCACCCTCCCCCTCGGCCTCTCGTGCTTCAATCTGCTGGCCAGCGCCGCAGCCCCTGCGGCCGCCGACAAACAGAGTCCTGCTCCTCCGCCGCTCGTCGTGCCTTCCCTCCCCGAAGGTTTCCTCCTGCAGTCTCGTCCGACGCGTCCTCTTCCCTGTCGTCGTCCCGTTGCTGTTTCTCTCCCCCTTCTCTACACTTCCTCCTGCTCCCCCCCGTTTTCTCCCTCCTCTCCCCCCCCCTCCTTCCGTCCATCTTCCTTCCTTCCTCCTCCACCGTCCGTCCGTGTTCCTTGCGGATGATGCCTCGTCGTTTGGCCATTCAGCGTTTCGCTGCGGCGGGCCCGATCTGGTGTCAGATGTCCTCCAGCGTGTGATGCCGAGCCTTGACGTTTCTCAGACGTTCCAAGGATGGAAGGGGGGGCCGTTTTCAGAATGGAGCTCCCGCCTTGGCGTCGCGCCTCCTCCTCCTCATCCTCCTCCTCTTCCTCCACCTGCTCCTCCTCCTCCTCCTCCTCCTCCTCCTCCTCCTCCTCCTCCTCTGGAGAACGGTTGGTTTTCCAAATCGGACCATCGCCTTGGCGCCGCGCGGCTTCTTTGCAAAGCAGAGCTCTCGCTGCAGCGCTCGCGCGCGGCCGTCTGAAAAACATTTGCAGCAGCTGCAAAGCCGGAGGACGGTTCCTTCTCGGCACGGGTCTCTCGCCCGAGATATCTCAGAAGGGGGAAAAACACCGACACAATTAATCGTCGATCCCCAAGATCATGTGGGAACATGTGGGAAGTGGGGGGGAAGACAAAAACCAAGAACATATGAGAGAATATGGGGAATCCTGCTAGTTGTGAGGATTTATTTGTGTGTCCCAGGGCCCCTTCAATTTCCCCAAAGTCGAAAGACCAGGAACTTGAACATGTAGCGGGTGCCAGGATGGAGGGTGGTTCCTTTTCAGCATTCGGCTATCGCCAGAGACTTCCTC
>CAUYUJ010005110.1:0-5000 GCA_963575745.1 Prorocentrum cordatum | reverse complement strand
GGAGGAGTCAAGGGGACAGAGAAGGACACCCGGGGTGGTGTGCCCATCCGAGGAGAGCTTTGATTCCCTGCCGGGTGCTGCGATCCACCTCTCGGGCGGCTCCTGCCGACGGGGCGCCCCGCGCCCCAGACGTCACCCGAGTTCATCCTCGGGCTGGCCGTCGCGTCGTGCACGCGCCTCCGCCCTGGCCTCTACTGCTTGCGCACCGATGCGCCCAGCCTCGCTGCGCTCAAGAATCTCCTCCTCCTCCTTTTCCTCCTCTCCTCCTCCTCCTCCTCCTCCTCCTCCTCCTCCTCCTCCTCCTCTTCACGAAGCCTCGCTACGCTCCGCGGAGAATCACCGACGGGTCCACTCGCGGCGGCGGACCCCGCTGCAGAGGAGGGGTGCGCGCCGGCCACGGCTTCCCCGAGGCTGCCCGCCCACCGGCCCCGAGACGGCCACGACGGCGGCCGCCCGCGACGGCGGACGACGCTCCACCGTCGCAGGCCTAGAGGTTGACACCAACACCAGGATCGTTGGTGTGCCTCCACCGAGGGAAGAAGATCCCGATCTCGGTGATGGTGGTAATATTCTGGCTTCCAAGGCGACCGACAAATTACCACCAACACCGGAATCTAGCATCATCGTTCCCTTGTGGGGGCAACCCCCTGTCTTGGTGTTGGTGCCCATTTCCAGGCCTCCAGACGACGGCGGACGCCCGCGACGGCGGACGACCCTCCACCCGGGGTGGTGCCCATTTCCAGGCCTCCTCCACCCAGGGCCACCTCCGGTCGCGTCGGGTGCTTCGAGCTCCTCGAGCGGTGCCTCGCGGTCAAGGATCCTCGCCTCCCGCGAGGCGCCGAACACCGCAGCGCAGTCCCCTGGAGAGGTCGGGCGCCCTGTGCAGGCCTGGAGGCGCCGCGCGCCGCCAGCACGAGCGGCAGAACAGCAAGGGCCTTGAGCTGCCATCTTTCAGGAGGGGAAAAACACACAGGCACAATTAATCTGCGATTCCCAGAAAATATTGGAAAAATATGGGAAAAGGGGGACAACAACCCAGAACATATAGGAAAATATGGGGATCTTTTTATTTGTCTGTATTTATTTGTGTGTCCTAGTTCCCCTTCAATCTTCCACGGACGCGTCGATCACCTGGTGTCGGCGTCACCCCAACACACTTACACCATATGTGCGTCGCCCCCCCCCAGGGGCGACGCGCGCGCCGAGAAATCTCACAGTATATGCACTGTGGCGGGCGCTTCCTGGCCACACCGCTCCTGGAAAGGATATATACCACAAGATGGGTATACGATCTGTTCGGGTCGGACGCGCGCCTCCAAGGAGGACATACAGTACTAGTGTGTCTCTATGCGTCCCATGGTGGTCCTGGTTGAGCCACGGGTCCTGGGGCGCCACGGCACCCGAGGACACGGGCCCCAAGCTCTCCCGAGGCTCCTCGGCTTCGTCCCTAGAGCCAGGATCCGACTCAGGGTAGCCTCCCCCTCCTCCTCCTCCTCCTCCTCCTCCTCCTCCTATTCCTTCTCCTCCTCCTCCTCCTCCTCCTCCTCCTCCTCCTCCTCCTCCATTCCTTCTCCTTGTAGATAACTCGTCCCTGTCGCACCCCAGCCGAGTCCCAAGATGACTGCTTGACGTATCCGAACGGTCTCCGAGCCCTCGGCCGGACAGAAGCCTCGACACCCGGGCGACAATGAGTGCCCACCCGAGACGCGGCCGCCCTGCCTCCCTCCAAGCGGTGCGCGTCGCTGAGCTCCGCGCGGGCCGGGGCCGCACCCCTCATGGCCCACGGATTGGCACGGGCGCTGCCCTCACGCTGAAAAAGGGCGCACCATAATTCTCGCACCGCTCGCTGGGAGGTGTGGGCTTCGACTGCGCGAGGTCCCTCTGTGCAAGGTCTCTGCGCGAGCGAGCTCGTCTCCAGGCGTGCGAGCGATGACTCGTCTTGGCCTGTGAGGCCCAAGGCTTCTGGCAGCACGAGATGGTCGCGCGACAGTCGATCTGCACAGGGAAATTGCCGAAACCATGCTCAGTTAGCTGACCGCTGCGTAGTCCTCGCCATCACGCCCAGACTGCTGCACCCCGAAGTCGGGTGGCACCGCTCCGCGCAGGCCTCTAACAAGCTGCCTCGAGCATTGGACAACATGAAGGACCAACCTGCTACACGCACCGTTGTGAAACTAGCGTCGAAGCACTAGCCGTCGCAAACTGCAACACCGCCTTCGGGAAGCAGGCATGGGGGCCCTGTCCCCATCCACCTGCAGTGCCAATCCGCCTGGGACGGCTTCCTCTCCCGAAGCAGATCCCAGGACCAGGACACGGGCTCCTGGAAAACCTTTCCCTCCAGGCTTGCGGGGCCGACGCACATCTCTCAGAGGCCAGTTTGGCCAGGCCCGAGAGGTTGTCACACCGCCAGGCTTCCAAAGCCGCGCGCGCAAAAACCCGATGGAACACCTTCCGCAGACGGCCGGGCACGGCCGGCACTCTCCACCGGGGCGTGTCGGCTCCTGCTCCGTGCAGGTGCAGCTGGCACCGGGGCGAACCCGTCGTGAGACTGCGCAAGACGTCCTGATGGCACGCGTCCCGATCCGCAGGGAGGAGGAGGAGGAGGAGGAGGAGGAGGAGGAGGAGGAGGAGGAGGAGGAGGAGGAGGAGGAGGAGGAGGAGGAGGAGGAGGAGGAGGAGGAGGAGGAGGAGGCCTCTGGGCTTCCCCTCGCGGCGCGGCGGGGGGCCCGAGGCGGCGGGGGCAAGGCACGCAGGCGGCCGCGCCCCGTTTGTGCGCCGGGCCTCGTGCGCGCGCCGGGGCCTCCTCCTCCTCCTCCTCGACCGCACGAGCTCGAGCACAGGCTTCCAAGCAACAGGCGCGTCACAGCAGCCCCTGCGTCGCCCTGCACACGGCGGGGGGGCGTCGGTCCGAGGCCGCGTGGGGCTGCCTCGAGACCGCTGGAGTTGCAGGGCAGGCCAGAGACCAGGACATCGCATCCCGCGCGGGGGCCCCCCACCGTCCACCACACCAGCAGTTCTCGAAGAGCTCCGCCCAGGCCTCTGCATCGATGGGGACAGCGCCTGCTCTGGGTTCCTGCACGCGGCTTAAGGGCCCAATGGGCTTCCTGCCCTGCTCTTGGGCTCGCTCCAGGAGCGCGCCCGACACCCTGCGGCCCAGGTGACCGTCCTACGTACGAGACGCCGCCGTGCTGCTCATCAGATGCTGTCAGGAGAGGTCACAGCGAGGGGGTCGACGGGCCCTCCACCCCGCCTTGCTGACCCAAGGCGCGAGCTCTAAATGGGGCTCCTGTCGACAACCTGGCTTCCGCCTCGCAGTGGGAACCCATGCCAAGAAACACCCTGCTTGCCTCCAGGGTGCCCTGGGCTTCTTGGGCTTGGATGGCTCTGCCGTGGGAACCGTGCCGCTCCCAGGCCGAGAACCAGTGGACGTCCTGGGTATCTCGGGGCTGGGCTTCTCGTGGACGGTTCCCTGTGGTCGAGCTCCTGCCGCAGCGGCAGCTACCCTTCGGCCGATCCAGCGGCCGTGAGGCACACCCGAGACTGCGGGAGGGCCCCGGCCGACGGCCCCGCTCGGTGGCTCGGGCCTGTCTTGGCCCCGCCGCCCGGAGCAGCCCATGGTCGCCAGGGAGCGGCGGCGGGCTCCCCCCCCCCTGGAGACGCTCCGAGGAAGTCAGAGCACCTCCGAAGCCTCCCGTCCGCCACGATGGCCCCCGGGTCGCGGTGGGCCTCCAGCCGAGCTCCTTCTCCTCCTCCTCCGCCTCCTCCTCCTCCTCCGCCTCCTCCTCTCCTCCCCTCCTCCTCCTCCTCCTCCTCCACCCTCCTCCCCCTCCTCCTCCCCCTCCTCCACAATTACTCAATATGCATACTACTCTCCCTCTTCCCCTGATGACGGTTTGAAAGTCGACCCCCCCCCGCGTACTGTTTTTTTACACACAGGTTTCCCTGGAGTTGGGTTTTCGCCTGCATTTTTTTCAAAATGCTGCTCTCGCTGAGGCGCCGGCCTCATTTTCGGGCCCCGCTCGTTCCGAATCGTGCTCCCGCTGCAGCGCTGGCCTCATTTCCGTGCTTCCGCTCTTTCCGAATCGTGCTCCCGCTGCAGCGCTGGCCTCATTTCCGCGCTTCCGCTCGTTTCGACTCGTGCTCCCGCTGCAGCGCTGGCGTCATTTCCCGTGCCATGCCACGGCATGCAATGCAATGCTAGGTTGATACTACGCTTTGCGGTGCTCTTCTACGCCATGCCATGCCGTGCTCTACAATGCATCGCGTACCCTTTCGGGATCATTGCCCTGCTCGACATCCGACTGAGCGAGTAGAGAGGGGATCTGCGCCATGGTAAGGGATGGGAGGGAGGGGTAGGATGTCAGATATGACGCGAGCGCACCTAGCTGCCCTCCTCCCCTCCTCCTCCTCCTCCTCCTCCTCCCCCTCCTCCCCCTCCTCCTCCTCCTCCTCCTCCTCCTCCTCCTCCTCCTCCTCCCCCTCCTCCCCCTCCTCGGCGGGAAGAGCGGGCCCACGGCGGAAGCCAAAGAGGAGCCCTCAGAGGCCAGCCATCCCAGCCGTGTTCCCCGAGGTGGGCAGGCCCCTGCTCTGAGCATCGTCGTCGGTTGCCGTCGACAGCGCACGCGTCAGCCGGGAGCTCACAGTGTCCATCGGCAGCCTGGAAGGAGGCATCTTCGATGACGTTGCGAACGGTGGCCGCTGGATTCTCGCCCGACGCTCGGACAAGCACGCGTAGCAACATTGTTCGAGCCACTGACGTCGCACATGAGCATCCAGCGATCGCTGTGCTGTCAGCGAACATGGGGGCACTCTTGATGCCTTGGAACGCCACTCTGCGCTGCGTTTTGCACAAGCGCCACAGACTACGCGCAAGACGAATCGAGAACCCACAATCCCGCGAGGCCTCTAAAACTCTCGGTGGCTGATGCTTTCGGAGGGGGGAGGAGGAGGAGGAGGAGGAGGAGGAGGAGGAGGAGGAGGAGGAGGAGGAGGAGGAGGAC
>CAUYUJ010005109.1:0-64209 GCA_963575745.1 Prorocentrum cordatum | reverse complement strand
AGGAGGAGGAGGAGGAGGCGCAGGCGGAGGCGGAGGTGGAGGAGGAGGAGGAGGAGGAGGAGGAGGAGGAGGAACAGTAAATATTAATACTATTAGTAATAATAATAGTACAAATGTATTATTAATATAACATCAATAATACTACTAATAATAATAAGAATACTATTATTATTAATAATACTAATACTAATAATACTACTACTACTACTAATAATAATATCATTAATAATAGTTATAGTAATAATAATAATACTAATATTAATAATACTAATAGTACTAATAATAATACTAATAATAGTAAAGCGAGTAACCATACTAATACTAGTAATAATAAATCATGATTACTAATACTACTGACGCTAAGAGGGATACTCATACTAATCAGAAGAAGAATAATACTACACATAATACAAATACTAGCAATACGAATCATACTACAATTTCTAGTACGGGCATTACTAATATTATTAAACTAGTAAAACACGGAATGCGAAGACACGTCGTACTAACAGTACTATTGGCAAGACGACGAAGACGAACACGACTACACATACCACTCAAACAACATACGAATACTACGCATACGAACAAGACTAATCATACTACTGATTTGAAAAGAAAAAAGAATAACACTACTAGTACTACGAAGAACATCAGGAGGAGGAGGCGGAGGCGGAGGCGGAGGCGGAGGTGGAGGCGGAGGCGGAGGCGGCGGCTGAGGAGGAGGAGGAGGAGACGCAGGCGAAGGAGGAGGAGGAGGCGGAGGAGGAGGAGGAGGAGGTGCGGATGAGGAGGAGGAGGAGGGGGAGTAGAGGTGGGAGGAGGAGGCTGGGCCGGAGAGGCGGAGGAGGAGGAGGCGGCGGAGGAGGAGAGAGGAGAGGAATAGGAGGAGGAGGACGAGCGGAGGAAGGTCGGCGGAGCCGGCGGAGGCGGCGGTTGTGGAGGAGGTTGGAGAAGGTTGGGGGAGGAGGATGAGGCGGTGGAGGAGGAGGAGGAGGAGAAGGGAGGAGAGAGTAGGAGGATGTGGAGGACAAGGAGGAGGATGGGGAGGGGGAGGGGGAGGGGGACGGGGGAGTGGGAGGGCGGATCATAATCAGAAAACTAATGCGACAAAATCGAATCATATGAGTAATAATAGTAAGCAGAGTCATATCAGCAAGAAGAAAGCACATAGTCATACTAGTAGCAATACGAAACATAGTATGAAGCACACGACGAAACACAATACTATGCATACGACTACTGATAAGAGTAAGACTAATAATGAAAAGACGAATAATAGGAGGAATAAGAGGATGATGATGAGGAAGAGGAGGAGAAGGAGGATGATGAGGAGGATGATGAGGAGGAGGAGGAGAATGAGGGGAGGAGGGGAGAGGAGGAGGAGGAGGAGGAGAGGGGAGGAGGAGGAGGAAAGTGAGGAGGGGAGGAGGAGGAGGAGGAGGAGGGGAGCAGTGTGAGGAGGAGGAGGAGCAGGAGGAGGAGGAGGATCAGGAGGAGGAGGAGGAGGCGGAGGAGAGGAAGGAGGAGGAGGGGGACGTCCTGCGCACCTTTGCAAGCGGAGCTGCTCTGCACCACGCACGCGCGCACTTGCTCAACGAAGCCTGGCGCGCCGACTTCGACGCCGGGGTCTTGGGGCACATGCCGGACGCGGTCGGGCAGCCCCTGGCCGCGGCGGCGCGCGAGCAGGCCTGCCCGGCCCCGGGCAGGCGGAGGGCTGGGCCCGCACAGCCTCGGAGAGCGCCGCCCGCCCTTCCGCGGGCTCCCCGCGGGCGTGTCCGGCCGAGGCGTGCCGCGAGCTCGGATTGCGGAGCTCCGAGGCGCTCTCTGCGGCCTGCCCCTCGGGCCTGGGCGCCTGCGACGGGGGCGGGGCGCTCGGCGGGCGCGCCTTTGCCTGGCCGCGCGCGGCAGCGGGGCGCGAGGGGAGGAGGCTTATCGACGCCTCGCGGGGCCAGCGCAGGCGCGGCGCCGCGCTCACCTGCCCTGGCAGGCCAGCCACAACTGGGGGAGCTGTGGTCCTTACCCCCCTGGGGTACCCATCGATTTCGACACCCCTCTCGAGGGATCGTCGACGCGATGGGTTCCCCCAGGGGGGTAAGGACCACAGCTCCCCCAGTCATGGCTGGTCGGCCTGGTCTGTGGCTGCGCCCTTGGGAGGTTGGGGCGACACCGTCCCCCACTGCTGCAGTCAATTCGCATCAGAACAAGGATGAGCAGCCTTCCCAAGGGTACCCTTGCATCCCTGCCTCCTCGGCCCATCCTTGGCGACTTTCGCTGGCCGCGCCCCGCTCGCACAGTGTCGACATGGCCTTCCTAGGCGTCTGCATCCTTCCCGGTTGTCCTTGTGATGCTGGCCGACTGTGCTCCGCTTTCCCCGACCCTTTCGGGCCCAGGACTCGGATGGCTTCGGTGCGGGGCGGGTGGGTGAGCTCGGGCCCCTGCCCCCCCCGCCCCGCTCGCGCCGGGGGGCCACTGGTCGGGCATGATGGACTCGAAGTCGGAGGAGGAGGAGGAGGAAAAAAGACAGGAGGAGGAGGAAGGTCGTGGGAGGAGGTGGAGGAGGAAGAGGAGGAGGAGGAGGAGGAGGAGGAGGAGGAGGAGGAGGAGGACGAGGAGGAAGAGGAAGAGGAGGAGGCGGAGGGGTGGAGGAGGAGGAGGAGGAGGAAGAGGAAGAGGAGGAGGAAGGTCGTGGCCATGGGCCGTGGGGACACCTGGTTTGGAGCATCCGTGATGGTTCTTGTCCCAGCCATCCTGAGTTGTTGGGCCTCCGTTTTGCAGAGACAGCGCCCCGCGTTTCACCTCAGTCCCCGACTCCCGCTCATCTCCTCCTCCCCCCTTCGCCCTCGGCCCTCCGCGTGCACAGCTCGGCACACCTCCACGTGCTCCGTGGCCTCATGGGGAGCTCCGCCACAGGCCCCAGTGCACAAGTCCGCTTGCGTGCACCTCCCCACTTCGGCGCACCTTGGCGCGCGCCTCGGGGCCCCATCTGGGGAGCTCCGCCGACACGCTTCGGCGCGCCGCTCACGTGTCCCGTCGCGCCCCACAGGAGACCCCGCCGGAGGCCCCGGCGGCAGAGTCCGCACGCCGGCGCCGCCCCATGTCGGAAGCCCAGGCACGCGCCTCGTGACCCCGTCGAGCCCAGCCGAGAGCACCAGTGACAAACTCCACATGCCGGCACCGCTCCGATTCGGCGCACGCTCCACACGTTTCGTTGCCTCATAGGGAGCTTCTCCGAAAGTCCCCGTGAGGCGACCCACATGCCGGCACCGCCCCATTTCGGCGCACCTTCACGTGTTTCATGGCCTCAGATAAAGGGGCTTCCACCGAGGCCCCAGAGGCAGGTCCGTATGGCGGCAGCGCCACATGTCGGCGAAGCCCTCGCGCGTTTCGTTCCCAGCGGCACAGTCCGCATGGCGGCAGCGCCCCATGTCGGCGCACCAATCGCGCGTTCCGTGGCCTCACGGGAAGCCCCGCTGAAGGCCCCAGCGGCCAAGTGTGAACGCCGCCACTTCCCCACACTGCCACATGGCTCACACGTTTCGTTCCCACCCTTCTTGTCACTTGCCTTTCGGTAGTCGCAGCTGCATATGGTTGGGCCCTTCGCCAGGAATTTCGTATACATCTCTCTCTCTCTATATATATATATTGTTCTTTTTGGTTTGTGTGTGTGGGGTCCTGGAGGAGGGGGAGTGACACTGGGGAGCAGGAGGAGGAGGCGGAGGAGGAGGAGGAGGAGGAAGAGGAGGAGGACCATCACAGGCTAATGAGGAAGGCTAAGGTTAGGCCGATCCGACCCTAACCGAAACCTAAAGGTTACATCCGCCCACCTCTGACGCTCACATGTATCCTGCCTCGCCGCTCCCTCCTTGAGGAGCTGGACAGCAGGAAAGGGGAGGGCAAGTCGGGGGCGGGCCTTCATACTACTCTTGGGATGTCGGCCGCCTGACAGAAGAGACCACGCACCTTGGGAGAACTTGCTTTGGAAGCGCTCCATACATTCACCTTTGAGCCCTTTGAGGTTGCTTTCCGTATAACGGCCGCACCTTCGGCACACTACAATGAAGGACTCAATGTCAAGATAATCACATATCATAGGTTGGTGCTTCTGGGGGTCTCGAATTAATTGTGAGAGAGTCGCCGAGTTGCTTGGGCACGGCTCCGCCGTGCGGGCTTGCTTGGTGGCGTCGGTTCTAGCTCGAGTATGGCATAGCAGGCACAGCCAGTGACCGTTCAGCCAGCCCCAAGCGCGCCTACTTACATTGGCACGTGCACTCGCACGCCTGGGACCCGCAGCAGGGGGTGGGGGGGTAAGCCACTCATGGACCGCACCCGCTGCCCCCACAGGGGGATTGAGGCTCTTGGCTGGGGTGGCAAAGGCTTTCTTCCCAGTCTTGGGCGCCAGCGGCGCCCAGAGCGAGAGGGCCTCACCAACAAATCGCACGAACCTCTGCACCCTGCTGCGAGTCTCTTTATAAAATTCAATCTCCAAAGTTGACGGGGCTGGGGACGAGGCAGCAGCATGTTTGGCCACCTTGTCCGCCCAGTCGTTTCCTTTTGCTAGAAACCAGTCCCTCGAGCCAGCCTCCAGGGACTCAAGATCCTGGTGGGCCTTAACTTTCGCAATCTCGAGGGGCCCGAAACTGGCCTGGAACCGGGCCAAAACAGAAACTCCAGAGTACATCTCTTTCCTACTAACCTCAGGGCTCTGGTGGACCGAGAGGATACCTTTTACATCGGATCACGCCTTCGTGACTCTGGGACACGAGGCGGCAGCTAGAAAACCTAAGTGTTCGGCAGCGGGCGACGTCGGGGGCAGGCTGGCCCCCGCGGGCCCCGAGAGGGAGGCAACTAGGTCGCCCTCCTTGTCGATTTTGACCACGGACCAGGCAGGGGCGTCATAAACCGCGGGCCCAGGTTTTAAAACGCTGCCATCGTGAAACGCTTCTCCATTCATGGCCACCTCCTTGGGTAGCCCATCACGAGACCAATGCACCGCTTGGTCCAATCCTAAACCAGGGGGCCTCAGAGCAATCGGTTCTGGTCGAAGCTGAAATCCCAAGACATATGGAAATCCCCTCCTCCCGTCTCTGAGCTCCTCCACGTCCCCCTCTTTCAACATCTCCTTCCTCAGGTTCTCCGTTTGCGGGCACTCGAAGAGTCTGTGGGGGATGGAGTCCACGGGGCCCTGGCATAGGTCGCACACGACTTCGCCGTCATACCCTGCAGACGTCATTTTATCTTTGGTCCAAATACACTGGCAGCCGAAAGAGAGCAGCGTCTTGCGCTTGTGGCCTTGGATGGACTGGTCCTGCAGCGCGTGCTGCATGACCGAGGTGTCGAGCGGCCCGTCTAGGCCGAGCTTCTTACTCGCACGAAGGTCCAACTGCTGCTGCCATTGGCTCTGAAACATCTTCTTAATTAGCGCGGGAGAGGTCGTGATGAGGGGGAAATCCTGGCCGTCCGAGTTCTGGTAAACGAACGGGTCGGGCATTGACCATCCCAGACGCTCAAGACTGAGTAGCGTGGCCCCGAGGGGCCCTCGGATTTGGTACCACTTCTTGGGAGGCTTGTTGAGCACCTCGAGGGCTTGGGCACGGAGACCAGGAAGCGAGAAACTAACGGTTCCAGGATACTGAGCAACTCTCCAAATCAGGTTAGCCCAATAAACCGCTGGCCCCAGGGCCGCACTCCAAGTCGGGCCACCCAGGATCGAGAGAGCCAAAGACCTGGACCTAGTAGCACAGCGGGGGCCCACCATCTTGAGGCACAGGGACTGGGCCTCGTGCACCTCGGGGTTGGTTAAGCCAACAATCTCAGCTCCATAGTAGGCTGCCGCTTTCAACCCCGTCTGATAAACCTTACGCATGTTCGCACCTGCACGCCTAATCTGCGCCAAGCGATGGAGACGTCGTTTCATCTTGGTCGGTCGCTTCTTGAGGGTCACACGATTCTTCTTCCTAAGACGGTTTCCCATGGTGAAATCAACTCCTAGGTTTGGCGCAGACTGAGCTTGGTGGACTCCATCGGGTCCACTGTATTTGCCTAGAGCCTTTGCCAAGCGCTGCTGCACATCTGCGGACGAGCCCAACACCGCCGCCTTGTGCAGCGCGACCGAGCAATCGAGGTCCTCCTCGATTAAATCTAGCATGCGGTCGGCGGCCTGTGCCAAGTCCGACACCAAAAGTCTGATACTAGTGTTGCTGCTGCCCAACATGAAATCGTCTATAAAGATGGACGGGTCCACGGAGGGGAACTTCGGAACCCAGGAATCCACGGGGGGCACCGTGTACATTTGCACGTTGTAGGTGGCGAAAGAGCATCCAGCAGGAAAACCTTTTGTGGCGCGACCAGCATACATTGCCAAGGTCCTTGTAGCTACAACCCTCGGGCCCCCATATTGGTTCATCATAACACATGTTAGCGTCTCCGAAAACCCAGACGATATGGCCCGAGACTTCCACTTCTTGCGGTTCACGTTCTCATAGTAGTTAGATAAATCCCAAAGGACACCACCAGTATGTACAGCCTGATAGCCTGCTAGTTCGGCCTTCAAGGCCTGAGCATAAACCGTTTCGAGCACCCCTCGGCCAGACTGATGCGCCAGATAAGGCCTCTTGTTGGCCCTCTCCCAACGGCGAGCTTCAACTTGGCGGATTTTGGACCAAACTCTCCAAAGCGCGGGAAGCATACCAATGCCACGGTACGAGGGCCCCTCAGACTGGTCGGCCTTGTGCTTCTCGATGAGGGTGATGATAATGCTACGAATCGCTGTCGGGAAAACTCCAATCCCTTCTATGGCAGCCAAAAGCTTACAAACATGCTCCAACTCCTGGTTGCTCAGAAAGGCAAAACGACGAGGGTGAAATCCATCCCATGTCTGGCTTGTTGATTTGGGAAACCTTTTGGCTGCCGACCGAATCTGACCAGGCGTGGCCGGCTCCAAGCAGTCACGCGTGGCGGAGGGCAAGTTTAATTCCTGCTCCTGCTCCGTGGTCTGCCAGAGTCCTGCCAAGCGGGAAGTCTCCGACTGGAGCAGCTCGAAAGGACGGCCTGAAAATGTCTGAAGCTCTGGGCGCCAAACTCTTTGAGGTTGCCAACTGGTGAGCTTAGAGGTCCACCTGTGTGCCCACCCCACCCCGCGAGACATGGCCTCCTGGGCCCAGTTTTGCCACGAGGTGGTTTCACTTTGGCGATCCTTGGCCTCCTCGGCTTGCAGCGCTCGATCAACTGCTTCATCGAGCTCTTCGAAAACCTTCAAAACGAGCTTGGGGTCCATCACCCCGTTGTCCTGATCCTGAGCAGCGGCGCCTAGAGCTGTCCTAACACTGGCGAGCAGACGGGCAAACTCCTCAGTGCCTTCTAACTCTGGAGGTGGTGACTGGATGCTGACCAAAATCTCCGAAAGGTAGAACTCGTCCCTGGAATGGAACCTTCGGATGACATCCATAACTTTGTTTTTCAACCATCTTATCGGGATCGATAAGCTCCTCCAACTGGCCCTTGGTTCCACCTCCCGAGCAGCACCTGGTGCCCAACGAATCTTGGGCAGGCCTACGCGCGGCATGGTGGGCGACTTGATCGGCGTATCCGTGCGGGTGCTGATCGACCTAGCCATGTCGTTAGCGAAATACTGGTACGCGGAGTCCAGGGCCAGCATGCGGGCCTCTATGTCACTCTCCTGGGCGATGACCTGGTCCAGGAAGTCCAGGTCAGCCGAGGTCTTATCCCAAGACGGCACAAATTTCGAAGGCCCATAGGGCCTAGTAGTCGAGAAGGGTTGGGGCTTCTCCAGGACGGGCACCATGAAGGGCTGACCACACCTAAGCTGGAACAGGACGGGCCTGCGGGGGCTTAGCGGGTAATCGTCGAGGACGGTGGCCCCCGAAAGGTCCTGGTCGAAGCGCGACGAGGCTAACGCGAAGTCGATAGTGCTAGCAGACTTCTTCATCTTACACGTCGGAGTGTTAGGGGCCAAGATCTTGAGGCCCGCGCGCAGAGGGTAGTTCGACTCGATGAGCTTATTGGTCGAGACGTTGAAATCCCCAGCAATGATGAGTGGCTGTCGGACAGCGTCTTGGATCATTGCAACCCCTGCTAGAAGTTCTAAGTTATACTTGTTGAGGCCCACCCCGTCGGCCAGGTAGATAGAGACGAGAACGAACGGACGATGTCCAGGAAGTTCAAGTGAAACTGCTGTGCAACGCGACTCTGCTACCCCTGCAGGAAGCCGCACTTTGGGTACTCCGAAGTCATACCCATCGCGAATCAAAATCCCTGTGCCTTGCACTGGGAACCCTTTATCGCTAAGCACGGCTGGGGAGGGTATCGCATGCCACCCCTGGCGCTCACACCACTGCACAATGAAGGGGAGAGCGTCATTCAAAACTCGCACTTCTTGGCAGCAAATAATTTCTACTGCCTGAGCTGCTGAAGACAGGATGAATTTCCTGATGGATCTCCAGCAGCTCCCGTTGATCGTGGCAAATCTGACCGTGTTACCCACGCGACTTGCCGTCTGGCCCCTTGCCGCCCTTGCCCTTGGCGGCGACGCACAGGGTCTTGGCGGCCTTCTGGAGTTCGGCGACCTGGCCCTGCTGCTCCTCCGACTGCGAGACGTTCTGGCCCTGCATGTTGAGCACCTGGTTGAGCGCCTCCCCCGCGCGCTTGATGCCCGCGAGGCGCTGGTGCTCCACCTCCTCCTCCATGGCCGACTGCTCCTCGTCGAAAGCCGCGTCGGCAGCCGCGCTGAGGCCCCCGCCTGCAGGGGCCGCTCCACCCGAGGTCGCAGGCGGCTGAGCTGGAGCCGCGGCGACTGGGGTTGCGGGGGGCGCTGCGGCGGCGGCCCCCCCTGGAGCGGCCTCCGCGGGCGCCTCGCTGCCCTGCGAGGCTGGGGCCTGGGACTGCTGCGACTGGGTGTTCGCCTGGGCATTGGTCCACTCCTCGTGCAGCTTGGCGGAGAGCTGCGCGACCGCCATCTGCACCTCGGGGGAGGGCGTGAGCCCTGGCGGGAACTGGCTGGTGATGTACGACTCCAGCGTGGGGGTCTCGGGCACGTGCTCCTTGAGCGCCTGCTGGGCCGCCATCTGGTGCTGGGTCTCCAACTGCTGCACCTCTGCAGTCAGACCAGAGACGTGCTTGATCTGCTTCTCATACTCGTTGGCCAATGTCACCATGGCCTCCACTGATTCTCACACTCTTGCTTGGCGTTGGCGAGCTTCTTCCTCGTCACCTCGAGCTGATCTTGCAGGGACTTCTGCTGCTGATCCCAAGGTTTCGCTGCCAACGAAGACGCCTTGACTGCTTTCAACTCACTGACGGCCTGCAGGTAGTGGGGCCCTGAGATGCCTTCCATTTTCTTCCAGAACTGGACCGCCGCCGTACACACAGCAATTTGGTCGCGTTCGGATTCCTCAGGGACTCGCACTCCCGCGGCTCTGGGGTGGCTCTTCGGCGCTGGGCTGACTGTGCGCCTTCGCCACCTGTTCTGAATGCCTTTCGATTCGTCCTGGGCTTGGGTCGATGTTGTAGACCGTCGACCAAGGAAGGCTGATCCACACTGCCCACAGAACTTGAACGGCTTGTCAGCCCATGTCCATCCCTTGCATCCACCCGATTGGCAGCAGAGGTGCTTGCGACCGTCTCCTCTGCCTCGGCTTTGCGGTCGCTGGCCGCCCATGCCGGATGGAACGAGGGAGGCCCCAGCTTTGGCTGCTGACCTGGGGTGAGAAACTGATTGGCGAGAAAGCAGGCGCCACCTGCCTACGGTAGGCTGAAAAGATGGGTTCAGGCGCCACCTGCCCACGGTAGGCTTGTGCCAGAGCGGCTTGAGCCAAAATGGCTTGAGCCAGGAAGAGGAGGAGGAGGAGGAGGAGGAGGAGGAGGAGGAGGAGGAGGAGGAGGAGGCGGGGGGAGGCGGGAGGAGGAGGAGGAGGAGGAGGAGGAGGAGGAGGAGGAGGAGGAGGAGGAGGAGGAGGAGGAGGAGGAGGAGGAGGAGGCGAGGAGAGGAGGAGGAGAGGAGGAGGAGGAGGAGGAGGAGGAGGAGGAGGAGGAGGAGGAGGAGGAGATGAGAGGAGGGGAGGAGGAGGAGGAGGAGGAGAGGAGGATGAGGAGGAGGGGAGGAGGATGAGGAGGAGGAGGAGGATGAGGATGAGGAGGAGGAGGAGTAGGAGGAGGAGGAGGAGGAGGAGGAGGGAGGAGGAGGGGGAGGGGGAGGGAGGAGGAGGGGGGGAGGGAGGGGAGGAGGAGAGGAGAGGAGGAGGAGGAGATGAGGAGGAGGAGGAGGAGGCGGAGGGGAGGAGGAGGAGGAGGAGGAGGAGGAGGAGGAGGAGGATGAGGAGGAGAGGGAGGAGGAGGAGCCGCAGGAATGAGGAGGATGATGAGGAGGAACTTCTCTTTGAACAAGGAAGGTGGGGGGAGGAGGAACACGAGCAGGAGAAAGATGATGATGATGATGATGATGATGATGATGATGATGATGATGATGATGATGATGATGATGATGATGATGATGATGATGATGATGATGATGATGATGATGATGATGATGATGATGATGATGATGATGATGATGAAGAAGAAGAGGAGCATCGTACACCCAATAAGTATTATCGATGTTGTACTTCACCCTCCTGCCCCAAGCCCCCTCCTCATACGCCCTTGAAGGGACTGGGAGTAGGATGATGATGATGATGATGAGGAGGAGGAGCAGGAACCCCTTTTTAATCAGGGTGGAGAGGGGGAGGAGCAGGGGTAGGAGCATGAGGATGAAGAGGAGACTAATAAACCCAATACGCATCAACGACGCTGCAGTCTACCCTCCTGTCCCGAGTACCATCCTCTTGCGCCTCTTAAGGGAGGATGGGGAGGCGGAGCAGGACGAACCCTGCTGTCAAAAGGAATGAGAGGGGAATACTGACCAGGAGCAGGAGCATCAGGAGGAGGAGAAGGAGGAGGCAGCTGATGATGATGAAGATGATGATGATGCTGATGATGATGATGAGGATGATGATGATGGTGCTGATGATGACGATGATGATGATGATGCCGATGATGATGATGATGATGATGATGATGCAGATGATGGTGATGATGCTGATGATGCGATGATGAGGGTGATGATGTTGCTGATATGATGATGATGATGATGATGATGATGATGATGATGATGATGATTGTGATGCTGATGCTGATGATGATGCTGATGCTGATTCTTCTGCTGCTGCTGATGTTTACTATGGTGGTACTGATGATTATGATGATGATTGTGGTGGTGGCGTTGATAATGTTTATGATGATGATGATGACGAGGATGAGGATGAGGGTGATGATGATGACGATGATGATGACAATGGTTCTGATGATGCTGGTGATGATGCAACTGCTGCTGATGGTGATGCTGATGATCATGACTATGATGATGATTATGATGCGGCTTATGATGACGAAGGTGACGATGCTGCTGATAATGATGAGAACGATGCTGATAATGATGCTGCTGCTGATGATGATGCTGCTCATGACGATTATTATGCTGCGGCTGATTCTGATGAACGTGACGGTGGTGGTGATGATGGTGACAATTAGGATGATGATGATGATTGTGATTATGTTGATTCTAATGATGATTCTGATGATGATGCTGATGATAGTGATGGTGATGATGATGATGTTGATGATGATGCTGATGCTGGTGATGGTGATGATGATGGTGAACCCGATGAGGACGATGAAAATGATGATGACGATGATGGTGATGGTTGTGGTGGTGATGATGATTCTGATAATGATGCTGAGGATGATTATGATGATGGTGATGACTCTGATGATGATGATGCTGCTGATGATGATTGTGATAATGGTGATGGTGCTGCGCTGCTGCTGCTGATGATAATGATGATGAGGATGATGCTGACGACGACGACACCTGACGATGACGATGATGATGCTGCTGATGGTCATGATGATGCCGATGGCAATGCCGATAATGATGCTGATGATGCTCATTATGATGATGCTCATTATGCTGATGGTGATTCTGATGATGATGCTTATGATGCTGCTGCTGCTGCTGACTCTGACGATGGTGGTGATTTGGATGATGATGCTGCTGCTGATGATGCTGATGACGATGATGATCATGACGATGACGATTATGATGTTGATGATGATGATGATGCTGATGGTGATGGGGCTGGTGATGGTGGTGGTGATGGTGATGGTGCTGCTGATTGTTATTATCATTCGTATCATTATTTTCATTAGTATTATTACTAGTCGGAGGTGAGGGGGTGAGATCGAAGTGGAACGGAGAGCCCCCCTACAAGGAAATCGGTTTCGGTTTCGAGTTCGTGCGTGCCGTGCGTGCGGGCGAGGCGAAGCTGTGTGGGCGGGCGAGAAATGTCCCGCCTCTGGCTGAGGCGCGGCCGGACCAAAAGTCTCCCTTCCGGCAACCGGTGCCGCGCGGTGTCCCGCCGGTGTCCCGCCGGTGTCCCGTCGGTGTCACGATGATGATGATGATGATGATGATGATGATGATGATGATGATGATGATGATGATGATGATGATGATGATGATGATGATGATGATGATATTGATGATGATGATGATGGCCATGGTGGTCATGATGATGGTGTCCCGATGATGATGTTGGTGATGCTGATGTTGCTGATGATGATGATGATGATGGTGTCCCAATGATGATGACGATGATGTTGATGATCCTGATGATGTTGACGATGATGAGATGATGAGATGATGATGAACATGATGATGATGATGATGATGATGATGATGATGATGATGATGATGGTGTCCCGATGATGATGATGATGATGATGATGTTGTTGATGATGATGCTGTTGATGATGATGCTGATGGTGATGATGATGATGGTGTCCTGATGATAATGATGATGTTGATGATGATGATGAGTCTGACGATGATGGTGTCCCGATGATGATGATGATGCAGTTGACGATGAGGATGATGGTGGGGTGATGATGGTGCTTTTGATGGTGGTGGCCCGATGATGATGGTGATGCTGATGTTGATGATGATGATGATGATGATGATGGTGTCCCGATGGTGATGATGTTGATGATGATGGTGTCCCGCTGCTGATGATGTTGATGCTGTTGTTCATGATGATGATAATGGGATGATGATGGTGGTGTTCCGATGATGATGATGGTGTCCCAATGATGATGTTGATGATGATCATGGTGACGATGATGGTGTCCCGATCATTCTGATGTTGATGATGAGGATGATGGCGGGATGATGATGATTTTGATGGTGGTTGCACGATGATGATGGTGATGCTGATGATGGTGTCCATATGATGATGATGGTGTCCATATGATGATGGTGTCCATACGATATGATGCTGATGTTGATGATGATGGTGTCCATATGATGATGATGGTGATGATGATGGTGACGATGATGATGTTGTCCCGATGATGATGGTGGCCCGGTGATGATGATGTTGATGATGATGATGGTGTCCCGATGCTGTTGATGTTGATGCTGTTGTTCATGATGATGATGATTAGATGATGGTGGTGTTCCGATGATGATGATGAGGATGGTGTCCCAGTGATGATGATGTTGATGATGATGGTGACGATGATGGTGTCCCATGATTGTAATGATGGTGATGATGATGACTGCCATGGTGGTGATGATGATGTTATCACGATGATGTTTTTGACGATGCTGATGTTTCCGATGATGACGGTGTCCCGATGATGATGATGATGATGATGATGATGATGATGATGATGATGATGATGATGATGATGTTGATGATCCTGATGATGATGATGATGAGATGATGAGATGGTGATGAAGATGGTGATGATGGTGTCCCGATGGCGATGATGATGCTGATGAGGTTGATGATGGTGCCGTTGGTGGTGATGGTGGTGATGATGATGATGGTGTCCCGATGATGCTGATGTTGTTGATGATGATGATGAGTCTGACGATGATGGTGTTCGATGGTGATGATGATGATGTTGGCGATGAGGATGATGAAGGGGTGATGATGATTTTGATGGTGGTGGCCCGATGATGGTGATGCTGATGTTGATGATGATGGTGTCCCGATGGTGGTGATGATGATGGTGATGATGATAACGATGATGATGGTGTCCCGATGGTGATGATGTTGAAGATGATGTTGCTGATGATGATGGTGTCCCGATGATATTAATGTTGACGATGTTTTTCATGATGATGATGAGACGATGCTGGTGACGGTGGTTTTCCGATGATGATGATGGTGTCCCGATGGTGATTAGGTTGATGATGGTGATGGTGACGATGATGGTGTCCTGGTGATGATGGCTATGAATATGGTGTTGACGATGATGGTGGTGACGTGATGATGATGATGCTGGTGTCCCGATAATGAGGATGATGCTGTTGATGACGTTGATGACGATGATGTCGACGATGATGATGATGACGTTGCCTGTGAGATCGATTGTGATACCGGTCGTGGTATCGATAGTGAGGCCGAATGTGAGATAGATAGTGAGATCGATAGTGAGATCGACTATGATATCGATTGTGAGATCGATAGTCATATTGATTGTGAGATCGATCGAATGAGATAGATCGAGTGGTATCGATTGTGAGATCGATCGAGTGAGATCGATCGAGCGAACCCGATCGTGATATTCGATCGATCGGTTTTACTATCGATCGAGTGAGACCGATCGATAGTGAGACCGATCGAATGAGACGTTGGTTCCCCCCCCCCGAACCTCCCTTTCACCCGACCGAAGGGTGGTCGTATAGGTATGCTTCTTTGCATGAAGCTGATGGTGACGATGCTGCTTCTGCTATTGGTGAAGAGGATCGGAGGGTGGTGATGATGATCATGATGGTGATTGTGATGATGATTGATGGTGGTTACTATCATTATCAGGTACTTTCTTCGGATCATCCTCATCACTATCATCATGATGGTGATGATCAGACTGAGTATGAGGATGACGCTGATGATTCTGAGGATGATGATGCTGCTGCTGCTGATGATGATGATGATGACAATCAGGACGATGCCGCTGATAACAATGATGCTGATGCTGATTCTGATTATGCTGATGATGCTGACGATGATGGACATGCCAATTATTTTGATGAGGGTTATGATTATGGTGCTGCTGGTGATGATTATGATGATGCTGCTGATGCTGCTGATGATGACGATGCTGTTGATGCTGCTGATGATGATGCGGATGATGATGATGCTGATGCTGATGATAGTGCTGGTGCTGATGATGAGGATTGTGCTGGTGATGCTGATGATGATGCTGACGAGGATGAGGATGAGGATGAGGATGCTGATGATGCTGATGATGATGATGATGATGATGATGATGATGATGATGATGATGATGCTGATGATGATGATGACGATGGTGATGATGACGATGATGATGATGATGATGATGATGCTGATGATGATGCTGCTGATGGTGATGGGGCTGGTGATGGTGGTGGTGGTGGTGATGGTGACTTTGATGCTGCTGCTGCTGAGGAGGAGGAGGAGGAGGAGGAGGAGGAAGAGGAGGAAGAGGAGACGGGGAGTCAGGGAGGGGCCAGTCGTTCTACATGCGGCTCAACGACGACGGCAAGACCGTGGCCGCGATGGACTGCCTGGTTCCGCAGATCGGCGAGGTGATCGGCGGGTCCCAGCGCGAGGAGAGACTGGAAAACCTAGACCAGATGATCGAGGCCGCGGGGGAGTAGCGAGCAGCAGGAGGGGGGGCGGGGGAGGAGGGTGGACTGGGTGGGGGGAGAGCAAGGAGGACGCGGTGGGAGCAACGGGGGGAACAGCGGGCGGAAAGGGTAAGGTATAGGGGGAAGGGGGCAGGCCGATGCGAGCCTCCTCCCCGATGCTCCCCCCTCGTGCTGCTCCTCCGCTCTTGTCTGCCTCTGTGGGCTCCACCTGCCGCTCCTCCTTCTCCAGCTCCTCCTCTTCCCCCTTCTTATGTTCTCCCTCCTCTCCCCCTCTCTTGTATTTCTTCTTCGGGAGGTCTGTTTGTGAGGACCCCGTGGTTTGATCAACTCCCCCCCAAAGACCCGTCCCCCCTCCTCCTCTCCTGGTCAGGGGGCTACGTGCATCTCTGGTTCGTGTGGAGGAGTTTGGTTTCTTTACTTTGTGTGTGTGTGTGTGTGTGGATTCTTGAGGGGGTCCTGGAAAAGACCTGGGGTGTTCGCTCGGATTTCTCAGGGGCTTGTGCGGATTCCCAGAGGAGTTCCGAGGATTCCTTTGGGTATCGTGGGGGATCCTTGGAGTTTCCTGGGGAGTCCTGAGGGATTCGTGAGGTTCCCTCCAGGAATGCATTCGGATGTATAGGGGCTTCCTGGGGAAGTCTTCAGGATTCCTGCTGGATCCATGAGGACTTCCATGGGCGTTCGGCGGATTATTCAGGCAACCCGTGAGGATTCCTCAGCGGGCTCCTGAATCCTCCCCCTTCTCCTCTCCGATTCCCTTCCTGCCCGCTGGCTTCAACCGCTTTCCTCACCCTCCTCCCTCCCTCCCTGCCTGCCTCCTCCCTGCCTGCCTTCTCCTTCGCCCCCCCTCCCCGCGTGTCTCCCGCCCAAGACCCTCCACGACCTGCTCATGCCCTCATGGAGCTCTCGCGCCCCCCCCTCCCTTCCCTTGGGCGTCGCGCAGAATCGGGGGGGGGGGGCAGCGAGAGCCTTTCCCCTGGCAGCGGTTGGACACTGCGTTTTTCCCCATACCCTCAGATGGGGTTCTTGTTATTACCTGGACGCCTCCTCCTCCTCCTCCTCCTCATCCTCCTCCTCATACCTAGACTTACTCATACACAGACTTACTCATACACAGACTTGCTCATACTCAGACCTGATCATATTATCTTACTCATACTCAGACCTATTCATAGTCAGACCTACCCATACTCAGACTTACTCATGCTGAGACTCATTCATACCCAAACTTACGCATACTCAGACCTTCTCATTGTCAAACTTACCCAACACACAGCATATTGTGAGGATGTCTCAGGCGGGGCGCTGGTTTCAGCACCCCTAAGGGGAGCGGCCGAGGGGTATTGCACGGTCCCGTTCGCGGCCGTTTTGCGGGGATGTCTCAAGCGGCTTGCCTGTTGCCTGTCCCAACATCCTTCGCTTTCGGAGCAGATTTGGAGGATGTCTCGAGGGAGGCGCTCATTTTCATCCCCCCTAAGGGGAGCCGCTGAGGGGTATTGCACGGTCCCGTTCGCGGCCGTGTTGTGGGGATGTCTCAAGCAGTTTGCCTGTTGTCTGTCCCAGCATCCTTCGCTTTCGGAGCAGAGTTGGAGGATGTCTCGAGCGAGGCGCTCATTTTCACCCCCCACGGTGGACCAGATTTTGAGGATGCCTCGATCGGTTCGCCTGTTTTGGTGGCCAGACTCGTGAGCACATATTCTCTTCAGGATGCCACAGGAGGCTCCAACAGGCTCCAGGAGGCCCCGGGAGACCACATGAGGTCCCAGGAGGCATCAGGAGGCCACAGCAAGACTCAAGAGGCCACAGGATGTCCCAAAAGGCTCCAGGAGGCCCCAGGAAGCTCCAGGAGGCCTCAGGAAGCAACAGGAAGCCCCAGGAGGCCACAGGAAACGCCAGGAGGCCTCGGAAGGCAACAGGAGGCCCCGAGAGGCCCCAGGAGCAGAAGGCCTCTGAAGGCAACGGGAGTGGCTCCAATCCCATGTCTTTTACGTATGCTCCTATAGAGTGGGCCTCACTTGGAGCACGAGTCCTTGATGTTACACGTATGCATATATATATATGTATATATATATGTATGTATATATACATATACATATATAGTGTCCTTCCCCTGTGCACGCAATCCTAAAGGTTTTATTTATGTTCCTATATATCGGGCCTGCCCTGGGACACGAGTCCTTTGTGTTTTACGTGTCTTCCTGTAGGTTGCCCTTCTCCTCTGGCTCCAATCCGCAATGTTTTATGTACGTCTGTTGCTATATATTGGGCCTGTCCTGGGGCACGAATCCTCCCTAGGAGGTCCCAGGAGGCCCCGGGAGGCCCCGAGAGCCTCCTGGAGGCCCCAGGAAGCCTTAGTAGGTTTCAGGAGGTCCCAGGAGGCCCCTAGCTCATGCGCAGAGTCGCGCTCGTACTACTGAGGCTCATTCACACTCCAATTGGTTCGCAGTTATAATCATGACCAGACCGTCACAACTGAAGCCCGCTTATATTCGAAATCTCTTGCGCCTAGACATTCACGGCGGCCAGGTCCATGCGAATAGATGCACATATGGGGAGCTCCACGCAGTGAACCATCGAATTTCATGTGGTGGAACGCTTGATGCAACATCGGTTGTTATAACCACCATTTTTCTTGCATGCCCGCAAAGGGACCCTTTCCCCCCATGCATCGCCCCCCCCCTAATTCGCGTCCCCTGGTGGAGGAGGAGGAAGGAAGGAGGAGGAGGAGGAGGAGGAGGAGGAGGAGGAGGAGGAGGAGGAGGAGGAGGAGGAGGAGGAGGAGGAGGAGGAGAGGAGGAGAGGAGGAGGAGGAGGAGGAGGAGGAGGAGGACCAGTGTAAACCCAAGAGTCATCCACGATGATGGAATTAACCCTCCCTCCAAGCTCCCTCTTCATAGGTCCCTGCAACGGTTCATTTCCATTGCGGGAGCTGCCTCGTTGGAAGACAACAGTCTGAAGATCCTGGAGAATGCTTAAACAGTGTTCTCGGTATAACTTCAACGCCACGTATCAACCTGACTGCTGCGTCTTGACGATCCGGAAGATTGCCAGAGCGTTTTTTTGTTTGATTTCAACACCGCGAATCAACAGACGCGTTGCACCCGTATAGTCCTGAGTCTTTCCAGAACGCCATTTCTGGTTGACCATGGGAATCCGTAGACGTTTTGCGCATTTCTAAAACAAATGTGCGCGGCGCTAAGGCGAGAGCCACGTTTTGAAAAGGAACCGCCCTCAATCCGTGAAGCTCCTTCAAATGTTTAGAACGAATGTGCGCGGCGCTAATGCGAGAACCGCATTTTGAAAACGACCCGCCCTCAATGCGTGAAATGGTTGTAATTCTTAAAACGAATGTGCGCGGCGCTAAGGCGAGAGCCACATTTTGAAAACCACCCGCCCTCAGTGCCTCCCCTCCTCGTCCTCGCTCCTCCTCCTCCTCCTCCTCGTTCCTCGCTCCTCGCTCCTCGCTCCTCGCTCCTCGCTTCTCCCTCCTCCTCCTCCTGGCAGGGGGGGGTGGGCGACGACGGGGGGGAGCTGGCTTGGGGGGGGGGGGGGAGCGGCGGTGGCCCTCCCTTGGGAGGCACCTCGAACCCACCTGTGTCCCTTGCACAGGGCCCGTACCCGTTTCCCTCGACGAGGAAACATCGGCCTAAAGGTTGACACCAACACCAAGATCGGCGGTGTGCCTCCACCGACGGATGAAGATCCCGGTCTCGGTGATGGTGGCAATATTCTGGCTTTCGAGGTGACCGAAGTATTGCCACCAGCACCGAACTCTAGGATCATCTTCCCCCTGTGGAGGCAAAACCCTGTTTCGGTATTGGTGCCCATCTCCAGGCTTCCAAGACGAAGAAACATCAGCCTGGGGTCTCCTCGTCGCCACGGCTGGGTTTGCCTCGAACTCCTGGTCGGATCGCATGCCGGGAGAGGCCCGGAGGGCAGCATCATGCAGTCGGCTCGAGGCATAGGGTCGAGGTCGGTTCGGGGAGGGTGCGCTCGTGTTCTTCGCGTCTGTTGGAGGCTCTCGTGCAACCTGGGGACGGTACCTTTGCATGTTCTGTGCGGTTTGGCTGGCGGAGGAGCTCATGTTCTTGAGGGATGTTCTTTTGTTCTAGGTCGGGCTGTAGCGCAAAGCTGTCGGAGGTCCGCGTGGATTTCTTCAGTCGTTGCGCTGGACCTCCCTGGCGGCGCCTCCAGCGCCGCCCCTGGTGCGTTCCGCGCCACAGGGAGGGGGGTCCAGCGCGGATCGAAGGAATCCTCGCGGACCTGCGAAAGTGTATGTTCATGCAGACTTCTGCTCCCCTTCGGAAGTCTGAGTCTTACAATGACGCATTACGAAAATTACTCTCCTCACTCCCCTCATTCTGTCCGGAAGGTGTCCAGGCCTCTCCGCGTATTGACACCAGTATTAGTTGTTCTGATGTCTTTTTGAATCCCAGTCGTGTTCGTTGTTTCAAAACCGTGCTCCCGCCGCAGCGTGGGCCTCTTTCCGGATCGGCCCCTTGCTACCGTCGTTCAGAATGGCGATCTCGCCCCAGCGCGGGCCTTTTTTTTCTGGGTCCGAGTTTTTTTTCATCGTTGACGCCTCCCTCCTTTCCCCTCAACCTTCCCCTTGTCCTCCTGCTCCTTCCGCTCCAGTCCCCGCTGCTGCTGTTCGTCCCCTTCTCCTCCTTCCTCCTTCTCCTTTTCCTCCTGCTCAGCTCCCCCTTTCCGATTGCGCACTGCATGATGGGGCCTTTCTGGGAGTTCCAGTTCCGCTATGACACGCGACCGCGGCTAGAGAATAGATCAGCGCAAGGAGAAGGGCTGGTTTGGGGGCTGGGGGGGGCGTAAGATGTCAGATGTGGCGCGAGCGCACCCCGCTTGCCCTCCCCTCCTCTCCCCTCCCCCCCCCGATGCACAGGGGCTTCCCTCCCCCCTTGCCCTCCCCGCGGAGGAGGAGGCGGAGGAGGAGGCGGAGGAGGAGGAGAAGGAGGAGGAAGAGGAGGAGGATGAGGAGGAGGAGGAGGCGGTGGAGGCGGTGGAGGAGAAGGAGCGGAGGCGGAGGAGGCGGAGGAGGAAGAGGAGGAGGAGGAGGAGGAGGAGGAGGAGGAGGAGGAGAAGGAGGAGGAGGAGGAGGAGGAGGAGGAGGAGGGCCTCCCCGGGCCTCCCCCCCGTCGGCGCGCGTGCTGGCCGGCACCCCCGCGGCGGGCCCGCGGCCCCGGCGGAGGTTCCCCCAAGGGGTGCAAGAGGCAGCAAAGGATTACCAGCCTCGAACGTATCCCTATCCCTAAGATTGACACGCCAAAAGGCGATGACAATCTTAGGGATCCCCCCTCAAAAAATAAGGGAATCCCCAAGATTGGCATCGTGATGAGGGGGTGCCCAGCATAGGGAGAGGGATATGCTCCAGGCTGGTCAAAGGAGGGGCGCCCTGGGATGCAGCCCCAGGGGGGCTGTTGGGACGCACCCCCATATCGAGGATGGGCGCCCCCCCTATCGTATACACCTTAGGCGATGCTTAAGAAAACCTAAGTTTTCGTCCAGAGTCTCGATTATTCTTAAGCTTTCAACGTAAATCCCACGATTTTGATAGAAATGTTAGGTTTTTATCCAAGTTCTGAGACTATGAATTTCTTAACCCATGATTTCTTAAGCATTTCGCAGGGTGTATATCCCGGGGTCGGGCCTGGGATAGGAGCCGACATCTCCCCTCGGGGGCCACGATCCTCGTGAGGGGCGGCAACAATCGGCCCTCCCAGTGGCCGAAAAGAGAGCCTCCGACACCTCGCGATCCCTCCCAAAAACCTCGGGGAGGGGTGGGGGAGGGTCCCCTTCCTCGAAGAGACGAGGGGGTGTGGAAGAGGCAAGAGACCCTCGTTGGACCACCTGTCGCCCAGAGGGCTGTTGGGACTCCTGGTCCACTCGCTGACCCCACGAAGCCCGGGATGGGGGTCGACGTCTCCCCGGTTGGGACCCTCCGCCCCCCCCCCCCCTTCTCCCGAGGCGAAGGGGCTGGAGGCCAAGGACTACTGGTGGTACCGCGACCTGCGCAAGTACGGGAGCGTCCCGCATTCCGGCTTCGGCCTGGGCTTCGAGCGCCTCATCATGCTCACCACGGGCGTGGAGAACATCAGGCCAGGCGGTGGCGACCCTTGTCCCGAGCTGACAACCCGTACCCTTGAGTCGGGCGTGTCCCTCTGCAGGAGAAGTATTCCGAACTAGTAGAAAAACAGTCTGGGCACGATTTTTGGACCACGTTTGAATCTTTTTTTGCAGATTTTTGGTGTGCTCTTCATTCTTCGTCCAAACTCCGCCTGTAGGGGGAGAGGCCCGACCGAACCGTACCCAGACCTCAGCGCCCCTTGAAAGTCCTGGGGTGGAATTCTGGAGGGGAGGGGGCCTGTGGGTGCGTGTTGTCGGAAGGGGGGGTCCCCGCTCGAACGGGACCCCCGCTGGGGCTCCGACAGCTCGCACCCATCCCCACAGCGCGTTCATTGCCTTGCCCTTCCCCACTCCTCCTCCCTATATCGGGCGAAGAGAACTATGCACATGCACCGATCTTGGCCTGGCCCATCCTGGGCCCAGGATCGGTGCATGTGCCCTCCTGGCCAATGTAGGAGGGCGTATGCACCGATCCTGGGCTCAGGGTGGGCCTGGCCAGAATCGGCGTATGTGCATAGTTCTCTTTCCTCTAATAGTCGGCCGCGAGCCCGGGGGGAAGTGAGAAGTGGCGGGCCTTCTCAGAAGGCTCGGAAGTCCCCCGGCCCTCTGAGAAGCTTCCTGAGGCTCCTTCGAAGACGCAGGAAACCTCTCGGAAGGCGAGGGGGCCTCTGAGAAGTCCCACCGCATTCTGACAAGGCCTTCTCCTTCTCGCTTCCCCCCCCCTCTCTCGCCGCCGATACAGGTTTGAGTGTAAGTGTGTGTGTGTGTGTGTGTGTGTGTGTGTGTGTGTGTTGTGCGCTGATCATCCTACACGCGTGCTCCGCCCCCGCAGCACAGCCCCGGGCCCGGCACCGGCGCACCCGCCGCTGCTCTCTGCCCGCCAGGCCGTGCCCGCCGAGGCGTGGCCTTCGGGGCCGGCCCCGAAGGCTGTCCTTCTGGCCTGGGTCGGGGGTCGCTGGAGGCACCCCCGGCCCAGGAGGAGGTGGAGGAGGAGGAGGAGGGAGGAGGAGGAGGAGGAGGAGAGGAGGAGGAGGAGGAGGAGGAGGAGGAGGGAGGAGGAGGAGCCCCCAGCTTCTCGCTCCGCTCTGGAGCCCCCGGGGCCCTCATCTGGGCCTCGCGAGGGGGTGCTCCGTGGAGGCCGTGGGGGCGCCCCTCGAAGCGGGCGGGCGTGCTGCGGCCCCTGAGATCCTGCAGCTCCGCGATCTGGCCCTCCTCCCTCCTCCTCCTCCTCCTCCTCCTCCCTCCTCCCTCCTCCGCCTCCTCCTCCTCCTCCTCCTCCTCCTCCTCCCTCCTCCGCCCTCCGCTTCCCTCCGCCTCTCTCCGCCTCCTCCTCCCTGTCCCCTCTTCCTCCTCCTCCCTTCTCCGCTCTTCTCCTCCGCTCCGCCTCTCCTCCTCTCCTCCTTCCCTCCCCTCCCCCTCTTCTTCTTCTTCTTCTTCTTCCTCCTCCTCCTCCTCCCAGCAGGCGAGGGTTACTGAACGGGAGCACTCCGCTGTCCTTGGGGCCAGCTCGGTGAGCTGAAAGATCTCAGGGTGTGTAATTACGTGCCCCGACATTCGGAGGTTGATAGACCTCCTACCCTGACACGTCGATTAGCGAATTTGCCGTTTTCGGTTCGCGAGAAGGCGTCGCGGCGGTCATTTTTGCGGGTCCAGGTCCGTCGGTTTCGGTCCTAGGCCTTTTTAATCAAAGGGTGGTTTACTAAAGGGAGATTTATCCATCTTCGAGACATGCACTGCTTACCAATCCACCCCACTCACACCTCAAGGTTCGAGACCACCCTGGATTTAGGGTCGGGTTGGGGTGTGTACGGGTCCCACCGTATGTTGTCCATCTTCCGGGGTGCCCCCCCACTGGAAGTTGGCAGGCCCAGCGGCGACTCCGGGTTGCGTGGGAATGGCTTGGTAGGTAGCCAGGCATCACATGTCGTGAGAAAGTGACGGCGTCGCGACTCATGAAGCGTTCCAGAAAGGGCCTCGCCTTCGAGGACCGACGGGCTTGGCACCTCTTTTTCGGCAGAAGGCGGCGGAAGGGCGGCTGAAGGCGGCGGAAGTAAAAGCAGGGCGGATCCGCCGGTAGAATCTGGCGGGCGGCGAAATCCGAACCCTACCCTCGCCGATGCACAATTCAGGCAACTCGAAGGGCGGCTGGGGTGGGGTACGGAATTCGTCGAGCACGCGGCGAAATCCAAACCCTGCCCCCGCCTCCCATCGATTCAGGAGAAGCGATGGTTGGTGAGGGTCTGGCTCTGGTGTCGCCTCCTCCGAAAGCGACGACGTCGCGACACAGCAGGACCGCAGCTCACAGCCTCCTCTCTGCGCGGGGCCTTTCAAGCCGGTCCGCTGTGTGAGGTCGAGCAGGGATTTCTGGAGGTCCGCGCGGGGCTGCTTGGGTCGGCGCCGGCCGTACTTGCGGTGCTGGAGGGACATCCGGCGCCGAACGGTTGGCGATGAGCCCCCGTACCATGGCGTCGCCGGAGGAAACTCCAGCGCCGCTGGGAGAAGCCCGCGCGGACTTCCGAAATCATACCGGCTCTTCTTCTTTCTGCTCTCCTTCTTCTCTCGGGGAAGCGTGCGACTCGAGTACGCCGGAACTCGGGTTTGCCGACTTTTTTTTGACGAGCGCGTCCTGGATTTTGACGGTGCCGTTTTCGTGGGATGTCTGCAGCGGGAGCCCGCGTCAAATTTCGGATTGGGCCTCGTCATTTTTATGATGGCCCCCGTCGGGCCAACCCGAGTCCCCCGTACCCGAGTCTTGCGTCTCCCCGATTCTTCCGCCGCAGGCCTCCCAGACGGGGTCAGACCAGATGGGGTCGGAGGGTCACGCCGCATCGCCGATGCATCGGCGATGCGTCTCGATGCGTAGCCCGGTTCTCTCCACGCCGGCGGCGCCGATGCGTCGCCGACGTTGGCAGGGTGTCGCCGGCGCGTCGCCGGTGCGGCGAGGCACTGCCGCGTCGGCGCCGGCCTCCGACCTGAGCAGCGCGGACCCTATTTTCAAGTCGGGCCGGCCCGTCCCCCATCGAGGGGAGTTTTCGACGGAAAAGAAAAGAAATACCCCCCAAATAATGAAAAAGTGGTCCAAAAATAGTCTGGGGACTATTTTTTGGGTTTTTTTCTTTTGAACCTTTCTGGGGTATCTTTGGGGTATTTCTTATTTTTCGTCAAAAATCCCCCTGTAGGGGGGGACAGGCCCGACTTAACCCTATTTGGGAGGCCTTCACAAACGCAAACATGGTCAGAGGTCCGCACGGATTTCTTGGGTCGGCGCGGGGCCCCCGTGCTCAGCGGTGCCGGAGGGAACTCCGGCGCCGAGGGGAGAAACCTGCACGGACTTCCGAGCGTTCCTGTATATGCCGACTCTTCTTCTTCTTCTTCTTCTTCTTCTTCTTTTTCTTCCTCCTCTATATTCTTCTTCTTCTTCTTCTTACTCTATCTTCTTCTTCTTCTTCTTCCTCTATCGTGCGTTTCCAGCAGGGACCCCCGGGGAATGGACTTCTGAGACCGGCGCTGTCGATACCTCAAGTCCGTCGGCTTCGCGCGCCATGGAGGCATCGCGGAGGGGCAGGAAGAGCAAGACTCTGCAGAGGAGGAGGAGGAGGAGGAAGAGGAGGAGGAGGAGCAGGAGGAGGAGGAGGAGGAGGAGGGGGAGGAGAAAGGGGAGGAGGAGGAGGAGGAGGAGGAGGGAGGAGGAGGAGGAGGAGGAGGAGGAGAGGAGGAGGAAGAGGAGGAGGAGGAGGAGGAGGAGGAGGGAGGAGGAGGAGGAGGAGAAGGAGGAGGAGGAGCAGGAGGGGGGAGGAGGAGGAGGAGGAGGAGGAGGCGGAGGAGGAGGAGGAGGAGGAGGAGGAGGAGGAGGAGGAGGAGAGGAGGGAGCAGGAAGGAGCAGGAGGAGGCGGGGAGGAGGAGGAGGAGGAGGATGAGGAGGAGAGGAGGAGGGAGGAGGGAGGAGGAGGAGGAGAGAGGAGGGAGGAGGAGAGGGAGGAGGTAGGAGGAGAGGAGGAGGAGGGAGGAGGAGGAGGTAGGAGAGGAGGAGGAGGAGGAGGAGGAGGAGGAGGTGAGGAGGAGGAGGAGGAGGAGGAGGAGGGAGGAGGAGGAGAGGAGGAGGAGGAGGAGGAGGAGGAGGAGGAGGAGGAGGAGGAGGAGGAGGATGGAGGAGGGGAGGGAGGAGAGGGGGGAGGAGGAGGAGGAGGAGGAGGAGGAGGAGGAGGAGGAGGACGGAGGAGGAGGAGGAGGAGGAGGAGGAGGAGGAGGAGCAGGAAGAGTTGGAGGATGAGGAGGGGTAGGAGGTGGCGTGAAGGCAACGCCGCGGTCTCAGAAGGCCCTTCCGTTGGCGTCCCTTTCAAGGAAACGTCGCATTCTAAGCGTGCGGATTGCCGGCCCCCCCCGCTCAGGGACACGATCCCCTTCCCGAGGTACCCGGGCCACGCAGAGTTCTGATGAGCAGGGCACGTGGCGCCCGCTCCTGCCTCGCTGGCCTCGTCACCACCCTCCTCCTCCTCCTCCTCCTCCTCTTCCTCCTCCTTGTCCTCCTCCTGCTCCTCCTCCTCCTGCTCCTCCTCCTGCTCCTCCTCCCTCCTCTCTCCTGCTCCTCTCTCCTCCTGCCTCCTCCTCCTCCTCCTCCTCCTCCTCCTCCTCCGCCCTTCTGCCTCCTGGCCTTCAGCCTTTAGCGTCTCCGCCCTCGCCCACCCCCCGTTCTTGGGGAGCCCAGCCTACGTGCTTCTAGAAGGCCAATTTCTGGGGCCTACACCTTAGGCGATGCTTAAGAAAACCTAAGTTTTCGTCCAGAGTCTCGATTATTCTTAACTTTTCAATGTATATCCCAAGATTTTAATAGAAGTTCGGGGTTTTTATTCAAGTTCGCAGACTCTGAATTTCTTAACCCATGATTTCTTGAGCATTTCGCAGGGTGTATGCCAAACACAGCTGTCACTTTCTAGCCACAAGCGTCTATGGACACCTTGGGTGTCGTTGCGTATAGAGACGTCCATGGTTCCCTTCCTCCGTCTTGGAGTCGGCTGTGGGCGAGCAGCAGTAGGCGGGGCGAGGTTCCCCCCGAGGCGGATTTCTAACTTTTTCGGCCTCTGGGGCTCGTTTTCGGGCCCCTGGGACCGTCAACATCGGACCTGGGGCGAAAAAGCTGCACCAGCTGGACCCGGGAGGGGTCCGGGGACCGATTTTGAGCGGACTTTCCATGGCCTCAGGGGCCGTCGGAGAGCGATTCGGGATGATCAGCTGGTCCTGCACAGGGAACAGCCTGGGGGTCCAGGAGCTGTTTCCCTCGGGGCACCGCTTCTTGCATGCCAACTTCCAGTCCACGCCCCTGGCAAGGACGTGCGCCCTCATCTAGGGTGCCCTTGTGACCTTGCTTCTGCGGCCCGTCCTTTGCCGTTTTCACTGGTCACCCGCCGCCCAAAAATCCCAACTTCGGCCTCCAAGGGCCTTTCGTCCTTACCATCCATCCTTGATATACGTTTGGAGTGTACTTCCCTCTCGAACAACCCAAGGCCGAGCATAACCGTTGAGAGGTCCTCGTGGACCAGCGCCTCTGGCGTCTAGGGGTCCAGCGCCGACCCAATAAGAATCCTCACGGACATTCGTTCTGCCTCCTCCTCTCTCCCCCCCTCCTTCCCTCCAGCCCATACCCCGTACCCGCTCCCCCTTTCCGTCTCCCCACTATCCCTTCTTCCCTGCATCCTACCTTGTCCCCTCTCCCGTTCCCGCCCGCATCTTCTAACAGACATACATTTTCGGAGGCCCGCGCGGATTCGTTAGATCGGCGCTGGACCTCTCTTCCTGGTGCGCGCAGCGTGCTCGGGGCGGCGGCGGAGGCGCCGCCAGAGGTCCAAGCGCCGACCCAAGAAGCGTGTCCAGACCTCAGACAGTTCATGCAGCTCTTGCTTCTACTCCCACCTGCCCTCCCTCCCTCCCTCCCGCCCTCCTCTTCCCCTTTCACCTGTGCTCTATCCTGCCTTTCCTCTCCTCCCCCCTCCCTCCTTACCCCTCTCTTCCCGATCCTGTCCTCCTCTGTCCTCCCTCCCCCTCGCCCCCTCGTGCCTGCCCCCCTGCCCTCGTCCCCCCGTCGGGGGTCTCCGCAGGTCACCACAGGTCTCGTCAAGTCGCCCTCCCCCTCAGGAGGAATGAGGAGGAGGAGGAGGAGGAGGAGGAGGAGGAGGAGGAGGAGGAGGAGGAGGAGGAGGAGGAGGCAGAGGAGGAGGAGGAGGAGCCCGAAAAGGATGGCGCCTCGCCTCTTCTCTCCTCGTTTTCCTCACCGCCCTTCTTTCTCCTTCTCCTCCTTCCTATTCTCCTTCATCTCTGTCCTCCTCCTCTTTCCTCTTCCTCCTCCCTCCTCCTCTCTCCTCTCTTTCCTCTCCTCACTACTTCCTCCTCCTCTCCCTCCCCTCTCTTCCTTTTCGTCGTCGTCCTACCTCCTCCTCTCCTCTCCTCCTCCTCCTCTGCCTCCTTCTGGCCCCCCTCCTCTCCCCCGACTCTCATTCTCCTCCCTCCTCCTCCTCCCCCTCCTCCTCCTCCTCCTCCTCCTCCTCCTCCTCCTCCTCATCCTCATCCTCCTTCTCCTCCTCCCCCCTTTTTTCCTTCTCCTCCTCCTCCTCCTCATTCTCTCCTTTCGTCTCCCTCTTGACCTCTTGGCTCCCGGGAGCACTCCAAGGCACCCACCGAGCACCCCCGTCTCCCCCTCCTCTCTCCGAGCAACGCCGGCGTGTGAAGCCGACGTCGCGCAATCTCTGGCAGTGAGCACGCCTCTCCGACCAAGCAGCAGATGTTTGCGCTAGCACAAGATTTCGATGCTCGTTTTGGGGACCTTCCTGGGGCCCACCTAATGGATCTGTTCGACTCAGGTTCGACTCAAGTTCGACTCAGGTTCGACACAGATTCGACTCAGCTTCGACTCAGGTTCTACTCAGGTTCGACGCAGCTTCGACGCACGAGTGGAGCGAGTGGCTCCAGGAAGGTCCCCAGAATGAGCATCTGACAAGATGGGACGCAATGGAACAGTCCAGAACAAGCATTCCTCGAGAAGGGGATCGACTACAGAACCGATTCACCCCAGAATGGTTTCTTTCGTCGGGTACATGGCACGCGGGCCCTCTTTTCGGCAGATCCCACGGGGGAATCGGAGCTTGGGCAGCTCAGTGATGCAGCCCACCCCCTGCTCGAGGTCCTGCGCCAGGCACGCAGCCGCAACCACGACCCCCGCACCTCTGCGACGGGTGGGCCCCCTCCGCCCGCCCGCGCCCCCTGCTCCCAGTCCTTCAGGAGAGGAAAAAACACACAGACACAATTAATATTCGATTCCCCAGAAATATGGGAAAATATGGGAAGTGGGGGGGGAAGACAAAAACCCAGAAATTATGTGAAAATATTGGGAATATGTTTATTTGTGTGTGTGTGTTTATTTGTGTGTCCTGGGGCCCCTTCAGCCCTGCGCTGGACGCGCGGCAGGCACCGCGACCTCCGCGCCCCTGCGCCGCAGGGCCCCCGGAGTGTTGGCGGAATCGGCGCAGCAGTAATATCAGGAAGTTCCGACGATGATATATCTCTCACCCAACTCGATGAATCTATAACGTAACAGTTGTCACAGCGTCGCTAGCCGTGCTGAACGGTGTGGCTCCCTGGGCCACGTGAAACAAATGTAAAAGTATGAAACTCCCGCCCTTTAGCCAAAACCACAACAAAGAAGGGCTTCGGGCAGGTAGAGCACAGGACTGACTGTTCATAGCTAACACCGGTTATACTCCTCTCAGTCGTGAAACTACATGTATCGAGACCGCATGAGACTGCGAGTCGAATCAGAAAGAAAATAATCATCACACAAAGACTCCAAGGGATCCAAAAAACCTCCCTCGCCTCCAATGGCGGCCTCCACGGGCGCATCTGCGAAAGCGCCCTTGCCGTCGCGCTGCCTCCGACGTCCACTTTGGAACATCTCGTCAAAAGTACACTTCCAGCGCTGTGTAGTCAAGAATTATTCCATCACGTGCCGAGCCGGATATCCCGGCTTCGTCAAACTATCTGCTAACATAGCCAAACCATTCACCCATCTAAAAGAGTTTTCCGTGCGCAAAATCTGCTCCTTAATGCCTCTGGCCTCCTCACCTGATCTGAAACTGCGCATACCCAACTGAGGAGACCCTGACTTCAAAATTGCCACGTGAATCTGTAATGAGCATGCCTGGCACAGTCTTGACTGCGTCGTCCAACTTCCAACGAGTCGGCTCAACTCCATGTAACTCTGCCACACCAATCTGGATAACCACAGCATCTCGTCACCGAACGCGGTCGACTGCGTCTCGTTGTTGTTGGAACTTGAAATTTTACGAGGTAGCTTGAAATATCTCCATCCAAGTATCGAAACATGTGCCATGCTGCCATTCGCAAAGTCCGGAGTCGAGAGGCCTGTCACCAGCCCGCCAGTTTTGCTGCCGTCGGGCCTGAGCTTGTCACTAGCATCGGCCCACTGCACCATCCATAACTCGTGCCACTCGTAGTTCTCGAACTGGTGGAATTTGATCACCTGTGAGGCAGATTTACGCATATCCTTGACAAGCTTGTTGGCGTTCACCAGGTCACTGATCTTGGCGTTGTTGACTTGAGACAAGGCCAGCCCAACATCCACCGCATATTGTGGAGACACTTGTTGTGCCCTCCAACTGGCCGTACCCAGTACTCCACGAAGTAATGGCATCTCTTTCGGCTCGAGTGGTAGATGAGCCTGCTTCTTACGATCAGCGTCGATCTCGGCCTCCGTGAGGAATTTGTTCGTGTAGTCGTAGAGGTCCAACGTGATCGAAAAATTCTTGAACTGGCGAACGCGTAGTCCACTGAATTCAGCCTGGCCAGAAGTCCATGCTCCCCATCGGTAGAGGTCCCTGATGGCCTTCTCCGCGTCCTCGTACAACTTCGACGTCTCGTCGCCACCGATGATGAAGTCATCCACGTGGACGCCAATGATACCCTTCAGCTGGTTATTGGAGTCCAGCAAAATCCACACGCATTGGTCGGTACGTAGTTGTCGCCAACCTCGGTCACGAAGTTTTCGTGAGATGTCAAGCCACCATGCTCTCGGAGCTGTTGTCAATCCATAGAAAGACTTGACCATCTTCAAGATCTGCGAAGGACGCCCCAGTTCACCAGGAAAAGCACGAGCCACTTCCGTAGGAACCTTTACATTCAGACTCTCGAACTCCTCGCTCGCATCGGTCTGGAGGAAAGCTGAACTGATGTCGCCGGACTTGAGCTTGAACTTGTGCTGTGCACACACCTGGAACAACACATTGCGAGCCAGCTTCCCCAGCGTAGGCGCTGCCGTAGCGAGGTCCGTCAGGCTCGGGTGCTGGTGGCCCAAAATGACTAGCCAACCCCTTCGGCTTGCGTTCGCCACCCTCCTGGTACTTGTAAGTGAGAACCCAGCGCATCTTGAGCAATCGCGACTCGTCGATCTCAGTGAGCTCCTCCTGGGCGATCCGCTTCAAGACCTTGGTCGCAATGACTTGGCTGATCTCCTTGCACGTCGCTTCGTCAAGCTCGAGCTGCTGCCCTGGCGCCAACTTGGAATAGGTGACCTCTGTCGCCTTGCCGTCTCCAAGCCTCTTGGAAAGCCAGGCCGTGGAGTCTTGAAGGAAAGCTCCAATGTGAGTGAAATCGGTCGCGACCTCGATAACTTCACGCTTGATGGTCGTGTCCTTCAGGTAGACCACGGACTGATTGAAGAGGTTGTCCCAGGCCTCCAGGTACTTGACCTCGTCCACGAAGTCGCACGTCATGAAATCCATCTCGCCGAGCTTGATGCGCTTGGCCTCTGGCTCCGTTCAGTCACGTTCGTCTGCTTCACTAGTGGGGGCCTCCCCTGCAGGATCCTGGTTTCCCGCGAAACCCTCTGCGACCGGCCCGTCCGCAGAGTCGGGTCCCACCCCAAAAGGCTCTGCCGGGCTACCCTCTCGGGGAACTGCCGCAGCTTCGTCGCCAATCGGAGCACCTGCAGGGCCACTGGTGATCTCCTCTGGTGCCGCCGAGGTCGCTCCTGGTCCATAGGGCGCGTTGTAGGGAGATGCCTTGTGCTTCAACCGGACCCGCCTGATCGGCTTCCAGTCCTGATCACTCTTGACTTGGTCCCCTTGGTGATGTTCTCGGCCTGTTCCATCCTCATCCTCTGGGACAGGTGCTCGAGACAGATCTGGAGGAACATCTCGAGGAACTGGATGTAAGTTTGCACTGTCGTCTCCAGTCTGAGCACCATCATGAGATTCACGCCGATCTCCGTGGAGAAAATCTTCACCTGGTCCTGGTTGCTCTGGTAGGTCTGCAAGGCTCTCGGCAATCTCGCGCTCCGAAGGTAGGTCGCCTGCCAAATCGGTAAACTCACCACGCCCAGCGCATTGAAAGACATTGGAGGCGTTGGTCGGCGCATCCTTGTCGATGTTACCCTTGAGCGAAGCCGCGACCACCTCGCGCTGACTGCTCGACCTCAGCTGTGTCGGATGACACCGAATAAGTCTCGTGCCATGCACGATCCACACCACCGAAATGTCGTCCTCGATCGAAGCGGGCTCGTCGGCACGTTCACGCTGGAGGTTGACCTTCGGCTCGATGGCCAAAACTCTCGCAGGTCCAAACCACGAACCTCGGGATCCAGTCTTCTTGCCGCGACGGAAGTACATGATCCAGTCGCCGATCTTGATCGAGAGAAGCTTCTGCCTCATGGAGTGCCGAAGCCGAGTCGCCACTGAACGAGCCTGCTCCTCCAGGTATACCCGCTCTGCCAAAATACGATGAAGTTCGGTGTGTGCCAAGCCGCCCCCATCCAGGCGACCAGCCTCCTCTGCAAACTGGTAGCCCTGGTGGTTAGCACCGTGCGCCCACTGGACTGGTGTGTAGCCCGACGCCTTGTGCTGGTTGTTGTGAGCGGCGCAGGCCAGCGACGTGCAGTCAGCTAACGATAGCGTCGGCTCGTCTAAGGAGATGCGTCGAGCGGTCTTCTTGATCTGTCTGATAAGAATCTCCAAGTCAGCCGTGAGACCATGGAACTCGCCTGGGCTCTGGATGATGCCCACGGCGTTCTTGCCACACCACTCGCGCAACTGGTTGCTGACGAAACCGCCGCCCGGGTCCGAAATCAAGAACTGGCACCGCGGCTTGTGGTGCCGCCAGTCCTCCAGGAACGCCGACAACACCTGGGCGCCAGACGGCTCGAAATACGCCTTCTTGCCCTTAGTATCCACTTCCTTGAAAACACTGCGAACTGCCAACTTGCAGGCCGCGTCCATGTAGAGCACCGCGCACAGCTTCCTGTGGTGCACCTCCAGCTCGAAGCAGTCCAGCTTCACCGTCTGCCACAGCTTGGGTGGCATAGAGAGTGACACCACGGCCTGGTGCTGCGTGTCCTGTGTCTCGGTGCAAGCATCGCAGATCAGCTCGTCTACGAGCGCCTGCTGCCAACTTGGACACCCGCGTCTCTGGAGCATCGCCTTCATGTAGGTCTTGGACATATGTCCACCGAGAATGTGGAGGTCCATCAGCCAGGATTTGACCTTGTCGAGCGTGACGTTGTTCTCCGGCATCTTCTTGAAATGCTTGTCTATGCCCGATTCGATGCCGCGCAGCTGCTCCTCGTCATCCTGCAGCGCGCTCATGGCCCAGAAGTCCTCCGCGAAATCCTGACCGTGCAGGTCCTTCGCGAAACCCTTGACCAATCTTCGAATCATCGGGTCTGGATAGTAGGCCGACGCCGCCACAGCGTCGTGACCCTCGAGCGTGCTGTGAGGATGATCCTTCGTACAGCGTAGCGCCATCCACTGCGTAAAATTCTCGTCGCTGGTGAGGATGCCCCAAGACTTGCTCCTGAGCACGCCATGGTCATCGCGCATGCCCACCTGACACGCGTCGACTCTGACCATGCGGAGAGATCGCCCGATGATCTTCTCCGCCTCGCGCCTGAGCCGGTTGAGCTCCAGTGTAGATCAGCCACTGCACTTGTACGGCCACTCCCAGTAGATATCACCATCGTGTCGTAGTGTCTCCAAGGCCATATCCACACAGTGTCCATTCATGGCGCGAGCCCGAAGTCGCGATCGTAGAAAATTCTCCCAGTTGCCAGGTTGTCGTTTGTGTTCGGGGGTAAGATTCTACATCAACGAGAAGTAGGTACATGGTGTCGAAAACCACGCCTTGCGAGGACAGCCGTATTGAACCATTCCTTGGCGCGACTAGTGTCGTCCTTCTTGTGGAGGTCGTAGCCCTGCTCCAGGTTGATGCGCTGACAGTGAAAACCTTCATTCAACAGACCGGCTGTCAGCCTCGAAGTTGGAGACCACGCGTTTTCAGCAGAGTCCACTCGCATCGCCGAGCCTGTCTGCACAAGGCCCAGCATCAGCCCATTCACGAGCATGCTCAGTGCCGTCATGCCGCTCTGGACCGTGCGGCGCTGCTTGTTGGAAACTCGCTTCACTTCATGAGGACATCCCCCATGTCCCCCGGCACCGGCATCGCCACGAAGTCCTCCTGCTTCACCTCCGGCTTCACCTTCAGGCGCCTGACTCCCCGGGTCAGGACTGCCCACTTGAGGAGGAGGTCCTTCTGCTTGGTCGTGAGCGTGGGCGTCTCGTCCGGGTCCGCCGCGGCACTCGAGACCGTGTCCCGCGTGCTGCTGCGGGGTGTTGAATCCGATGCCGCAGAGCTTGGGTCCGCTCCGACCGCGCGCACGGTACGCACCGCAGTCGGCACTCCGGTAGTTGGTCTGGTTGCCGGCGGTGGTCTCCTTGGATCGGTCTTGATCTCGATCTTGACGTCCTCGGTCTTGGTCTTGCGGGCTGTCCAGTAACCCTCCTTGTCCGGATCGCTCTTGATGTAGTGCCCCGTCTCGATGATGCGCTCCGCCTCGATTGCCTTCATGTGCCCCTCGACCCTCGCGGCCGCCGGAGTGTCTCCCGATTCCTGCAGCCGGCGAAGGGCCGCCGTCACCAGGGCCGTCTTCGGCTCCTTGCGGTACTTGCCGCTGTACCCTTTCTTCGGAGCATAGTCCAGCCTGAAAGCGCACCTCTCGCACGTCAGCCACACCCCGAAGCGGTTGTTGGTGTAGCTCGACACGGTGTGGGTCCCCTGGCACGGCCAGCTGGTCATGCGAGGATACCTCGGATCGGCCCCCTTGCTCAGAGACCAGTCCGTCTGCTCTGCCGCCGCACATGGTAGATCGGGGTAGAGCCTCTTGTCGCCCATCAGGACGAAACATGGAAGATTAAAAAGCACTGAGCTTATCTCGAATACCCTGGAGCCGAAACGCCAATGGTGCAGTCGGCGTTGGACGAAACCAGACTTCGGTACGAATCGCACTGACCCCGTCCAGCAGTGGGCGACAAAGCCACCTCCCAGGGGTTGCAATCGTCACAGGACCATCGTCAATAACCACTGAACTGTGTAAACACGTCGTCCTACGCCAGCACATCCCAAAACGTCGAGCATCATCAGGGCGCTCGAAGGTTCTAAGTACTCTCGAAAACCAATCTTCCCGAACATATCTGCTGAGCTCTGATTCATCTGGTTCTGGACTGTGTCCCGTCACATGGTTTACCATATTACTTTCATGGTATGGTAGAGTGTAATCTGTTTCCAACCTTTGATGTTTAACATTCTGTTACTGTAATCGTACACCTATCATCAGACCACCCAGGCCGATACCCTGATACTGTACTCCCTCTTTTCTCTGGTCACCTGTGAGTCCTGGGGAGAACGGAACTCCGGTGCGCTGTCCCTAGCTGCCGGCCGAACTCAGGACGTCCAGCAATCGGTGGCCGCCCTTGCCCTTCCGGAGCTGAACCTCCGTGGTCTTGTCATCGCTGAGGTAGATCTCCAGCTCGTTCCTGCGAAAGGAGACGTCGTGCTGATCCAGCCAGTCCACCCCTGCGAGCACTGGCACCTCATCAGCGTCTAGTAAGTAGATGCCCAGCCAGCCGATGGGCGCGAAGAGCCACACCTTGGACAGCGCCTGGTCCCACTGGCCATCCATTCGCAAACTTGAACCAGGGCCTGTCGGATGCATCCACCTCGATCTTCGCGTCCGGGAACTTCTCGGTGACAGCTGAAACCAACTTCTCGACGGCGTCGCCACCTCCAGCTGTCGTCGTAGCTCCGCAGTCAAGGACAATCTCCGTTGACGACGGGCACGAAAGGGACAGGATCATGTCCATGCAGAAGATGCCCCCGATGTAGTGCACCTTGCCCTTCTTGCTCTTGCCCTTGGACCCGCCCTTGGCGAAGCTCTTACCTTTGCTGGAGTAGCGGTCGGGACACTGCCTCCAGTAGTGGTCTGGCCGACCACAGATCAGGCATCCGCGTCCTGTAGGTCCTGCCGATGATCCCTTCACTTGGTAGCCGCCCTTCTTGCCATCTTTGCCAGAGCCCTTCTGCGGGAAGAACCCCCTGTTCTTCCGCGCCTCTGCCACTGCACTCCTGGCCTCGGAAAGAGTCCGATTCGCTTCGGCAGCAAGGATCTCGGCCGCATTCACCTGCTCGTCCAAGTACGAGTCGTCGTCCGTCGCATACGTAGTCAAATCCGGTGTCCATGTCACTGCTGTTGCCTGTCCCCACTGGTCTGGCGAAGTGTTCCATCCAGCGTCGTTGTTGGACCAATCCCACGAGCTGGTGGCCCATGTCGTTTGATCCCCCTCGTCCGCATAGAAGGCACACCACCAGACATCCTCGTTCTCGTCATAGCTCCAGTCGACTGTCCACGATGATTCTTCACCGCGGATCGCCGCACACATGCCGTCCATCCCCTCCACGCTCTCGAGTGCGAAAACTCTGCCTCTGAAACCGCGACCCTGCTGCTGAGCTGGTTTGTCGCGGTCTCGCAGGTCTCGATCATCCCAAGACGCGCGAAGCTGCGTGACGATGGATTCGTATCGAGTGTCGTTCCGAGTGCCTGCTAGGATCATCTGGCGCTCTTCTCTACTCAGGCGAGCGTTGTGCAAGAGCCTATACCCACGAAGCTCGGCCTCGAAGAAGCTCGCGTCGGTTTCAGACTTGGCCACGGAAACTCCTGACTTGGCCGACATCACCGACTTCTTCTCTGTTGCGTCTACGGCCTCGGCGTCTTCCTCAATCTCTGCGGCCTCTTCGAACTCCTCGGTCGTAGGCTCCTTAACCGTAGACGTAGCTGTTCGCCCCGTTCTCGTACTCGCCTGAGCCGCTTTTCGTCGCAGTCGGTCTGAACGTAGTCGCTTCAAGGCCGACCGCATGTCTCTGAACAAGTTGTCCTCTCGGATCACAAACTCGCCGATCACCTCGCCGGGCCTGCGAACCACTTGATCGTAGTTGCGGATCTTCTGGTACGCGTCTGGGATTGGCATCTTACCTAGAGGACCTTCTCTCAGGTGTTTGAGCAACGCTTCACGGCCTCCTTAGCTGCACCTCGTAGCGCAGTCCACAGACGAGCCACAGTGAGGTTCCTCTCGTTCTCCTTCAGTCCAGCTCGGTACCATAGAACTGCATTCTCATAACTCTCGAACGTCAGTGGGTCTCCACTCCATGTCGGCACTCCCTGCTCGTTTGTCTCACACCCAGTGGTCGACTTAACTGTGGGTCTCCACGATGGCTCCGCTGCCATGTTGGCGGAATCGGCGCAGCAGTAATATCAGGAAGTTCCGACGATGATATATCTCTCACCCAACTCGATGAATCTATAACGTAACAGTTGTCACAGCGTCGCTAGCCGTGCTGAAAGGTGTGGCTCCCTGGGCCACGTGAAACAAATGTAAAAGTAGGAAACTCCCGCCCTTGAGCCAAAGCCACAACAAAGAAGGGCTTCGGGCAGGTAGAGCACAGGACTGACTGTTCTTAGCTAGCACGGAGGGCCCCCGCCCGCCCGCGCCCGGCCCTCCCGGCCGCGCGCGCCCCCACGCGGGCACCGGGCGCGCCCTCCGCTTTTTTATTTTCTTTTTTTTTTTTGTTTTGGTTTTTTTTTTTTTTGTTGTTTTTTTTTTTTTCTCTTTCCTTGTTTTTTTTTTTTGTGTTTTTTTTTTTTTTTTTTTTTTTTTATGTTTTGTTTTTTTTTTTTTTTTTTTTTTTTTTTTTTGTTTTTTTTTCTTCTGTTTTTTTCTCTTTTTTTTTCTTGTTCTTTTTTTCTTCTTCTACTTTTTTTTTTTTCTCTTTTATTTGTTTTCTTTTTTTTTTTACTTTTTTTTTTTTTTTTTTTTTTCTTCCTTTTGTTTTCTTTTTTTCTCTTTTTTTGTTTTCTTTTTTTGTTTTTTTTTTTTTTTTTTCTGTTTTTTTCTTTGTTTTTTCTTTTTTTTTTTTGTTTTTCTCCCCGCCTCCCTGCTCCGCCGCCTCCCCGCTCACCGCGCCAGGGGGCCCCCCCTCTGGTTCCTCCTCCTCACTCCTCCTACTCCTCTTCCCTCGCCCTCCCCCCTCCTCATCCTCCTCCTCCTCATCCTTCCTCCCCCTCCCTCCCTCCCTCCTTCCTCCTCCTTGCCTCCTCCTCCTCCTCCTCCTCCTCCTCCTCCTCCTCCTCCCCGCGCCTCGGGCCCCTCTGCGCTTCCCCCGCGAGTCGGCTCCGTTCGCTGCCGCTGGCTTCCGCCCTCTGCCTCGATCCGGCTGCGGGTGCCGACCTTCGGGCTCTCCGATCTCCCGACGGAGGGCATGCGGGCCCGCCGTCTTCCGCCGGGGCGGCGTCTCCCAGCTCGGCTGCCGGTGTCCGCGGGTCCGATTCGTGCCGAGCGCCGGGCCGACTTCTCGATCCGATTCCGGGCCCTCCTGCCCGTCTCCCCAGAAGTCCATGGAGCCCGAACGCCCCCCCCTCCCAGGAAGCATCCCGAACGCCTCCCTTCGCACCCTCCGAGCAGGGGGTCGACTACAGAATCGATTGACCCCACACTTGATTCCTTCGACGAGTCTACGACACATGCGTGCTAGAAGGTCCCGCACATCCTGCGCGCATTTTTCGTAGACCCGACGGGAAACATCAATTTTAGGGTGCATCGTTTCTGTAGTCGATCCCCTCGTCGAAGCCTCTCCTTCCTCGTGCCCCCCCCCCTTTTCCACGCTGTCGCCCATCGGTGTTCAGGGGCAACGATAGGGGGGGGATAGGCAAAGGGGGGATGCATCGACCCCCAATCGCCCATTGATCGCCGATAGGGGCCCGATAGCCCCAACCTGCCCAGGAAGGTGCGGATTCACGATCGGAGGTCTATCGCCGATCTATCGGCGATGTATCGCCGATTCCAGGTCGATGTATCCCCCCCCGTGGCCAGTCCCCCCCTACCGTTGCCCCTCAGGTGTCGGTCGAGGCGTCAGACGGCGTCCGGCGACGGATTTTGTGGGTGCACAGCTCTCTCAAGCAGAGGCCCCGCCGTCCGGACGAGCGCCTCGCCCGCCCAGAAAGAGCGGGCCCGCCGTCTGGTCCCGCCGCGCCGCCGCTCTTGCTCGTCGTCCTTACAATCAAGGGAGGAAAAGCCATCCAGTACCGACAATCTGCGTTTTCCAAACGGCCCTGGGCGTTTACCAAACAGCCCTGCCCTGTTTGATTCCTTCTTTGGGGCGCGTTTGCCAAACGGCCTCGCGTGTCGGGGTGGTTATGATCGGGGTGGATTTTCTGCCCTCTAGACAAAGTCAAGACGCTGAAGTGAGGACCACTGAGCTGTGGACGACGATCACTGGAGAGGAAGCATGTTGCCATGTCCTTTCCAGATGTCTAAGCAATGTTTCAAACATGCCTTCACCATCTGAAAAGCATGTCTGAAGCATGTTTAGAACATTGTGCAAACATTTTGAACACATCTTTAATTCATTCCATGGTCGGATTGTTAGAGTGTCCATTATCATGGCATCCACACGCTGCGAGCTCAGGGCGCCCCCGCCCCATTCGGGAGGCGTACGGTCGGCTCGTGCCGTGTCTACGCCGCTGGCGTTCAAGGTGGAACGCCGCCATTGGCCCAGTGTCGGCCAATATGGAACGAGCTGGCGAGCGAAAGCCGCCGATCGTCGACGGCTGCAAAACCAGCGGTGGGTCGCCACGGCACGAACCTGCCGTGCCCAGCCAGGCAGCCGCCGTCGCGAGTCTTGCGAGGCACGGGCTCCCGACCTCTCTGTTGGGGGTTGTGTCCGCCCCCACCCTGATCTTTTCACGACGCGCCAGGGGGTCTGCGGGTTGGCCCCACCCCCCCCGAGGAGGAGGAGGAGGAGGAGGAGGAGGAGGAGGAGGAGGAGGAGGAGGAGGAGGAGGAGGAGGAGGAGGAGGAGGAGGAGGAGGAGGAGGAGGAGGAGGAGGAGGAGGAGGTGGAGGAGGAGGAGGAGGTGGGGCGGCGGGGCGCCTCGTGCTCGTGGCTTCCCCAGGACCGTTTTTTTTCGCCCCGAGCCATTCTTCGATGGTCCCGAGGCCCCTCCGGGGCCCCGAGAGGCCGGAGGCCGGGCACAGCATCCGCCCCGCTCTTTTTGCTGGAGGCGCCGGCTGTCTGGGCAACTCCTCCTCCTGCCCCTCCTCTGTCCTCCTCCTCCTCCTCCTCCTCCTCCTTCCTCTCCTCACCTCCTCCGCCCCCCCCTCCTCCTCCTCCTCCTCCTCCTCCTCCTCCTCCTCCTCCTCCTCTCTCCTCCTCTGCTCCTCCTCCTCCTCCTCCTCCTCCTCCTCCTCCTCCTCCTCCTCCTCCTAGCCGTTCTGGCACAAACATCTTGTGTTTTGTGCATGCGATCACCGATCTTCTGAGCGGCTGGGTGTTCGCTGGCCAGAGTGGCTCGGAGGCACCCCATCTCTCTCACGGCGACATTGCGATGGCTTCTAGTGACACGTCTCGTAGTGGTAATAATTCTTCGTCCCAACGTTGGACATGCGGACATTGCCAGTGCAAGAAGAACGCGTGGCACTACATTTGGTGCAAACATTGTGGGGAGCATTGGAAAGAACCCGTCTCAGGTGACCTTTCGGCCAACGGTGGACTGCCACGTGGAGCCGCAGCTGCTGATGTTCGTCGTGCCGCAGCATATGCAGTTTCAGGTAAGCCCCTGCCTGGTCGCCCTGCAGTCACCAGTTCGGCAACTAGGAGTGAGCTTCAGCAGCTCGTCGAGCTCAGCGCCAAGGTCGGCGACGCCTCCTTACTCACTATGGCCCAGGAAAAGGTGGCACAGATGGAGCAGGCGCCACTGCCCCCTCAGCAGAGTGCAGATGCAGCGTTCAAGGATATCCAGCGCTGAGAGAAGAAACTGGACCGTGGTTTGGAACATGTGCACAAACTCGAGCGGTAGCTGGCCCAACAGTGATCCGACCTTGATAGTACGTTGCAGGATTCGGAGCGGTACGATGCTGAGCATAAGACGGCCACTTCTGAGCGGCACCTGTCAGTTTCGCCGCCCCGAAGTGCCTCAACAGGCCGCTGCTGCGGCAACCGACGCGCCTGTGCTGCGTCAGCAGGATACCCTTGAGGGCAAGCTCTCCTCGTTCGTCCTCGACGACGGCGACATGTCCGGCCTCGGCGAGTACCAGGAGCTGTCTGAGCAAGACCTCAAGGAAGCAGAGTCCCGCAAGCAGCAGCTGTCGGAGCAAATCACCTCCCTCACTACTACTTTGTTCGACGAGGTTCAGGCCAAGTGTGTCGCGCTCAAGAAGAGCCACCAGGAGCAGACGCAGCGGCTGGAGAAGCAGCGGAAGACCGCGGCTGATCGTCGCCAGCCAGGATTTGGAGCTGATGCCGCCTCTGAGGGAGCGGGAGCGTCGGCTGCCGCGGGCGATGGCAAAGCCGCCCCGCCAACGCCTGCTTCCGCCGCCGCACCACCTGCCAAGCCTGCCAGTGACGTTCGTGAGCAGGCTAGGCAGGCTGTCGCTCGTGCTCCCACCAAATCTGCCCCAGCGGCGGCCCCAGTGGACAAGGCGCTCGCGGCCCCGCCGCCCAAGGCACCTTCTCACTCCGAGAGCCCAGCTGTGGCCGAACAGTCACTCTCCTTTTACCCTAGACTCCCTACCTCATGCCCAGTTTTGGATGCCCCACGGAACTCGTCTATGCACCATCGGGGCCACGGAGATTTTGGAAACTCAGAGTCTGTCGAATTGGAGATTGTGACGGCCAATGGCACGAGCTGGAACAGTATCACCAAGTTTTTGGGAGTTACCTCGGTGCACGTCGTGTTTGTGCAGGGGCACAGGATGATCTCAGCTGAGGAGCTCAGGAAGGCTTCGGCCTGGTGTGCGCGAAACGGGTGGAAAACCAGTTTTGAACCAGGGGCCGTGGGCCCTGGGTGGGGGCCCTTCGGCTGGGGTCGGAGTTCTGGCTCGGTCCTTCCTGGGTTTGTAACGCCCCGATTCGGGGCCCGCTATTCGGAAACATAGGCCCCCCGGGGCCCTCGCCCACCTCCCAGGTCAGGCAGCCTTTTTTTGTGCGTCAGTGTCTACCTGCAGGACAGGTTTGGATTAAACGATTGCAATCAGGACATCTTGGCGGGTGTGCAGCGCGTGTCAAGAGCTTGCCCGTGCCGTCCCTTGTCGGAGCGGGCTTCAACATTGAGCCGTCGGTGCTGGCTGGCACATCCATCCACAGGCGCATGGGCGCTAACGCTGTGTATCCTGCAGGCATCCAGGGCACGTGTCGCAGCACAGGGGGCGTGAATATGTACGACTTCTACCTTTGCGGTTCGACGTTGGCGCAGGCTATCAAACGCGTGAAGGTAGTGGGTGATTCGGAGTTAGCGACGCATGACCCTGTATCTCTCACTTTCCACCCCTGTGTCGCCTCCCTGAAAGCCCTCACTTTCAGACGCCCCCCCCCCCCCCTCCTTCCCGTCCCAGCACCCTCGGGGCCGCGCCCCAAACCCCTTCCTGGGTGGGATCTGCTCGGTAGGCTGGCTTACCGAGCTGCGGCCAAGAGTGGGGGTGTGGATCAGACCCAGTATCACCTTGACACCATATACAAACACTGGGCTAACACGGTCGAGAAAGAGCTCGAGGGAGTTTACCAGCGCCGCCTTTCGCACCGTGGCAGTCGTGGGCGGCGGGCGGAGTTTCAGAGGACCAGTGCGCTGCAGCCAGGTAAGGCGACGATGGAAGGAGCGTCGTCCACCTCTCGCCTGGCTTCGCAGCTGGTCGGGCTCAGCAGTCGTTTTAGGTTATGGTTGCAGCTGTGCGCCCTTGGGGCGTCGGCTGAAGAGGCCCATCTCTCCCCCCAAATTTTGCCCGTGGCGGCTTGCGAAAAACGTTGTCAGGGCTACTCGGGGGCATGCTCAGCGGCCCCCGAGCACGGCTCGGTGCGGGGCAGCCACCTCTCTGCCACGGCTGCCGAATTTTTCAACCCGCCCGTCAGGCTTGGCGAGTGGGGCGGCGAGGCATCTTCGTTGCTGCAGCGTTGCAAGGATGTCGTGACCCGCGGCCCCCCTTGTTTGGTGATCGTTTCTGGGGAACCCGAGCATGCCCTTGACGCGGTCTCCCAGGCCCAAGCTGTGGCCGAGCAGGATGCCCGCAATGGTGATCATAAGAATTGGGTCATGTGGCTTTACACGAATATGGAGTCGGGCGATCACCGCGCCCGCGGCGTGGTCAGGGCCCCCCCCCGCCTGGGCCCCACCCTTTGCCCCTCGCGCTAAAGGGGAAGTCGTTTCTGACCCCCCGGCCCTCCTCGCTTCTGAGTGCGCTGAGTTTTCGGATCTCTGGCGCGCCGAGGATGTTCAGACCCACCCGTCAGTGGGGGGCAGGTTTGAAGTCCTCGACCCGCTGCCCGAGGTCGCCCCCGACGACCTCCGCCGCGCGTCTCGATCGTTCCCCACGCACGCTGCGGCGTCGGCCGACGGCTTCCATTTCAGCAGCTTCCAGCACCGGTGGGATCAGGCCCTCGTCGTTCTCGCTCGGATGATCGCCGCGTTCGAGAAGTCAGGTCTCTTGCCGATGCAGATGCGGGTGCTGTTGCTTATCGTGCTTGCCAATCCCGACGGTGGTCTCCGCCCCATCGGGCTGTTCGCTTCAGTTTATCGTCCCTGGGCTCGGGCCCGTGGTGATCATGCCTGCAGGTGGGAAGCGGCTAATCGACGCGATGACTTTGCGGCTGGCTCTTTCGCCTCTAGCGTGGACGCGGTCTGGCGGCAGAGCGTGGGAAGCGATAAGGCTGTTTCATCCGATGTGTGTTCCAGTTCGGTTCTCTGGGATCTCCTGAAGTTTTACGAGTCGGTTGATCTAGACCTCTTACTCCAACGATGCCGCCAGCACGGGTTCCCCATGCAGATCGCTCGTGTTTGTGAGGTGGCCTACCGTGCCTGCCGCTGCGTCGCCATGAGCAGCACGGTCGTGGGGCCCAAGTTTGCATGGCGCGGCATCGTGGCAGGCTGCGGCTTCGCCGCGACTTTCATTCGTGTTTTCAGCTGGGCTTAGCTGCCTTAGACGGGTTCAGTCTGCCAAGATCGATCTCGGTGAAGATCTACATGAACGATTACACTCTGTCTAGCCAGGGGACAGCGACTGTAGTCGTTCATGACCTCCTGGAGGGGGCCATCAAGCTTCAGACTGTCATCGAGGGCGATCTTGGCTGTGCGATCGCTATCAAGAAGGCGGCTGTAGTTGCCTCAGTGTCCTCTGTTACTAAGGCGGTCCGCCAAGGTCTCGGCGCCGTGGGTGGAGCGCCGTGCGACGCTGCTTTCAACCTGGGCATCGACGATGCCGCTGGCAGGCCCCGTCGTGTCGCCCGTCGAGGAGGGGTGGTCAAGGTTCGTTGTGTCCAGTTTTCGAAGGAAATAGAGCGTCTGTCCTGTCACAAGAAAATCTTTGGTCGTCACTCGCGTCGAGTCTTCGCGACGGGACCCATGGCCAGCCGCACCTACGGGTGCGAGGTGCGCGGTACCTCGGACCACGATGTTCGCGCCCAGACGTGCCATGGGCCGTTTCCTGCAGCCGTCCGCTGGCGGGAGATCTCTCACGGCAGCTTTGCTGTTTGCCGCCGGCCCCACCTGGTGCGCCGCGGTCGCCCCTATGTGTGAGGTGGTCCAGAGAGATTTGGGCCAGCCTGGTGGTGGCCCGTCAGTTCGGCTTGTCTCTGGCTGAGGTGCGCAATGCCTGGGATGTGGGTTTCTCGGGGCCTCTGCTTCCCCGGCGCAAGATTCGGGGCCCCATGGGGGCCCTCGGGCTCTCGGTGGAGCGTCTTGGGTGGAATGTGGCGAGCTTCAGCATGCTCGTTGATGACTTGGGTGAGGTGGTTTCCCTCGCGCTGGTCTCCCTGTTCGGCCGTGCTTCGGAACTTGGAGAGGGGCCGCGGGCGGTCCTTCGGCCTTGATGGCAGACTCTGCTTCGATTTTGCCCTTGCGGCCATGAGTTCTTCTAAGTTCACCCCATTCGAGAAAGGGGCCATCCGCGGCCTCGTCTGTCAGGCGCCCTGGACCAAGACCCGTGCCGAGGCCCACGGGTGCATCTTGCCCGACCTGCTCTACCCCTGGCGCGGCGTGGCGCAGGGCGCAATGTTTCGCAGGCCTTGGTGCTGCCAGCGGGAGTTTGTGTGCCAGCGTCGCGACCAGATACTCGGAGATGCCTTCGAGTGCAGGTTTGATGATTTTAACGCGCTGTCGGAGGCCGACAAGGTCCTGTCCGCGCTGGGGTTGTTCTCCGTCCCTGGCTATTTCTCCCCCCCGTCTAAGCGTGGGCCGTCTTGCAAACAGGTGGATGATCCGGAGAAAAACAATAATCGCGTCTCTGGTAATATATTCATGGCTGGGTCGTGTATAAGATCGGTCGTCAAAGAACTCTCGAGGACGGGATGGAGCTATGTCTCGGTGTCTGACTCCGGGAAGGAGCTAGGACATGTCTACGCCCCCCTCCCCTACCCGACCCCCCCAAACGGCCCAAGCTGGAGAGTTTGCTGCCTTCGCTGCTGCCTGCCAGAATGCTGATGCCCCTGCCCAGGGGCATAGCGACTGTCAGAATGTTGTTTCTTTGTGGGCTCTCCCTAGACACGAGCATTTATCGTTCAAACGTGTGCACTCGGGAATGTTTGAGTGGACTACAGACAGTCAAATGGGGCCCATCCACAAAGTGAGAAGGCCACCTGGCCGAGGAAAGTGTAGGTGATGGCGAATATCTCAGATTCTGTAAGGCTGGAAACGACCTGGCCGACCACTATGCTAAGCTCGGAGCGTTGGCTCACGAGAAGCCGACCCCCGATCAGTCCGAAAGGCTCGACAAATGTCCGGCCGTTGTGCGGAAAGTTTTTGTTTTGGCAGCTCGTGCGTTGCCAATCTGGCCTGCGAGCGACCTGTCTGAAGCCGCGCGTGCTCCCGTCGGGCCGCCACCGCTGTCAATGAGAGTTCCCCATCTGTGGAGGAATGTTGGTGAATATTGGCAGTGTAACCGCTGCCTCAGTGTTTGCCGCGGGGTCTGGCCCCGCAGTAATTCGAGTTGTTTGAGAAAACATAAGCTCCATATAGACATCCTTGATAATCTGGGGCGCAAATGTTTGGGACTTGCTTGCTCGGATGGCGGCGTCGTTTGTGTCTGCGTTCGGTGCAGTCTTTTTCCACAGGTAATTATATTCGCTACCTGGCCAAAGAGTGCCCAGGTAGACCTCACAACCTCAGGAGTTCTAAATGTTACTGGGGCCGAATCTGCGCTGGCAAGCACCCCGAGTCATCGGGTGTCTGGCTTTCCGTGGATGCTAACAGCGTGATGCGTCTCTTTAGCGTTTCTTGAGGCCGTCTTTCGGCGTAGCCTCTCGGTCTCGTGCTGCGGGGGCGCGGCCCTTATTGGCGGCGCGTTGGCATGTGTGCGCGTTTGTGCCGGCGTCCAAGTGCCGAGCTCGGCGGCCGCCTGACTCCCAGAGGTCAGGCCTACTGCGGTATGCCGTGGGGGAGCAGCGCAGCGGTGACACCCTCCTCCTCCTCCTCCTCCTCCTCCTCCTCCTCCTCCTCCTCCTCCTCCTCCTCCTCCTCCTCCTCTTTCTCTGCGCCTCCTCCTCCTCCTCCTGCCCGAGCGCGCCGCCCGCCCCTCGCCGCCGCGGTATCAGAGAAGCCGGCGACGGGCTCTTCGCGGCACGGACCTGCCGCACCCATCCATCAGTGTCGTTTAACCGACTCTTGTCACCGCCCCCATCCGGATCCCCATCATCTCGCCGCGCCGGTTGGGGATGCGCCACTCGAAGCCCGAAGGGCACGGCCTGCGCCCCCATCCATGGGGGTAGATCGGCCAGTGGGGCCCAGGCCGCGCTGGGGGGGTAGAGTCGGACCGTGGCAGAAGGTCGAGGTCGGTTCGGGGAGGCTGCCCTAGTGCTCTTCGCGTTTCTGGGAGGTTTTTGTGCATCCCGGGGGGGGTGCCCTTGGATGTTCTGTGTGCTTTGGCCAGCGGAGGTTCTCATGTTCTTGGAGGGTGTTCTTCTGTCCTAGGTCCGACAGTAGCGGTCAGATGAGAGACGCTCCGCATCCATCCCCACGGCGCTCGGAGGCCTCCCGAGGCCTCCCGGCAGGCCTTCTGTCCCCGCCAGGGTCCTGTGGGGTCCCCTGTTGTCCCTCCTCTCTCTCTCTCTCTCTCTCTCTCTCTCTCTCTCTCTCTCTCTCTCTCTCTCTCTCTCTTTCTCTTTCTCTTTCTCTTTCTTTTTCTCTTTCTCTTTCTCTTTCTCTTTCTCTTTCTCTTTCTCTTTCTCTTTCTCTTTCTCTTTCTCTTTCTCTCTCTCTCTCTCTCTCTCTCTCTCTCTCTCTCTCTCTCTCTCCCTTCGTGTTCGACGGTTGCTAGCCACTTTGGCTTAGGGCGAGACTCTCCTGAGTCTCGCGAGATCGCTCGCGTGGCGTACTGAAAACACGTTTTCTCTTCTACAGGTCCATTTGTTGTTCATTGTCTTCCCTTGCCCATTCTCAGTGGTAAGCGGAGCACGTGGCAGCGTGCGATCCAGAGAGGAGGCGACCAGTTTCACAGCGCAGCCTCCGAGAGTCTCAGGGACGGGGGAAGCCAGCGCTGGCATGCCAGCGCAAGAGGACGAGGAGGAGACGAGAGATTCAGGTGTTCAGACCGAGCCCATTGAGGACCAGGGAGAACCTTGGGATAATCACGACTGGCGAGCTTCCTGGGACTCTTGGTGGCAGCCCACCGAGATCTGGGACGAGAGCTGGAGCTGGTACCAGGGGTGGAACGACTGGGTAGGCGGGGCATGGTCCTCGTCAGGGGAACGGCGCAGTCGTGATTTTGGACCTCCACCAGCGTTTCTGGGACTGGAGCACCTTGAACTGTATACGGAAAATCTGAGGGCTTGGTCTCGCCGTACTGGACACTCCCCGAGCACGCAGGCATCTCGAGTTGTGGAATCTCTGCCCGTCGAGCTACAACTCAAGTTTAAGTCGGTGCGAGCGACCCTGGACACCGAAGCGGGCATAGAAAATCTGATCAAGCACTTGTGCATATTGAACGGGGAACGACCAGGAGACAGGGATCGGATATCACGTTCGCAGGCCCTTGTCGATTACATGATTCGGCGTGGCGAGAGTATTACGGATTACATCCTACGACGAGATCATCAGTTGTCCGATGCGGAAGCCGGAGGCCTAGTGCTGCCCGACAATGTGAAAGCGAGATACCTCGAAGAGGGTGACAATCTTAGTACGCAAAACAAGATCAATATGAGAACACTGGCGGGCGGCCGATTAGACGCGGCCTCGATGCGCTCTGCCCTTCTGCAGCTCGACGTGACTGAGAAGGTGGTGCTTCCTGCTGTGCCCCTCCCGATCCCGAAGACGTTTGCTGCGGACACCTCGAGCTCGGCCGAAGCGATGCCCGACTTTCGAGAAGACGAGTCCGAGGACGACATCGAAATGCCCGAGGACGATGCGGAGACCTTTCTGAACGCAGTAGAGACCCAGGACCTCGACGAGCACGAAACTCTGGAGGTGTTTGCGGCCGTCCTGGAAGAGAAGTTCGGGAAAGAAGAGCGGAGGACCTTGGTCGAGTCTCGGAAGCTTAAGATGGCCAAGAAGACTGGCAGAGACTTTTTCGATCGACGAAAAGCTGCCAAACCAGGATTTCGGAAAGTAGGCGACAGAGATCTGCGCAAACGGAGCCGTTGTGCTAACTGTGGCGAAAGGGGTCACTGGGCCGATCAGTGCAAGAACCCGCACCTTTCCAAGAGTGATCGGCTTGCCGAGGAAAAGAAGGCCCCCCCCCGACCAGTGACCGGCTTCACATAGGCATTCGTGAACAATGACGAGGACGACGCCTTTAACTATGCCTCTTACTGCGAGCAGGGAGAGGAGAAAGATGATGATGAAGATGTTTTTGGTTCTTGGCACTTCGAAGCGCACTCAGAGTCCGACTGGGCATCCAAGATTCAGGATATTATTGGGAGATCTTTCTCTGGTCCATTACGCTCCGTCACTTGAGCACTCGCGCGCTCGTGGACACCGCGGCGGCCCAGGCACTCATCGGCAAGAGCGAGGCCGAGGAGCTGAACGAGGCGCTCGCCCAGCACGGCTTCAAGGTCCACTTCGACTGGAGCCCGATCCAGGGTGTCTATGCCTCCGGGATCGGGGGGCGCGCGACACCCATCGGAAGAGCGTGGGTCCCGATATCTCTTGGCGGGTGCGGGGTGATCGAGTTCCTGGTGCTGGAGACCCACTGCCCGCCGCTGCTTCCGGCGCGCTTGCTGACAGCTCTCAACGCAGTGATCGACTTGCAGCGGGACGTGATGACCGTCTCTGTCGCGGGGAGGAAGTCCGAGCTGAAGCTTAAGCTGCGCCCCTCCGGCCACAGGTCCGTCGATTTAGTGCAGTGCCTGGCCTCCAGCTATCGCCTGGCCCCGGAGATCCAGGAGAATATTCCCGTGGAGCGCCTTCTGGTTCAGGACCGCCGCAGGGGTGAGGGCAGGGCTGAGGGGGTAGATGCATCGCTGTTTGCGTGTGGCCCGCTTGCTTCTCTTCCCTCTCCTCTCTCTGCCCCCGAGTCTCGGGCCCCATCAGAACGTTGGCGGGGGCGGACCCGACCCCTTTCCGGAGTTTTCGGCCCAAGCATCGGTCGAGGAGGAGCCCGCCTCTGGCGAGAAGCAGCCCGGCCAGGAGGCCGCCACAGACCAGGACGTTGTTCAGGATGGTTCGTGGAAAGTCGCCGGCCCAGCTTCGGAAGGACGGCAGGATCATCAAGAAGGTCGGCTTCGATCTGACTCACCTGCGCGAGGGAGCTTGCAACGCTCTCGAGACGGGAGCCACGGACATGTCGATCGAGGAGTGGGAGGCTCCCAGAGGCGAAGCCCGCCCCGGGCCTCGACTCGATGCTCGAGAAGGAGGCCCTCTCGGAGCTCGAGGTTCAGTGGCTCCACGAGGGCTACCAGGTCTTGACGGCGCCGCAGGTTCGCTGGAGGAGGGTGGCTCTCCGCCTGCTCTGGCACGCTCAAGTTTGTCTCCAGGCCATCCTGGAGGCCACGGTGATGCCGACGGCGATCAAGGAGCGCGAGGATCCGGCCACCTGCCCTCGCCCGGGTCATGCCAAGTGGGAGGGGGCCAACCAGCACGGGAGGTGCGGCAAGTGCACGGCGTGCAAGGCCCAGCTGTTCTACACGCCCTTCACTCCCGAGGAGCTCGAGCAGCGTCGTCTTGCCAAGCTCACGAAGGACCGCCAGAAGGCTGTGAGGGCGGAGTACAAGGAGAAGCTGAAGCCGAATATTCACCCTTGGGAGGGACCCGATCCATGGGTCGCGAACCCTCCGGCCGCGCCGCCACCGAAGAGGTTCCGCTATCCGGGCCGGGAGGGCCGAGGCGTACCGACGGTCAAGGTGGCCGAGGGGCACGTGCCTTTCAAGCCCCCGCCAAAGGGGTACGAGAGGCCTTCTCCACCGAAGGCGGCCTCCGAGGAGAGCGGCGAGCGCCCGATGACGGTTCCGGAGATGCAGAGGGCTCTTCACGACATGACCCTGGTGATGGAGGCGCAGCGCCGATCGAACGAGTCCACCTTCATCAATTTCCGCCAGATGATGGCCGATCACCGTGCCTGGATCGAGACAACGGTGCGCGACTTGGTCGCGCGCCCCGCCAGCCTCCAGGACGAGGATTTCATGCGCATCGCCACCCTCACGCAGGCGATGCTGCAGGGCAGGGTGCCGGGAGGCACGCTCGAGCCGCTGATGGAGGACGCTTCAGGCGAGTGAGCGATCTAGAGGCCAGCCTTCAAGAAGAGGTGGCCCGAAGTGGGCTCACCAGGGGGTCCCCGGACAGGAATTTCCTGAAGGATTTGAGCGCGTGCTTGAACCGATTCCCGGACCAGGGGTGTTTTCGGAAAACCTCGCGCGGGATCAATGGTTTCCTGGGGTCCGACTGGGCCCGGTCGCTTTCTCCTGCCGAAGTCTGTGCTCGAAAGCAATGGGAATCCGCTTGTCTGGGCTTAGAGAGCCTCTCGAAGTTCTTTACCGCTCTCGCAGCGGTCGCTTGCGGCGGCAGGGCTGATGCCTCTTTCCTTCCTCCCCGGATCCGATGGATCGAAATCAAGGGTCCCGGGTCTCAAACTCTGTTCTCCGGGCTCTGGGCCGCCTCAGAGGCCCGCGAGATCTCTCATACTGTCTCCGGAGCACTGAAGCCCGTGCTTGAGGTAACGCTGTGGTGCGAAAAGGAGGCTAGGGAGAAGGTGAGGTGCGGGGGAGGAAGCGAGGAGACGGAGGACCCAAAGGTTGAGAGGAGGGAAGGAGGAGACGCAGAGGAGGAGGTGTACATCGTAGAGGAGGACGGCTTCACGGCGGCAGCCTTAGACGGATACCTTGATCTCGCTGTCGCGCCCCCGACGGTACCACGTAAGGTTCGAGAAGCCGCGGCCCGAGCCCTAGACGGCGCCGGCCTCAGGAAGGGGCGCCGCTCCCGGCGAAAGCTGGTTCAGGAAAAGGAAAGGAGGAGAGGAGGAGCCCTGGCCCTAGAAGTCTTTAGTCCGGCTAAGGTCTCGGGAGAGCTTAGCCGCCGCGGGCGCAAGGTGTCGCCTGCTTTCGATCTTCTTCTGGGAACCAATCTCCTCTCGAGCCACGGCCAGGAGAAGCTGCGGCGCCAGATAAGAACGGGCAAGCCTCTCGCGATCCTGATGGCTCCGATGTGCAAGGCCTCTGGCGCGCCTCGAGCCTCCAACTGGGGGGGGATGAACCCCGATCGAGAGAAGGAGGAGGATGAGAGGGGTCTTCAGGCTATGTATTTGTGCGCACAGCTTGCTAAGTATCAGCTGGATATGGGGAGGATCTTCGCTATTGAGCATCCCTCCTCCGCCTCATCCTGGGAGCTGGAATCTCTTAGGCTCCTCTCGGAGCATCCGGATGTGCGTGTCGCGAGGCTGTGCCAGTGCATGTATGGTTTGACGGTCGGCAACCGAGGACCCGCCAAGAAACCCACCGCGATCATTTCGAATTCCCCGGAGCTGTTAGCGCATTGTCAGAGGAGATGCTCTGGGGGCCACTTTCATGAGCCCCTCCTTGGCGGCGCCCAGACTTCCGCAGCCGAGAAGTTCCCGGCGGGCCTCATTAGTAGCCTCGCCTCGGGCGTCGAGGACGGCGCCTGGGCGCTGTGCAGAGCCAGCGAGAGGCTAGAGTCTTTTGCTGTAGGAGATAGTTCAGAGGGCGAGCGCAGTTGGACTTTTCCCTCCGAGGAGAGAGATCCAGCGATCTCTGGTCCCGAGTCCGAAAACGAGCCTCCGGAGAGGCCCACTCGAACCCTGGAGGGCCCCGAGGGACCGCGTCGACCCGAAGCGTCTCCGAGAATCAGCGAAAACCGGCCCGACAAGGAAGCCTCGACCCTAGACGTTAGACGTCTCTCTGCAGAAAGAGATCGCTCGGCTGCACGTCAACTTAGGTCATCCCTCGAACGAGGACTTCCTCCGAGCACTGCGCGTGGCAGGCGCGCGTCTGGAAGTTCTCAGATGGGTGAAGGAAGTCTTTAGGTGCGACCAGTGCGCCTCCCACTCGAGGGCCAGTTGGAGACGCAAGGCCCATCTGCCTCACGCCTATGCTTTTAATGAGGTGCTGGCGGTCGATCTTTTTTATTTAGACATCCAAGGGAAGAGCGTGCCTGTGATTAACCTGATCGACCACGGGACCTCATTCCAACAGTGCGCCTTGCTCCCGGATGACACGGCGAAATCAGTTTGGCAGGTGTTTCTTCGGTGGTGGATTCGGCCCTTCGGGGCCCCCGAGGTTTTGATCTGCGACGGGGGGGTGAGTTCGAAGCCATTTTCTCGAGGGGGTATGAACACCTCGGGATCATGCAGCACGTGATTCCTGCCAACTCGCCTCATCAGAATGGCAAGTGCGAGAGGCACGGCGGGATTGTAAAGGATGCCTTGTCTAAAGCGGCGCAGTCCGCGAATTTTGTTTCCCGAGAGGAAACCGATTTACTTCTCTGTGAGGTGGTGGCGGCGAAAAATCGGGGGTTTCATCGTGGAGGCTTTAGTCCCTCTCAGTTGGTTTTCGGCCAGAACCCCAGAATGCCCCGAAGTCTTTTATCGGACGATCCGCTCGATCTCATTGGAACCGAGGACGTTTCTGCCCGCGCCATAGACTTGGACACCGCCGCCGGGGAGTTCGCTCGGCAGCGTCGAGTGCGCGAGGAAGCCCGTCGCGCGCTCGCTTCTTTAGACGCCCGATCTAGGATTGCTGAGGCCGCCCGGGCCAGACCGCATCAGCAGCGCCAGTTTCGCCCTGGCGATTGGGTGTACGTCTTCCGACGACTTGCGGCGTCTAACCGGAGCCATTCCCTTCAGAGGGATCGTTGGACTGGCCCCGGAGTCGTTATCTATCAGGCCGCGGGCTCCGGAGGTTCCGAAGCCGGGGGAACCGTTTGGGTTGCGATGAGGGCCAAATTTCTGAAGTGCACGGCCGAGCAGGTCCGTCTGGCCACGAGGGCCGAGTCCCTGGGTGCTGAGTTGCTGGACAGTCCGGCTTTCGATCGTTTGAGGGGGGACATTCGAGCCCCTGGAAAGCGCGCTGGGGCCGTCGATGTCGCCGCCGAGGGGCCCCCTCCCCCTGAAGCCGACGATGTCCCCGAGAACGATCGAGGCTCCGACCCTGCCGAGAGGGCCTCCGCGAGGCGTCTGAGCTCCGTTTCGGTCCCGGGTCCGCCTCTCAGGAGGCTTTCGGAAGACACCAGGCCCCCTTCCTCCTCCGGAAGTTCCGCGGTCGCGACCCCCTCGGAGTCTCCCGGGTCCGCCTCGTCGGAGGTTGTTTCCCGAGGGCCTGGGCCCCGAGGGTCCAGAGGCGAGGCGAGGTTCCCAGGAGAGGCCCTCGAGGGCCAGGGCGGCAAGAAACCCCGTCTTACCCCGATAGAAGAGCATGGGCTCTCTCCCCCCTCTGAGAAAGAACGGGTCGCAGCGATCGAAGTATCGGCGACTCGGCCACCATCTGAGGCAGCCAGCGGCGGCAGCGAGCTCGCGACAGGCGCTGCTTCCCACGGGGAGGCCCTGGCTCCGTCGCCCGCCGCGCGAGAGAGCGCGGAAGTCCGCTCGGCCCCTTTGTCTGAGCGAGAGGCTCCGTCAGAGGATGTTCCCATGGGGCGAGTCGACTTCCCGCCTTCCCGCCCGATCGGGTCTGGGAGAGACATTTCAGTTCCCAGAGCTCGCCGACAGCCCGAGAGAGCCCCCTCTCCCGTCGTCGCTCGGAGCCGCTCTCCGGACCGGTCCCTGGGCGGGGACCTTGATCTGCTCGTCCAGGACGAGAGGGCGGCGGACGGGGCGGAAGCCAGCGGGGGTAACGACGTCTGGGCCCTTCCTGACCACTTCCAGGACGAGAAGCTCCTTCAGGAGCTCGCCGAGTGGTGGGAGTGGGGCCTCTCTCCACAGGTGCTATCTTTCTTCGCGCGCCTCGCAGGTCTGGAGGACCCGAACGAGTTCTCGTTCGCGAGTGCGTGCCCCGGCAAGCCTACCCCTCCTAAGATCAATCCCCGAGGAGCCGAAGTCCGATTGAAGGATCTGAGTCCCGAGGACCGAGCCCGATTCGTTTTCGCGGACGCCAAGGAGTGGGAGGCGATGCTGGCCACTGGAGCTGTCCGCGTCCTCACGCCTGAGGAGTCTCTGGCTGTGCGCCGGAGGTTTGCCGATAGGATTCTTTCGTCTCGCATGGTGCGCCGACTGCAACCAGTTGAGTTGAGGGGGTCGGGGCCCGCCCGGAGCCCAAGTCTCGTTGGTGTGTTCATGGACGCCAGGATCCCGATAGCGAATCGTTAGAGGTCTACGCCCCCGCCCCCCAGTCGGAAAGCGTGATGACGTGTCTTCAGGTCGCCGCCTCGTTCAGCTGGACGCTGGCTATTGCCGATGCTAAAAACGCTTTTTGTCAGTCAGAAGCTCACTCGTCCCCGAGGCTCCATCTACGTGGAGCCGTGCTCGGGTCTCCCCGTGGGGCCCGACCAGCTTATCCAGCTCGTGGCTCCCGTGTGCGGATTAAACGATGCTCCGTTGCTTTGGCACCGCGCCCTGACGGATTGGTTGAGGGAGGAGGGTTTCGTGAAGTCACTGCTAGAGCCGTGCCTGTGGCTCCGCAGGGACGAGGTGGGCGCGCTTCGCGGCTTAGTGCTGATTGAGGTCGATGATCTCATCATCACGGGAAAGCCAGTTTTCATGGACCAGTTCAAGGAACGGGTCACGAGCAGGTTTAAGTTTGGGAAATGGAAGGAGAGTCAGATTTTGCCGGGCGCCATATTAGACAGTTTCACGATCGAGCGGTGGTTGACCAGGAGAAATACATGCGAGAACAATTGACAGTGTTACCTCTCGGTCGCTCGCGGCGGTCCGATCCGGACGCCAGTCTTACTCCTGAGGAGATCCGCTCGTACCGAGCCGTGGTTGCCCAGGTACAGTGGGTGGCGCGTGAATCCCGACCTGATGTCGCGGGCGGCGCGTCGATACTGGCGGGGGCCATGCCGACGCCAAAGGTCAGCGACGCTATCACCCTTATTCGAGTTTGCAAGTATTTGAAAGCCACGGCGTCCCAGAAACTCACTGTGTGGGCCCTGGACCCTCTTTCCCTTTGTTTCGCCACCGCTTCGGACGCGTCGGGGCCTGGGTCCGCGAGTCGAGGAGGCTCCCAAGGAGCCTGGTTGGTTATGACTGCCGATGCGTCGATGCGATCGAACCAACGGGCCCGGGTGTCGGTGTTGGCTTGGAGGTCTCAAAGGCTTAAGAGGGTAATCAGTTCCACGGTGGCGGCCGAGACTCTGGCCCTGAGTGGGGCCATCGCTGAGGCCCAGTGGTTGCAAGTACTTTGGCGGGACGCTGTGTTCGGCGACGTGAGTCGCCCCAACTGGAGCCTGGAGGCTTCCCCATTCTCCGTCGTGATGTCTCACAGTTGCCAACTATGGAACCAGGCGGCGGCTCTGGCCGTAGTGGACGCCAAGTCCGTGTTTGATACTCTTTCCAAGAACGCCGCAGGATCCCGTGCTGATAGGAGAAACGCAATAGAACTCGCGGTGATCCGCGAGCGATTCTCTGGCCGCCACAGGATCCCAAGTGAGATGGCTCCCTCGCGGTCGAATTCCCGCTGGCCCTCTTGCCCATTCTGATCCCTCCGCATCCAATCTCGCTCTCCACGACCTCCTCTGTCGCGGGACATTATGCCTAGTGGACGAGGGGGGGCACTTGGACGAAAGGTCCTTGAACATTTCCCTGAAGTCAAGGTCTCGCGGCGCCAGCCGAAAAGCTCTTAACGAGGAGGCTCAGAGAAGGGACGAGGAAGGAGGCCGTTCAGGAGCCCCCGTGGAACCCACAGGTGAAGAAGCCTCGGAGGAGGAAGGAGACAGGGAGGAGGAGGAGGTCCGAGGCAGGAAAGATACTCGAGGAGCGCGATCGAAGGATGTCAAGGAGGAAGACGAGGAGGAGAGAGGGGGTGAGAGGAGGACGCCCGTGCCGAGGAAGGCGCGTGCGCGCGAGGACTCGGCGGCTCGATCGCCGCCGAATTTCAACCTGAAGCAGGCGCGGCCTTCTTTACCCGACCCGGTGTATATCGCGATGTCGAACCCGGTAAAGTTGGGTCCGCTGTCCCCGCCAGGGTCCTGTGGGGTCCTTGTTGTTCCTCTCTCTCTCTCTCTCTCTCTCTCTCTGTCTCTCTCTCTCTCTCTCTCTCTCTCTCTCTCTCTCTCTCTCTCTCTCTCTCTCTCTCCCTCTCTCTCTCTCTCTCTCTCTCTCTCTCTCCTCTCTCTCTCTCTCTCTCTCTCTCTCTCTCTCTCTCTCTCTCTCTCTCTCTCTCTCTCTCTCTCTCTCTCTCTCTCTCTCTCTCTCTCTCTCTCTCCCTTCGTGTTCGACGGTTGCTAGCCACTTTGGCTTGGGGCGAGACTCTCCTGAGTCTCACGAGATCGCTCGCGGGGCGTGCTGAAAACACGTTTTCTCTTCTACAGGTCCATTTGTTGTTCATTGTCTTCCCTTGCCCATTCACACTTCAGCGAGGGCCTCCAGAGTGCCCCCAGCGGCGCTCCCGCCGCCTCTGCTGGCGGAGGCGACGCGCCGCGCGGACGTTCGAGGCCGAGCGTTTTATTTTCGAGTAGGGGATCGAATTGCAGAACTGATTAACCCCATCATTGTTGTTTCCGTCGAATCCACGAAGCATGCCGCGTATTTTTTGTAGAATCGACGGGGGAATCTATTTTTGGGGTGCATCAATGCTGTAGTCGACCCCCTACTCGATTCTGGTGGCGGGCGAAAAGCGATATGAATACAATCATCGAGAGTAATAGTCTGAGGAGGAAAAGGTACCCATACCTCCATCCTTCCATCGTTTTCCCTTTTTGGGCCTCCTGGGCGGCTCCCGTCACCCCCGCTGGATTCGCCTCGAACTCTTCGGCAGAACGCACCCGGGAGAAGTCTGGGGAGTACCGGTATCGATGCTTGTTGGTCCTCCCGACGAGAATCCAGTGGAGCATGTCCCTCTACAGGAGGAACATTCCAGAATAGCAGACGAATAGCCTGGTGACGCGTTTTTTGTGTTTTTTTCTCTGTTTTCTTGACTCCTTCGCATTTTCTTCCAAAGCCCGCCTGTAGTGTAGGAGGACAGGCCCGACCTAAAAACGAGAGTCCCTGGCCCAGGCCGCAGGGGAAGCAGGCCTCTGCTGGCTGCTCCCGGCCGCCACCGCGGGCCGGCGCGACGGCGTGGATCTCCCGCTCTTCCTCTGGGCCCCCGAGGCGCCGGGGCCTCGCAGGTGACCGCCCGAGGATCCTCCTCCTCCTCCTCCTCCTCCTCCTCCTCCCTCCCCCTCCTTCCCTCCTCCCATCCTCTTCCTCTCCTCTGCCTCCTCCTCCTTCCTCCTCCTCCTCCTCCTCCTCCTCCTCACTCCTCCTCTCCTCCTCCTCCTCTCTCCTCCCCTCCTCCTCCTCCTCCTCCTCCTCCTCCTCCTCCTCCTCCTCCTCCTCCTCCTCCTCCTCCTCCTCCTCCTGCGTCCGATGATCCATCAGTCCCCCCCCGACGCACCCGCCGTCGGTGCCGAGCGGGTGAAGCATGGTGCGGCATGGAGTTCAGCGTGTCTCCCGAGATGCCCGACCTCACCGAGACGAAATAGGCCCTGACCCTCACAGCAGGAAGACGCAGTCTAACGCAGGTCCCCGCTTTTTGCATGAGGGGTAGTCGATCTGGGTGGTTTGGTATGGTACACCTGCTGACAGGGCCCCTTATCCCTGACGCTTCGGGCCTCTGAACCGCGGTCCGCTCACAGAGCGTGAGCGGCCCCTGAGCTATAAGAGTCTCCACCACTGAGGACGCCCGCCCGCGGGCGGCTGGAAAGCTTCATGGCCCGACGTGCCACCGAAGGGGCACGTGTCACCTCTCTCTGGCCGCCGTCGGGGCAGGCGCCCACCCCGGGGGCAGCGTGCACCACAGCAGCCACGGCAGGGGGGCCGCGCGCATGCACAGAAGGGGCGATCGCCCCGCGGGGACAGCGCACTTCTCGGAGACCGCAAGCATTCGGAGGTTGGTAGACCTCTTACCCTGACACGTCGATGAAGATATTGGCCGTTTTCGGTTCTCGAGAGGGCGTCGCGGCCGTCATTCTTGCGGGTCCAGGTCCGTCGGCTTCGGCCCCAGGCCGTTTTCACTGAGGGGCGGTTTACTAAAGGGAGGTCTGTCCTCCGCCGAAACATGGATTAAGGGGGCGTGGATTAGCGACGGGTCCCGTTTTTCATGGGACATCGCGGATGTCCGCCGCCGAACGCGGCGGCGCCGGGAGGGCACTTCCCCGGGTCCATGGATTCGGCGACCGCGCGCCAGATCCATGGATCGCTAATCCTCAGGAGGGAAAGAAACCCACAGACACAATTAATCGTCGACTCCCCAGAAAATATAGGAAAATATGGGAAGTGGTGGGGAAGACAAAAGCTCTGAAACTACTGGCAAATATGGGGAATCCTTTTTTTTGTGTGTGTGTATGCATTTGTGTGTCTCTGGGCCCCTTGAGATCCATGCTTGCGCGCCCCCGATTTCCGGAGAGCGCTGTTGCGCGCTGCCTTTCCAGCGCCGGCCGTGGACTTTCCCGGCCGCCGCCCAGGGGGGCAGGCGCGCCGACGGCGGGAGGGCTCTCCCTTCCCGTGCCGTTCCTCGTCCGCTGGAGCGTGGGGGGCCTGCTTGTTCGGGCCTCGGGATCCTGCAGGGAAGGATCGGCGTCACCCCGACATACTTTTACTATATGTCAGGAGCGACAAAAGGACGTACACGGACATGAATCCACGCTGGTTTCGAGAGTACGCATTGCGCAAATGTTCGTATAACGCGGCCGGTCTCGCGGATCGAGGGGCCGTGTTCATGTACATAGCTGGGCGCGTACGTCCTTTGTGGGCTCCCTAATATGTGCGTCGCCCCCCCAGGGTCGACGCGCGCACCGAGAAATCTGGTGGTATATGCGTCGTGGTCGGCGCTTTCTGGCCACACCGCTCGGGAAACGATATACTACAAGATGGGTATACTGTGTCCCTGTGCGTCCCGAAGGATCCCAGCTGCTTCAGAACGTTGGGGTCGGCAGCCCTTGGGGATCTCCGAGAGCGACTGCGAAGGCCTTAGGGCTGGTGCCGCCGACCCTGAAGGGCGACGACGACGACGATGACGACGGTGGCGGCGGCGGTGGCGGCTGCGGCGGCGGCGATCAACAACGACGATGACGACGACGCAGCCTCTGGGGACCTCCGAGAGCGAGTATCATTCAGGGTTGCACGGTGTTTTTGAATCGCATGTGGTCCTGGCTTGGGCTGTTCCAGCGACAATTGTAGTTTGAAAGCGAGGAAAGTGGCGAGTCCCAAGTACACGTGTTCCTTGTCTCCACGCTGGGCTTCAGAGATGCAGTGTGATGCGTGACGCCACCGTTGCTCACACATGCGGTGGGGACACGTATGCAAGGCATCCGTCTCTCTCCCTCTCTCTCTCTCTTTCTCTCTCCCTCTCTGTACATGTGAATATCTCTCTCTCCCTTTTCCCTATGTGTGTATGTATGTATGTATGTATGTATGTATGTATGTATGTATGTATGTATGTATGTATGTATGTATGTATGTATGTATGTATGTATGTATGTATGTATGCATGCATGTATGTGTGTATGTATGTATGTATACATATATATATACATACATATCAGAAAACATATGTAACTGTAATGTAAGTAAGCACGCCCCCCCTCAGGGGCCCGCCCATCTTGTGAGCATTGGGCCCCCTTTTTTGTTCTCTTCCCCGGAACCTCCAAGAGGGTCCCGAGGGCTCCGAGGCGGCCGAAGGGGGCCTCCAAGACGGGCCAAGAAGGGCCCCAGGATGGTTCAAGAGCGCCAGAGGACGGCCGAGATGGCGTCAAGCAGGCCCCAGAAAGCTCCCAAACGCCCTGGAGTGCACCAGGACGGCCCCCAAGAGGGCCCCAAGGGGGCAAATCCATGGATAGTCCAATGGTTTTCGTATGGTTGTACGGTGATCGCTTTTTCAAGCCAGGAACGGCTGCAGACCGCTCCGGGAGCCTCCAAACTCGTCCCAACACGGCCCAAGAGGATCTCAACAGGGCCCCAAAACAGTCCCAGGAGGGCCCGCGAGACCCGTAAGACTCCCCTAAGGGAGCCCCACGAGGAGCATCAGAGAGTTTCATGAGGACCGATGGATCCCAAACGGATTCCCACGGCAGCCCAAGACTCCGAAGACGGCCCAAGAGGACCCCAGGAAGCAGGAAGGCCCAAGGAGAGGACACGCAACAAAGCCAAGAGAAGCTCCTTTTTCGGACTCTTTGACCTCACTCTGGCTGCCCTGAACGCTTCTCGTGGCTACCCTGCGCGCCTTACGTCTGGGGGAGTCCTGGGGCTTTTGGGGCCGTCGGCGGACCCCTCTATGGGGCACGGTCCGTGTGGGAGGTGTGCCGCAGGAAGGGGGGGCAGGATGCGAGCCTTGTCGCATGGGCCCTGCGCAGGTGGATTTCCTTGCGGGGCACGGTTCTTACAAAAGGAGGCAAGCGGAGCGACACGATGCGAAGCTTGTCTCTGGGGCCGTCGGTGGAAATCCCTGTGGGCCACGATTGCTGTGAGGGGTGTGCCGAGATGAGCGGGCGGATGCTACGTCTGCGGACCCTGTCTTGGGGGCCGTGTGTGGAACTCCTTGGGGAGCACGACCCACGTGAAGGATGTGCCGAAATAGGCGCGAGGGCGGTGTTGAGACATGCATGCCGAAGATTGCGCAGGGGTTCCCCTTGCGGTGATCGTGGTGGGATGGCTGATATGACGTCGGCTTTGCCTTGACAAGGACCTGAGCGCGTGGATCCAGTATGTACATCTGTGCACATACACACACATCTCTCTCTCTTTCTCTCTCCATATATATATATATATATGTACAAGTCTACCTACCTACTTGGGTACCTACCAACCTACCTACCTACCTACCTACCTACCTACCTACCTACCTACCTATCTACCTACACGCATACATACACACATACACACATGCATGCATACACAATCATACACACATGCATACATACATACACACATACATACATACATACATACATCCATGCATACATACATACATACATACATACATACATACATACATACATACACACACACATACATACATACATACATACATACATACATACATACATACATACATACATACATACATATATACACACATACATGCATACACACATGCATACACACATGCAAACGTACAAACGTACATGTATACACATACATACACACATGTACATACATACATGCATGCATACACACATACATGCATACATACATACATGCACGCATACGCGCGTACGTACGTACGCACTTACTCACATATACATACATCCATGCTTGCATACATGCATGCATGCATACACATGTGCACACCTACGTATATGCATACATACATACATGCATGCATACACATACATCCATACACAGACACACAACCATCCATCCGTTCATCTATACATACGTTCATGCATGCAAGCATACATACACCCACACATTCACACAACCATTCATACAACCATACATGCATACGCACATGTATACATATCCACACATCACATACGTTCATGCATCACACACATATACATACACATACACACATACACACGTTCACATTTACACACATTCATACATACATACACGCGTACGTACATACATACATACATACACACGTACGTACATACATACATACATACAGACAGACAGACATACAGACAGACATACGTACATACACACATACACACATAAACACATACACACATACATACACTAACAACCGACATACATGCGTACATACATATATTCATACATGCAAGCATACATGCATACATACATACATGCACGCATGTACACATTCATACAAGCTTGTCTATATACATATACACACATGCATACATGCATGCATACTTACATGCATGCATACACTTCTACACATAGAGCGTGCTTCGCGCGCTTACGTCCTAGCAAGCACCTGCCCTTGATACTACGATGACCGCCCCTCGCGGCGGGGGACCACGCCTCGGAACTCGGGGAGGCGGCTGCAGTGCGTTCCGCCAGGGGGGGGGCGCCCCGGGGGCCGCAGAGCGGAGGCGGTCGCGACATGGCAACGGGCCCGAGGCGGGGACAGGTGAGATCGGCGGCGAGCGAGGGGGCGGAAGCGAGAAGGATACAGCCTTCTCTCAGGCGATCGCGCGGATCAGCGACGGGTCCCGCTTCCATGGGAAATCGCGGATTTCCGCCGCCGAACGAGGCGGCCCCGGCCGCAGTGTGCGCAAAATCCAAGGATCGCTAATCCATGTTTGCGCGCCCCCGATTCTCAGAAGGCGGCGGGGCTTCTCAGAAACCCCTGCGCCTCGTCTTCTGAGAGGCTTTCTGCGTCTGCGGGGAAGGCTCAGGAAATGCGCTCAGAAGCCCAGGGTGACGTCCGAGCCCTCTCAGAAGGAAGGTCCGCCCCTTCTCACTTCCCCCCTGGGCTCGCCGCCGGTGAGAACATGGGGGGGAGACGGTCTCTTGAGCCTCCCCCTCCCTCGTGCCGAGAGCTCTCGACCTCTGCTCAAGCCGTCCAGGGGGTGGAGCACCCTGCGCGACCCGCAGAGGCACGACGCGGCCCACCAACTTCTGACCGATGCTGTCAACTTTTGGATGTGATCTGCGGGGGCACTCGAGGCCAGAGTGACAAATGCAGGGGGCGTCTTGGTGAAGCACGGTCTCTGACGCAGGTGGGATAGTTCTGGGGAGTGCAGTCCTGCTCGATGGTGCAGTCGTCTTGGGCCTGCCTCCTGCTCCCCCTCCTCTCTCCCGCTTTTTCCTCCTTCCTCCGCCCTCTTCCTCTTCCTCCTCTTGTTCCTCCTCGTCCCCCCTCCCCCCCTCCTTCTCCTCCCGATCCTTCCTTCTCCCTGCCCCTTGCTTCGGTTGTGGGCCAGGGGCCGAGTGCATGCATGCCAGTTTCTCTTGGGATGCCTCTCGGGCGCTTCCTGGGAGCAGGCTTGAAGCCTCTCGGGGCCTCTTTTCGGGCCTCCTGGGGGCGTCTTAAGGCCGTTTGGGGGCCTTCTGGCAGTCTAACAGGTCGTCCTGGGGTGGAAACTCGAAATGACTCTTCGCGTCCCCCTTTGGGTCTGTCTTGAATCCCTCGGGCTCTCTTGGGCCGTCTGGGGGGCCTCCTGGGCCGTCTTGAGGCCCTCTTGAGGCGTCTTGGGGCCGTCTTGGAGGCCTCTTGAGCCGTCCGGGGGCGATCTAGGGGGCTTATTGGGCCGTCGTGGGCGCTGTTCAAACCAAACCACGTATCTGTTGAACCTGTACGTTTTCCCTCGGGATTGGGACGATGTTTGTTTCTTGTGCCCGGTTTTGGGGTCTTGGAGCTCTCTTGGGCCGTCTTTGGGGTCTTGGAGCTCTCTTGGGCCGTCTCGGAGGCCTCTCGGAGCGTTTGGGGAGCGCCTTCGGGCCTTCCGAAAGCTCCCCGAAGGCCCCC
>CAUYUJ010005108.1:53605-64222 GCA_963575745.1 Prorocentrum cordatum | reverse complement strand
CTACTACTACTACTACTACTACTACTACTACTACTACTACTACTACTACTACTACTACTACTACTAGTACTACTAATACAACTACTACTACTACTACTACTACTACTACTACTACTACTACTACTACTACTACTACTACTACTACTACTACTACTACTACGACTACTATTAGTACTACTACTACTACTATACCACTACTACTACTACTACTACTACTACTACTACTACTACTACTACTACTACTACGACTACTACTACTACTACTACTACTTCTATACTACTACCGACTACTACGACTACTACTACTATATTATACTAACTAACTACTACTACTACTTAACTGACTACTACACTATACTACTACTCTTGGCCGGCTACTCAATGCCAGTCGCGGTTGACCGTTGGCGGCATTTTGTCACGGAGATCGAATCGAAAATCTGGGTGTTTGAAAACATTGTTCCCCACAAACAGCTTGCTGAACGAGTGTGTTGTGATAAAAGCTAGCTCCGGCCCGAGGGAAGTCGGAGCTGAGACATCTCACAAAAATTTGATGTCCGGGCCGTTTCGTTTTCGCCTGAGACATCCTCGAACTCTGACCTCGGAGATGCCGCGCGAGAGTTGGTCCGGCCCGTTTCGCCTGAGACATCCTCGAACTTCTGAGCTCTGAGATGCACTGCGCGAGGTGGTCCGGCCCGTCTCGCCTGAGACATCCTCGCAACTCTGAGCTCTGAGATGCCGTGCGCAAGGTGGTCCGGCCTGTTTCGCACAAGACATTCTCGCAACTCTGAGCTCGCAGATGCCGCGCAAGAGGTGGTCCAGCTTGGGGGCCCAGAAGACCACATGTTACATACCCTCCCTGGGACCCTGGGAGCCCGCCTGAGACATCCTCGAACTTCTGAGCTCTGAGATGCCCTGCGCGAGGTGGTCCGGCCCGTTTCGCACAAGACATTCTCGCAACTCTGAGCTCTGAGATGCCGTGCGCAAGGTGGTCCGGCCTGTTTCGCACAAGACATTCTCGCAATTCAGAGCTCCCAGATGCCGCGCACGAGGTGGTCCAGCCTGGGGGCCCAGAAGACCACATGTTACATATCCTCCCTGGGACCCTGGGAGCCCCAGGAGGCCCCAGAGAGCTCCAGAAGGCCGCAGGACGCCCAGGACAGGTCCCAGGGGTCCCCAGGAGATTCCCAGGAGACTCCCAGGAGGCCCCAGGAGGCCCCCTATCAGAACGTGTCAAGTTAATGCACATCCGGTGTCGATTCGTTGATTTTTCCTGCTCTTGTGCCCCCCCCCCTCATTTTGAGAGGCCCAAACAGCCACAGGTTAGATATCCCCCCTGGGAGCCCCAAGAAGCTTCAGGAAGCCCCAGGTGGAGCTCAGGAGGCCACAGGAGGCCCAGGAGGAAGCCCCAGGAGGTCCCAGGAGGCCCCAGGAGGCCCCCGCAACTCGGAGCTCTGAGACGCCGCGCTCGAGGTGGTCCGGCCAGTTTCGCCTGAGACTTCCTCGCAGCACGTTTCGCCCGAGACATCGGCCCGTCTCGCCTGAGACATCCTCGCAACTCTGAGCTCTGAGATGCACTGCGCAAGGTGGTCCGGCCCGTTTCGCACAAGACATTCTCGCAACTCTGAGCTTTCAGATGCTGCGCAAGAGGTGGTCCAGCCTGGGGGCCCAGAAGACCACATATTACATATCCCCCCTAAAACCCTGGGAGCCCCAGGAGGCCCCAGAGAGCTTCAGGAAGCCGCAGGACGCCCAGGACAGGCCCCAGGGGTCCGCAGGAGATTCCCAGGAGGCTCCCAGGAGGCCCCAGGAGGCCCCCTATCAGAACGTGTCAAGTCAATACACATCCGGTGTCGATTCGTTGATTTTTCCTGCTCGTGGCCCCCCCCACTTTTGGGGGCCCCAACGGCCACATGTTAGATATCCCCCCCTGGGAGCCCCAAGAGGCTTCAGGGAGCCCCAGGTGGGGTCCAGGAGGCCACAGGAGGCCCAGGAGGAAGCCCCAGTCACGAGGTGGTCCAGCCCGTCACGCTGGAGACATCCTCGCAACTCTGGGCTCCGAGATGCCCTGCGCCAGGTGGTCCGGCCCGTCTCGCCTGAGACATCCTCGCAACTCTGAGCTCTGAGATGCCGTGCGCAAGGTGGTCTGGCCCGTTTCGCACAAGACATTCTCGCAACTCTGAGCTTTCAGATCCTGCGCAAGAGGTGGTCCAGCCTGGGGGCCCAGAAGACCACATGTTACATATCCCCCCCAGGAGGTCACCAGGAGCTCCCAGGAGGCCCCAGGAGGCCCCCGCAACTCGGAGCTCTGAGACGCCGCGCTCGAGGTGGTCCGGCCCGTTTCGCCTGAGACTTCCTCGCAGCACGTTTCGCCAGAGACATCGGCGCAACTCTGGGGTCCGAAATGCCGCGCGCGAGGTGGTCCAGCCCGTTACGCTGGAGACATCCTCGCAACTCTGGGCTCCGAGATGCCGTTCGGGATGAAGAGGAGGTGGAAGAGGAGGAGGAGGAGGAGGAGGAGGAGGAGGCATGTCTTAACATGCCATGCCAGCCCGCACTGGACGGGCACGCAATCGACCTTGGAAACCGCAGTGGGTCTAAAAACCCTGTTTGGGGATACTGCACTCCGGCTATCATTTTTTGTTGCCGCTGTTCAACACAAGGGACGAAGATGAAGACGAGAACGACGACAACGACAACGACGACGACGCCGAGGGCGGCGGCGGCGGCGACGACGACACCGATGTTGATGACGGGAGGGGAAGTATTTTTGAACGTTGACAACTTGTGGGGGGAACCATGGACGCCTTCGAGAGCACCTGGGGCCTCCGGGAAGGGGGGGCCGCAGAGGCCACTGGTCACCCCTGGTAACGAGGAGGGAGAGGGGACTTCGACGCCTCCTGCTTTGTGGTTGTAAATGCGGCGAACGGCACGGCACAACACACACACACACACACACCCTTTTTGGCGTCACGGCCCCTCCCGCAGCGACAGGGCTACCAAAGACGGAGAAAAGAACCCGCGCGCGCGACTAGCGGCCGAGCTCTCAAGCCACTCAAAACGAGCAGCGACTTACGGGGCGAATTGCGGCCACCGAATCACCAGAGCGGTGTTAGACACGGAAGCGCAAGGAAATAAATGTTGTTGGGCAAATTGGGAGCGTGGCCGACCCAGCGGTCCTGCGAGGCAGATTGGTAACATGTTGACACACAGACCAGCAACGCAAAGCGACTGCGATGATGGGTGAAGTAGGGCTAACGACACAAACTCGCTCACACAAACACACACACACACACACACACACATACACATACACATACACACATTTGGCGTCGCAGCCGTGCGAGCAGCAACACGGCGGACAAAGTCGTAGACCAGCAAACGCGCGCGCGACTAGGAGCGCCCGAGACCTCAAAGACCGCTTGAGGTCCCGCAGCAGCCAGCCGCCATAACTCATCCGGGCGTGGACGACGGGAGGAGCGGTGGAAGGACGAGGCTACGGTGTGATGGAGGTGCATCAAGCCATCTGGGATTGGATGGCGTGGGGAGCGAGTAGGCAGCGTGGAGCGATTAAGGCCAAGACCGACTTAGAGCCCAGAGGGCAGGGGGGCCACGTGCCTGCGGTGCGCGGGCGCCCGGGGCGGCAGGAGCCAGCAGGAAGGCACAGGAAGGAACCGCGCCGCCCAAGGTCGCAGGCAGCAGAGCGGCGACAACCAGCGGGCCCGCCGAGGCGCCAAAACCTGCGGCGACCGAGGGGGCAGGCCACAGGAGGCAGAGCCTGGCGCCCTCCCGCAGGGAGGGGCCCAGGGTTGCCGAGGAGAGCCGGGGCAGCAGCCAGGGGCTGCGGGGAGAGGTGCGCAGGCCTTCGGCGGAAGGCAGGGGGGCCAGAAAGCGGCGCAGGCCGAGCGGGGCCCGGAGGGAAGCGCGAGCGCACACGGGTACCCGCCGAGCGGCATGCTGGCCGAAGCGAAGGGAAACAGCCTGGAGCATCTGCAAGCGAAGCGCCCCCGCAGCTCACAGCGAGGGCGGGATCGATGCCCGCTCCCCGAGTCTCCCGAACGCGCGCACGGCCCCCGCGAGGGGGGCTGGGGCCTGGTCACCGCCAACAATGTATCTGGGGTGAACAGCTTCCAGGGGGAAACGAACCCGCAGGGGCCACGGAGAGAGAGGAGGGAGGAGGAGGAGGGAAAGGAGGAGGAGGAGGAGAGGGAGGAGGAGGAGGAGGAGGAGGAGGCAGGGACGGGCAGCTCGGAGCCGCATGCCACCGGGCTCCGCTCGCGGCGCCAGGGGCGCCGCCGCCGCCGAGAGCGGCGCGGTTGGACCTGCCGCGGGGCAGGCCGCCGCCCGGCTGCGGGAGCCCACTCGCAGGCGGGAGCGCGGGCCGAGACGGGGGCTCCGCGGCGGGGGGGCCCCCGCCCATGGCTGGGGCGGCGAGGGGATCGAGGAGCTCCTCGAGCTCGGCCAGCAGCCGAGTCGGGCGCGGGCGAAGGCAGTGTGGCACCGGGGATCGAGGGGCCGCCGCAACGCAGGGAAGGGGCGGCAAGCCTGGAGGCGGCGCGCTGGAGGCGCGCAAGGGCGAGAGCGGGCGAAGAGACCGAAAGGCACAACCAGTATCCCTGGGGGGAGCGAGACCGCCGTCGCCTATGCCAAACGAGGCGGTGGCGAGCCAGATACCGGCATTGAGGAGGCAGCTCCACGTGTATACCTGGCGGATCCGTCGAGCGGCAATGGGTGTCCGGGGAAGCGGGGGGGGGACCGAGGAGAGGGGCGGGGAGCAAAGGCGGCAGAGAGTGTCCGCGCAGGGTCCCCTGGTCAGGGCAGCGGGCAGTGGAGGATGCCGAAGCCGAGCCGTTCGACTGAGCCGTGCCCGACCGGCGCGCTCTGGCGCAGTGGCCCCGGGGACGTCGCCCCCAAGAGGTCGGGCGTGCGAGGGCGCGGTGCCAGGGTCCGGGCGCGATGGGCCCGCGCCGATCGGGGCCGCAGGGGGGCGGTGGTCCGAGGCCACCTTTGAGGCTCTCCGTAATAGGGGGCGGGGGGGCGACGAGACTCGTGGCAGAGCGGCGAAAACGGCGGGGCTGCGCGGCTGGTCGCGAGGAGCACCTGGGGTGGGGCAGCCCCACGCATCGCAGACATGGGAGGGCGACGGGCGGGGGCCCCGCCAGGGGGGCGAGGACGGGGGCGGAGGGGCTCCCAGCTCGAGCCGATGGGTCCTCAGCATCAGAAGTGAGGCGGCCCCTGCAAGGAATGTCCACCGCAGGACTGAAGGGGGCCGAAGAAACGCCGTCGGCCCCAGCGGGGCGCACGGGGCCGTCGGCGGGCCCCGCAGGGGCCAGGAGGTGGGGGTGACCTGGACGCGGGGCGGGGAATCCTCCTTGGACGGGCGGCACGCAGCGAGGAGTGGCCCCGAGGTGAGGAGTCTTGGTCTGGCCCACCTCACATGACGGCCCCCCCGGGCAGACTACTGGCCAGAGAAGCGGCCGCGACAGCGCGCGGACACGAGCCGGGCAGAGCGACGTCGCCGCGAGGGAGTTGGTTTCCAGAGGGGGGAGGCCTCTCCAGGGGTCCAGGACCGACGGGAGGGGCGCCGAGGTGGGCGCAAACGCCAACGGTCAAGGAGGCCGAGAGGCAGCCACCGACGGCACGGGGGCGGCCAGGCGTCGCACTCGCAGCCGGCGGCCCCGCGGGGACGGCGGAGACATCAGCCAAAGTGTAATGGAGTGGGTGGGGCAGAAGGGAGGAGGGGGGAATGGAGGAGGGGCGGAGAAGGAGGAAGAGGAGGAGGAGGAGGAGGAGGAGGAGGAGAGGAGCAGAAGCAGGGAAGGAGGAGGGAGGGAGGAGGGGGAGGAGAGGAGGAGAGGAGGAGGAAGGAGGGGGAGGAGGGGAGAGGAGGAAGGAGGAGGAGTAGGAGGGAGGGAGGAGGAGGACGAGGAGGAGAGGAGGAGGAGGAGGAGGAGGAGGCGGAAGGCGGAATAGGAGGAGGAGAGAGGATGAGGAGAGAAGAAGAAGACGGGAGGAGAAGACCGAGGCGGAGGAGGATGAAGGGGAGGTAGAGAAGGAGGAGGAGGAGAGGAGGAGGAGACGGAGGAGGAGGAGACGGAGGGGAGGATGAGGAGGAGGAGGAGGAGGGAGGAGGAGGAGGAGGAAGAAGAGGAGGAGGGGGATCGCGCTGACGCCTGGATCGCACAGCGGCGCCCTGGAAGGAGAGCCTCAAGGCGACTTCGGCCTCGACGGGGCGCAAAGGGGCCCCCAGAGGCTTCGCTGGGGGACGGGAGGGCAAGGGGCAGCCAGGGCCTGGGCCAGGTCCTCCTGAGTCGGGGGTGCGCGGTTGGGCGCGGCCCCGGGGTGAGGAGTCTCGGTCTGGCCGTTCCAAGCCGACGGCCCCCTCGGGCGCGGCGGCGAGAAACCCCCGCGGGGAGACGAAGACGTGACAGCGTCGCTAATTTGCACGGGCTGCGGAGCAATACGAGACTGTGCTGGATCATGCTGTCGGCAGGGTCACTCGAAGGCATCCTGGAAGGAGGCCCCGGGGAGGCGGCCTCGGCCTCGACAGGGCGCGGGCGCGCCAGGGGTGGGCCGCAGGAAAAACGTCCGTCGGGGCAGAGGCGCGATAGAACAGCGAAAGGGCGGCGTCGCAAGGCTGCACACGCACTGGGGTAGCAGCACCGCCCCAAGTGGGCCAAGAGACGGGCCCCGAGGGCACGTCGGCCAGGAAGAACGCGTCCGCGGGGCACGTCCCAGGAGGGGGGGAACGACAACAGGGCGGAGCCCATCCGTAAGCAGGGCATCAAGACAGAGGAGAGCCGTGGCCAGGTCCTCCGGCGGGGCGCGACCGTCGCCGATAGAACTGGGACGGCCCGTCGCGCGGGGTCCACTGTCGGCCGCCTCTTGGCCACTGGGCTCTGGGTGCGCAGAAGGGGGCCCGCGGGGCCACGGGAGGGACGAACTCCCTGCCCGCTCCGCGGGCGGGAGACCCTGTGGGTCAGGAAGGGCGAATCGCGGTCGGCCAGGGGCGCGGCGCGCTGGAGGGCCCGACCCAGCGGGGCGGGGAGTCCAGGAGGCGGCGCCGTGGGGGCCCCTCGCGCCGCAGGCCTCGGACAGGGGGGCGGGGACGGAGCGTCGCCGGCGCGCGGCGGCAGGCCAGCAGGCCCCAAGGCTGCCGCCGGGCGGGGGCGGGGGCCAGGGGGCCGGAAGCGGCAGCGCCGGGGACCCCCCCCCTGCGGTGGCGGCTGGGGGGAGCGGGACGGCTGCTGACCAGGGCACCCGCCCATCTGGAAGCTGGGGCGTCGTTCTCCGGAGGGGGAGCTGGGTCCTGCGGATCCGGCACTGACCAGGCACAGGCAAGGGGGTCTGGGGAAGGGGTCAGGGAACTGAGGCGACGCTCGCAACTGAGATCGCCCCTGGTGACTTGCGCGCCCCCTCCCGAGGGGAGACCAACCGAGGGCGAGCCGTAACGATCCTGACTGTCCAATCCGAAGGCTGGCTCACAATTTCTTGGGCAAGGCGAGTGCCGAGGCATGGGGAGAAGCCGGGAGGGGAGGAGGCAGAGGCGGCGGGACAAGGGGTGCCCCAACCCGCGAGAAGGTCGATCGTGCGCTGCTGGCGGGCCATCTCCTGATCGAGGCATGCGCCGAGACGAGGGGTCGGGGGAGAGCGAAGCAGAGACGGCGGGGGAGGGGACGACCAGATCCACTAGTTGACAAGAAGTGCGTAGTTCCGTGTTTGTCGGGAGGACCCGTGGAGCCGCCCTGGCGGGGCGAGCAGCGGTTGGCGAGTCCCCTAACTTGGCCCTCCGCCGACTCGCGAGCGCAACCGTCGTCAGAGAGCTCTTCAGCCATGGAGAAACAGGGGACGAGAGTAAGGAGCGAGGGAAAGCAGGCAGACAGGGGAGGGGCGGGAAACGAGAAAGGACATGCGGATGGAGGCTACGAAACGTGTGAGGAGCTTGCCGAAATAGGGCAGACGCGTGCAAACGTCGCCATTTGGGGCATTCGGTGGAGCTCCTTATGGGGCCACGAACCGTGCGAGAGATGCGCCGTAGTTGGGGAGACGCATGCAAACGGTTCCAGTGGGGGCTTGGGCGAAGCTCCCTATGGAGCCACGAAACGTGTGAGAGGGCGCAGTAGTGAGCGGGAGGGACACATGTGAACGTCGCCACTATGGCCTTAGGCAGAAATCCCTAGGGAGCCACGAACCGCGTGAGGGGCGTGCTGTAATGGGCGGGGGGATCGTGTGCGAACCCTGCCGTACAGGCCTTCGATGGAGTTCCCTATGGGGCCACGAAGAGTGCGAGGGATGTGTCGATATTAGCAGAGAACCGCATGCGAACCCTGCCACTTGGGCCTTCGTGTGGCACCCCATGAGGCCACGAAACTTGTCGGGAATGCGCCGACATGGGCGGGGAACCGCATGGGAACGCATCAGGTGGGGCCTTTGTTTGAGCCAATGTGTGGGGCCACGCAACGCGTGAGCGATGCGCCGAGATGGGCGGGGGGGCCCCCCACCCCCCCCCCAAAACTGGTGCGAACGCAGGCGCTGGAGCCTCTGTCGAATCTCCCGACAGGGCCACGATGGCGTGTGGGGGGTGGCCCCCGACTCGCGGGGAGCCGCATGCTAGCGCAGAGGGGCAGAGGCGCTGGAGCCTTCGGTGGAGCTCCTCCCCGATAGGGGCAAACGAAGACGGAGAGAAGACAGAGGATGAGGAGGAGGAGGAGGAGGAGGAGGGGGAGGAGGAGGATCGAGGAGGAGGAGGATGAGGGGGAGAACGGAGGAGAAGAGGAGGAGGAGGAGGAGGAGGAGGGTGTACCGACATGGGCGGGGAACGGCAGGCGAGCGCATGCCACTGGGCGCGCCTCGGTGGAGCTCCCCGATAGGGGGGCCACGAAGCGCCCGAGGGGGTGTTTCCAAGCTGGACGCGCGGAGGGTAGAGTGGCAGAAGGGGGACGAGGGAGGAGGAGGGAGGGGGAGGGAGGGGGAGGGAGGAGGAGGAGGGAGGAGGGAGGAGGGAGGAGGAGGGAGGTGGAGGAGGAGGAGGAGGAGGAGGAGGAGGGAGGAGGAGGAGAAGGGAGGAAGAGGGAGGAGGAGGGAGGAGGAGGGAGGATGGGACGAGGGAGGAGGAGGGAGGAGGAGGGAGGCAAGGTGAGGTGAGTGGCGCGGGGCGCCGCTTCTGCAAAAACAGCGAGTACCCAACACAACAGGATGGTGGGGAGAGACACTGTCAAAGGTCCGCGAGGACTTCAACAAAAAAACAGTGCTGATGCGTTAGTTCTTGGACGTTTGGGGACCCTCCTGCACGGGCCCTTATCTGCCACACGTGCGGGCGCGGCTCGGAAAGCTGGCAAGGGCACTGCCAAAGAGGGGGGCCAGGGCTGCTATTGCACCAGAGTTAATGGTAGGGCCAGGAGCGTCCGTTTCTCGTGTTTCTTAACGTCGTCCACGTTGCCACTGTCATCATCACCTCCACCACCGTCCATCATCATCGTCACTTGCCTCAGCATTACTAACAGCATCGTCTGCTTCATCATCTCCATATTTCGTTGTCGTCATCGCAGACACCATTGCATTAACATGAGTACCATCAGCATTATCAGCATCATCAACATCGTCAGCATCATCAGCATCATACTCAGCATCATCAGCATCAGCATCCGCAGCATCACCATCATCATCAACAACAGCGTCATCAGCATAATCAGCATCATCATCAGTACCGTCATCATCATCATCATCAGCAGCAGCAGCATCAGCATCATCAGCATCATCATCAGTATCATCGCCATCAGCATCTCAGCATCAGCATCAGCATCCTATTCGTCGTCCGCATCATCAGTATCAGCAGAATCAGCATCAGCATCATCATCAAAATCAGTATCATCAGCATCATCTGTATCATAATCCTCATCATCAGCCGCATCATCATCACTACTACCAGCAGTAGCATCAGCATCCATCATCATCAGCAGCATCATCATAAACGTAACAAGTAGCATCAGCATCAGCAGCATCAGCATCAGCATCAGCATCAGCGTCAGCAGCAGCATGAGCATCACCATCACAATCAGCAGCAGCAGCAGCTGCATCTGCATCATCAGCAGCCACCGCATCATCAGAGTCGTCATCATCATCAGAGTCGTCGTGATCATTGTCCTCATCATCGGCATCATCACCAGCAGCATCATCACCACAATCGCCGTTATCGTCATCGTCATCGTCATCGTCATCATCATCACCATGACCATCGCCGTCGTCGTCGCGTCCTCATGTTCGTCGTCCACACCTCTGGGCTCGTCGTCGCAGCGCCAGGAGGACAACGCAGAGCGGCCTTCGGAGCGACCTGCGCAACCCCGCCTTCGGCCCTCCCTTGGCGCAACCGTCGGGAGCGCGAGGCGGGAGACCCCGGGCCTTCGGCACCAGAACAGCGTGACGCCCCAGGGCCTCCAGAGAAGACGACCCAGGACGAGAGGCAGCCAACACCTCGAAAATACAAGATACGGCGACGGATGTGCGTGTGTCCCGTCCTCGAGTCCCCTCCCGCCTGCCCGCCCGCCTGCTCCCTCCTGCCTCCCCCCTCCTCCTGCCTCCCTTCCCCCACTTCACTTCCCTTTCCACTCCCCCCCTCTGCTC
>CAUYUJ010005108.1:2500-53505 GCA_963575745.1 Prorocentrum cordatum | reverse complement strand
CATCATCATCATCATCATCATCAGCAGCATCATCATCATCATCATCATCATCATCATCATCATCATCATCATCATCATCATCATCATCATCCGCATCATCATCATCATCATCATCATCATCATCATCAACAACGGCATCATCATCATCATCAACATCAGCATCGTCATCATCAGCATCATAATCATCGTAATCAGCATGATCAGCAGCAGCATCATCATCAGCAGCAGCATCATGATCATCATCAGCAGCAGCCTCATCATCAGCATCATCATCATCGGCATCATCATCATCATCAGCAGCAGCACCATCATCATACTCATCATCATCATCTTCATCATCATCATCATCATCAGGAGCATCAGTATCATCATCAACATCCTAATCGTCATCATCATCAGCATCAGCATCATCAGCATCATCAGCATCATCATCATCGCCATCCTTATCATCAACAGCAGCAGCATAATTGTCATCGTAAGCATCGTCATAACCGGCATCAAAAACATCAGCAACAACTATCGTCATCGTCATATCCATCATCTCCATCATCATCATCATCATCAGCAGCAGCAGCATCATCACCATCATCATCAGCAGCATCATGATCATCATAGTCATCATCATCGTCGTCATCAGAAGCATCATCATCAGCATCAGCAGCATTATCAGCAGCATCATCATCAGCAGCATCATCATCATCAGCAGCATCATCATCAGCATCATCGTCATCATTATCATCAGCAGCAGCACCATCAACTTCAGAATCGTCATCATAATCAGAATCAGCAGTGTGATTTCTGAAGATTTCCGCAGGATTTGCCCTGGGAATCTAGGATGTTGCAAGTGACTAACATGCGTGTTTGCAGCGCCGGCGCTTGAGCTCGAGCTGATAAAGGCGGCTCCCCTCCCCCACAGCAGCAGCAGCGGGGTAGAAGAGCCATAGAGGTTTCGGCAGAGACGACAGAGTTTGAGCTGGGACGAACCTCGCCGACAACACGATCGAGCGAGGGAGAGCTCCAGTGAGAACGAGGTTGGTAGCGGAGCCTGCGGTTGGCCCCACAGCTCTACAGACGGACATAGAGGATCGAGACTCGCCATCTCGGAAACTACGAACGTGGCGGAGTACAATGGTGCGGTGGACCCGAAGATACCGGTGCTGAAGGGAGAGACGTTGAAGGATTTCACCAGATACGAGAGGGCAGTTCAGGCGGCGGAGCTGAGCTGCGAGAGTAAGGAGTCTGAGCAGGCGCTCGGTCCGAAGCTGTGTAGGAACCTGCTGGGCGCGAACAACTCCGTCAGCGTGCTGATAGAACAGACGAACCCGAAAGACTACGCGACGGAGGACGGCACCCAGATACTACTGCGATTCCTCGAACAGCAGCGCTTCGCCAAGAGCAGTTTCAGGAAGCTGCCGAAGGCGTTCGACGCTTTCTTCGACCAGACGCAGATCGAGAAGAAGGGCGAAGAGCCGATGGCGGCGTTTTGTACGGCGATGGAGGTGGCGAAGCGCAATCTCGAGGAAGTGGACCCAGACACGAAGATCAGTGCGAACGAGCTAGGGTACCACACGCTGAAGAGAAGCGGACTGGACAAGGACGAGCGCAATCTAGTGATATCACGGGCAGATGAGACCTTCAACTTCCAGAAGATTAGCACGACGCTGGAGCCTCTTCCCACGAGGTGGAGGTCGGCACCGGGATCGACAGGGATCGAGAACGAGCTGGCGATGGGCAAACTACAACGACGGCGAGCGCGACCCGGAGGACGAGGACCAGAACGTCGAGCACGACGGGTACTGGGTCCAGGACGACGACGGCTACTGGTACGAGTGGGACGAAGAGCACGGTGTCTACGCGTTCGCGGAGGACGGCGACGACGGCTGGGACAGCAGCGACATGTTCTACATCGAGGACGACACCGACGTCTACCTCGCGAGCGAGGACGACGAGTACCAGCAGGCCCTCGTCACGCTGCGCGAGAGCAGGCTGAAGATGAACAAGATCCGGGCGGCTCGAGGTTTCTTCAAGGGACGAATCGATGGAATAGTGGACGAGAGCGCGGCGGCCGGTGGCAAGGCAGCCGGGAAAGGCGGCAAAGGCGGCAAGGGCAATCACGGTGGCAAAGGCAAGTCCAAGGACAAGAGGTGCACCAACTGCGGAAGAATGGACCACGCTTCAACAGACTGCCCGACGCCACGACCTCCGAGGCCGGCAGGCAAAGGCTTCAAGGGCCGCGGCAAGACCTCGAAGGCTCAGTCCCGTCCACGACGGCTGGGTTTCTGGGCGATGACCACATTGGTGTGCATCATGCCGGACATGTTCCACCAGAAGGACGTCCAGGACCCGGAGCCCGCGACGGAGAAGTTCCAGGAGCCAGCCGAGCACGACATCATGATGGTCAACGTGGGGAGCGACCCGATCCTACCGGAAGTGCCAGAAGTGGACACGATGATCTCGAGCACGATCGTGCCAGCTACCCTGGTGGACAGCGGCGCCTCCGTAGCGGTGGCAGGGCGCGGCTGGCTGGATAAGATCGCGGTGGAGCTCCAGAAGTACGGTCTGAGGACCATCATCGTCGAGGCGAGCCAGAAGTTCAAGGGAATTGGCGGCGCGCGACGTGAAGCGAAGCAGAAGTGGATCATCCCGATCGGTATTGGCAAGAAGCATGTCCTGCAGGAGTATTTCGAGATCCCTGGTGACATGATTGGCTTGAAGAGCAAGAAGAACCTGGCGGACTGGAAGACGAACCTCTACCTGCGCGAGGACGGCCAGTGGGCAGACTTCCAGGAGCTTGGGGTGTACGACGAGGAGCTCGTGAAGCTTCCCGGCGGCCACGCGGGCATCGACATCTTCGACTACGACCTGGAACCGTACGAGGCGGAGCCCCTCTTCGAGGAAGTTCCGCATCAACGTCGAGAAAGTCGAGCTGGAGGTTTTCCTGGTCGCGGAGACGCTGCAGGTGTCCAAGCCAGACTTCATGGTCAAGGCGACGCCGATCGGTGGGTCCAGGATGCAACGAAAAACGGTAACAAGGGGATCTTCAAGAAGGGTACGCTCAAGCGGATCGACAAGCTTATCAAGGAGTATGCGGTTATATTCGACGTGCTGCGCGACAACAACGAGACGTTTCTCTGGGAGTTGTTCGCGAAGGAGGCTCGCTTTACTCATGTAGCTTCGAAGGGTGGTCACGCGAATGCGACCCCCTCGGACCTGTCAGTTGACGTGAACTTTAACAACCCTCGGACACGATCAGATTTCCTATTTTTGATTCGATTCGGACCTTCAAGCCCTGGATGGTTTCGGTCACATTCCCGTGTACCGCCCATACGAATATGCAAGAGTTACAACGTGCTCAGGGCATGGGCGACAGGGTGGACGACCTCATCCAGGAGCTTCGGCCGCTGATCGATTTTTCGGCGGAGGTGCTCAAGATTCAGGCTGAAGGAGGACGGATCGGCATCGGCGAGAATCCCCTCACCAGCCGGGCGCGGCGGGAAGTTCCGATCGTGGACCTGCTGAGCTGGCACGGGAACAAGCCACCACTCTACGAGACGGTCACGCTGCACCAGTGCATGGACGGGCTCGTGGACAAGTACGGCGACCCGATTCGCAAGCCGACGTGCATGATGGTGCCCAACGGTTCGTGCTTCCCTGGGTGGCTCGAGCGCAGGTGCGACGGGAGCCACCAGCACGCCGACATGGTCGGGCGGAGCACAGCACTGGCACAAGCGGGCGCCTGGCCGGACGACCTGGGCAAGGCTCTGGTGGGCGCCGGCACGCACGAGCTGGCACGACCGACAAGCCCGAAGGAGATGGGCATCGGGAACGGCACGGCGAGGTCCCCGAGCAAGCAGATCGTGAACGCAGTGGCCAAGGCGTTCAAGCTAGGGAAAGACCTGATCGACGTGGGCGTGTTGACGGGTGACGAGGAGGTTCCGCCCCCTCGCAGGGCAGTGCGGCGCATCTGCGCGATGTACTCCAGCGAGGGCGTACTGGCGGACTGCAGCGACGCCTACGCGGGCGACCCGGGCTTCGGGACGATCAAGCTGGTCAAGCGGTTCCCCACCGACACGGTGATCGCAGTCTACGTGAAGGAGCCGAAGGTAAAGACGTCCTTCCCTGCGACGGTGCACATCTACGGGAGCAAGCCCAAAACCTTTGCTCCAGATGATCGTGAAGCTGACACGGCACATCGAGACCTACAACATGAGGGTGAGAGTTTCGGGATAAGCCTTCGGACATCACCACGGCCCAGTGGGGCGCTCTCAAGAAGCTCCACCTCAAACTGAGCCGTCCTTCTGCTCACGCACTGAAGCGGCGACTGAAGTCCTACGGAGCGTCACAGCACGTGCTGGATGCGGTTGACAAGCTGGACTGCGGCGTGTGCAAGGAGCTCGGCAGGCCGACTACGGTGAGAAGCTCGAACCTGAAGCTCTCGACGGAATTCAACGAGAACGTGTTCCTAGACGAAGCCGGGGTGATACTAGCAGACGGGACCCGACTGATGGTCATGGTGATCTTGGACGACGCGTCGGGCTTCCGGGTAATCATCCCTACCACTGCAGTGAGGTCCATCACCAGCGAGGAGAGCCTGCGATGTTTTTCGCAAGGCTGGCTATCGTGGGCTGGACCACCCAAGGTGCTGTACTACGACGCGGCCAAGGGTCACATCACGAAGCGGTTCGCAGAGATCGGAGAGAAGTACACTATCCTGATGAGGCCGGTCCCAGCAGAGGCGCCCCAGCTCAAGGGTCGAGTGGAGCGCGCGATCGACTTCTTCAAGGACCATTTCCAGCGCCTGAACCGCGACGTGCAGCTCACCAAGGACGACGATCCGCATGTGTGGAGATCGGTAATAGCGAGTACGTGCAACAACCATATTCGGCGGAATGGCTTCACCCCTTACCAATACGTGCTGGGCCGGTCGCCTGGCATCCCGACCTCGCTGATCGAGGCGATGGAGGGCGATCAGAGGCAGCTGGCATCACAGAGCGCGGCTCTCTTCGAGGAGGGCCCGAGGAGAGCAGAGCAGATACGTGCGGCGGCGAACCGGGCGTTCTTCGAGCTGGACAGCGACGACGCTGTCAGGAGGGCCATGGTTGGCCGAGTTCGCCCGCCGCGTGGACCGTTCGTGCCGGGCCAGCTGGTGTTCTACTGGCGCGAGGTGAAGCACGTGAAGTCGAAGAGGCTCCAGGGCGAGCACGGTTGGCGTGGGCCAGCGATCGCGTTGGCGACCGAAGGCCACACGAGGCTACCCCTCAGCTACCGCGGGGTGCCGGTGCTCGTGACGCTGGAGCAGGTGCGACACGCCTCCCGGAGCGAGGCGGAGATGGTGGAGAACGGGGACTTGGTCAGGCAGCTCTCTCACTGGCGTGGAGGACCTACTCTCCAGACGGGATTCACTGATGAGCGTGGACCTGGGCCAGACGGGAGCGACAAGACGGGCGTGCGCCGCGAGAGGGACGAGAAGGACTCGGACCACGAGGACGGTGTGATCGACACGCCTACGGCTAAGGCACCGCGTGCCGAGCCGGCTCCACCACCGCCACGGCCAGTGGTCGAGGCGACACCGAAGAAGGAGCGCGAGGATGAGGACGTACCTGTACCTGGAGACCTACTTGAAGTACCACCACTACCGGGAGGAGGACTGGTTCCTCCAGAACAAGCTACAGACCCACCTGCTGCGGCAGCTGGGCAGGGGCACGCCATGGACCTGGACGTGGCGGCTGCGCCAGGTATTCCGCATCAACAGCAACAGCAACCAGATCGAGCTGAACAACCAGAACCTGCACCACGACTCAGCTACAAGCGAATGCTTCCCGACGACCAGGAGGCAGATCGCGAACGCCTACGACTACGACAAGAGGCTCTCAAGGGCAGCTCCATGCGCCTTCCGAAGGTACCAGACGACCCGATGGATCAGGAAGCACTCCTCGTCAAGGTCAGGAACCGCCAGAGGGACGCGTTTCTGTCCCGGAGGTCCGACACGACAAAGAAGCAGGTCACTCCCAAGAAGGGTCGGGAGATCCGCAGCATCCCACAGGAGTGGAAGGCGGCTTTCGACGCGAGCGACCTGGAGGAGTGGCGCAAGTGGGTCGAGTACGACGCAGTGGACTGGCCGACCGAGGAGGAGCTCGCGGGGGTGGACAAAGCGGCGATCCTGCCCATGAGGCGCGTTCGCACGAATAAGAACGAGGCGACGATGGGGCAACCTGTCGTACGAGCAGCACCCGCTCAAGGCGAAGTCCCGGAACATCGTTCCAGGATACAAGGACAAGCAGCTGCTCGCTGGCGAGTTGCAGACCAACGCCCCCACTCTGACGGACACGGCCACGGCGGTGATCCTGCAGGAGGCCGCTAGCCAGTCGGGTTGGAGGCTGGAACAGGGCGACGTCGACTCGGCATTTCTGAACGGGAAGTACCTCGACAGCTCTCGACGCGTGTACTTCCGCGCGCCGAAGGGCGGCCTGCCGGCTGTACCGGAGATGGGCTGGCCAGCCGTTCCAGGAGCGAAGAAGGGGATCTACGGGCTGAATGATGCACCTCTGTTGTGGTACGAGGAGCATCGCGACACCATACTCTCTCTCCCAGGAGCGTCGAGATCGAAGTTGCGCCGGGCTCTCTTCATCTTCCACGACGACCATGAGAAGCTGATCGGCCTGATCGGGACGCACGTGGACGACGATCGGGCAGCGGGCTCGCCCGAGTTCTTCGCTGACCAGGTGACCAAGCTGAGGAAGATGCACTGCTACGGCAAGTGGCAGACGGCGAAGACCGGTTTCCACCACTGCGGGAGATTCCTCAAGCAGAGAGACGATGGCACCATCACCTGCAGCCAGAGGGAGTACACCGAGAGCATCGAGAATATTCCGATCTCAAACGAGCGTCGCAAGGACAAGGAAGCGAAGGCTACAGAGAAGAGGGCGATGCTCCACAGAGGCAACGGCCAGATTCAGTGGCTGGTGCGATCTACCCGTATGGACTTGGCATTTCGACTGGTGGAGTGTCAAGCGAGGGCTCACGACAGCAACCTGAAGGTTCAGGACTTGCTGGACTTCAACAAGCTGGTGAGAGACGCCAAGACAGACCATGTGGACAGAAGATCAACATAGACGACGCGATCGTGGTGTGGAAACTCGAGCCACGGCAACGTGGGCAAGACGAAGACCGCGAGTCAGGCGGGCCTGGTCATCCTGCTCGCAGACAACAAGGACGATCAATTCCTTCGCGGGAGGCCGGCCAAGGTCACTCCCATGTTGTGGCGGTCGCACCGTATCAAGCGGGTGGTGCGCAGTACCCTGGCGGCCGAGACGATGGCGGCGCTGGAGGCGGTCGAGAGTGGCGACATGCTGAGGCAGCACCTGGTGGAGCTGCACTACGGACTAGGTTACCGGACCCACATGGACGACATGAAGGCAATCAAGATGGTGGAAGTCACGGACTGTAAGTCGCTCTACGACCTGCTCCAGAAGCGAGGACGGTGCCCTCCGAGAAACGGCTGCTGATCAATATCGAGTCGCTCAGGAACGATCTGGAGTTCAACAACGTGGTGAGCAAGTGGGTGAGCACGAAGCAGATGCTCGCCGACTGCCTAACCAAACACGACGTCCGCGCTGGCGACTACATAAGGTATGTGCTCCAGACCGGTGAGTACCGGCTGACGGAGGATCTCATGGCGGACCAGATCATCGCCAAGCAGAGGATGGAGCTCAAAGGACGCAGAGGCAAATACTACCGCTCGAAGTATCCCAAGAGGCAGCGACCTGCTGACCAGCTCTTCGTTCACGAGGGCTACACCTACTTCGAGGACTGCATTGCGGATGTGAGGTACAATCCGCGTGTGGCTCAGCCTGCTCCGAAGCCCTACCTCCGTTGACGGATGATGCTTGGACAGCGCGAGGACGATATCTACTGCGAGAAGCTCGAGGACATGGTTGACTGGTCTGGGATAGACCAGGTGACGAAGCGTCGGAGGATCCCGACCCAGGTGCGGAAGCTGCTGACGATCTACGCACCGACCAAGGCGGCCCTCGAGCGCTACGAGAAGGACTTCACGGAGAAGCACACCATCAAGAAGCCGAAGGTGACGAACGATGAGGACCCCAAGAAGGAGCTAGGTGCCACTGAGGAGCTTGGTGCGCACGTCGAGTCGGACGAGAACGTGAAGGAGGATAACACCGACGTCGCTCAGATCTACATGGTGGACGCTGCAGGTGCCGAGTCTGAGGAGAGTAAGTCGGGCGCCGCTGCAGCTGCGACGGTGACGGTGTGTGCGTTGTGTCGGATGACGTTGGACCAGTGCGAGCGCGGACCGAGGACACGCAAGAAGCCACATCGGGCATCTGCCTCTGCGCGTTCCGACGACCTACCTGCTGTACCTGATGACGAAGACGATGATGACGAGGAAGCAGGGACCTGGCAGAAGGTACCGCACCGACGCAAGGAATCTACGACACCGACGAAGAAGATTCTGAAGGCTCGCGCGCTACACGAGAGAACCGGACACTCATCGTACAAGAAGACCGCGGACGAGTTCGGCGACGTGATAGTGGAAGGTGTTCTCGAGGCGTATGAGCTGGTGGTCAAGAACTGCGACGAGTGTCGTCGAGGAAAGAAGACCTACGCCTCCGTGCAGCGTGGAGCCAAGGGCAGTGAGTTCGAGACGCACGAGTCCACGAGCAAGGCCAAGGGCAAGCTCAAGGGGAAGCAGATGGCCCGAGATCGCATAGGGGACTGCGAGCACAATGTGACGACCACACAGGGAAGCAACCAGTACAAGGACAAGCTCCGGTGCCTGCAGTGTGGCATGCTGCTGGTGGACACGGACACGACGTGGTGGAAGCGAGAGAAGGAGTATCGTGAGATCGAGAAGACCTTGCGTACCAGCAAGGAGAAGGAGATCAAAGCCGAGATGAAGGCCATCCGCCTCCGTGATATGTACGAGAGGATGGAGGCCAGTGAGTCGAGCAAGTGAGCAGGCTCGACGGATGCGTGAGGGACCACTACGCCGTGTGCGACTACAACGCCATTTTGGCGATCAGCACGGGTGTTGCGCGGTTTGCAGCGACGCCTGTCCTTTTGCTGTTGAACTGGGTGCTGCGCCCAGCGCACGCCTGCTGCGTGTCACGCTTAGTTAGAGAAAATGATATGAGTGTGATTTCTGAAGATTTAAGGAGGACTTGCCCTGGGAATCTAGGATGTTGCAAGTGACTAACGTGCGTGTATGCAGCGACGGCGCTTCGGCTCAAGCTGATAAAGGCGGCCCCCCTCCCCCACAGCAGCAGCAGCGGGGTAGAGGAGCCATAGAGGTTTCGGCAGAGACGACAGAGTTTGAGCTGGGACGAACCTCGCCGACGACACGATCGAGCGAGGGAGAGAGCTCCAGCGAGAACGAGGAGCATCATCAGCAGCAACAGCGAAAGCAGCATCATCATCATCATCATCATCATCATCATCATCATCATCATCATCATCATCATCATCATCAACATCATGAGCCGACCCAGCATAATTGTCAGCATCGTCATAAGCAGCATCAACAACATTAGCAACAACCATCGTCATTGTCATCACTATCATTAGCATCAGCATCATCATCATCATGATCACTGTCATCATCATCATCATCATCATCATCATCATCATCATCATCATCATCATCATCATCATCATCGTCATCATCGCCATCATCACCATCAGAATCATCAGCATCAGAACTACAGTCATCGTCATCTTCATAATCGAAAGCAGCAGCAGCATCATCAGCATTATTACCAGCATCACCATCATTAACATCATCACCATCATCATGCACAAGAGCATCAACAGCATTATGATCATCGTCATCAGCATCATCATCCACACCACAAGAATCATCATCATCATCATCATCATCATCATCATCATCATCATCATCATCATCACCATCACCATCACCATCACCATCATCATCATCATCATCATCATCATGAGCATCATCATCGTCGTCGTCGTCGTTGTCGACGTCGTCGTCGTCGTCAATCGTCATCGACATCGTCATCGTCATCAGCGTTGTAGGTGGGGTCCTCCTAAGACTGCCTTGCAGCCTGATGGGGCCGCTTTGGGCCCTCTGAAGTTGTTCCAGCCGTCTTCGAGCCTTTTTGCAGCGTCTCCAGACGCTCTGGGTCCGTCGTGTGCCGTCTTAGGCTCCTCGGGCGGCCACAATGCGGTTGTCCTGGGCCGTCTTGGGACCCTCTTGGAGCCCTCTGCGGGGATTACTTGGAAGGTGTTGGGGGCTGGGCTTATGTTGTTCCCATCGTAATCAAGGATCACATTCCAGCAATAATCTCGAGCAACCGGAAAAGTATCGAAAGAGTGCTGACGGACGAGTGTCTCCCAGGGCCCGACACTTGAAAACCCTCGAGTTTCAGTACTTTTTTGGTGCTCGAAATTATTTCTGGTGATCAAGGCTAAAGTAGGTTGGAACATCATAAGGCTGGGTGCTTTTAGGGAGCCTCTGATCGGTCTATTGGGGTCTTCTGGGATCGTCGAGTCCTTGTGTTGGGCCTCAGGGCCGTCTGAATGGGCGGCTATAGGGGGTATCATGCATGCCGCAGAGCACCAGCAGCGAGGCTACGAGCCCCGTGACCCCACAGCTAGCCAAGGGATGAACAGAGCGAAAGGAGGAAAGAGGATGGAGGGAAGGAGAGAAGGGTTGAGGAAGCCATGGAGGGATGGGGGATGGAGGTAATTGGGGAACGGATGGGGGAGGATGGAATGGAATGGAATGGGACGGGGGAAAGGAAAGGGAAAAGGAGGGGAGGGAAGGGGAGGGGAGGGGAAGCGAGGAAGGTTGGAAACGATGGGGGAACAAGAGACAAGGGGAGAGAAGAAGTAGGTGCTGCAAGGGGCGTACAAGAGCGCCGAGAAGACTACGGTCTGGGGCAAAACTGGCGGCATTGCCCGTGCACGGGGCGGCCGCCAGAAGAAACAAGTCGGCGCCGTGGTAGAGCACTTTATACTGGAAATTGACCGCAGCGCTGTTCGCTTGCGAGTCTGCCCGTGCTCCGGGCAGCGAACGGAAGAGGAAGTGGATGAGGAGGAGGGATGCGCAGCAGAGGTGATTAAAGAGGGAGGCGGACGAGGAGGAACGCGGAGGTGGGGCGGACGTCGTTGTCATCGTCATCCCCCCCCCGCGCGGGGACAGACGCTTGGATGGGTTTCTCTTGGGCCTTCGGGGGGCATTCTGGGGGCTGCCGCCTCGCCCATGGTCGGGGCGGCCCCGCCCGTGCTCTCAGCGCCCGCTTGGGAGTTTGGGGCGATCTGCCCCTCACACGGCGATTGTTGTACGGGCGCCAGACAGATCCAATCCAGCATATGAACATGTGTCGCGCCAGCTCGCCGTGCCGCGCTGCGCCCGAGTGCCGAGCCGCCCCAGCGTTGGGGGAACGGTTTGTTTGCTCACCAAAAAAAGGATCGGCGGTCGACAAACCTCGCTTCAGTAGACCTCCCCTTAGAGAAAACGGCCCGGGAACGAAACCGACGGACCTGGACCCGGAAAAATGACGACTGCGACGCCCTCTCGCGAGCCGAAAACGGCAAATTCCTGAATCGACGTGTCAGGGTAGGAGATCTATCCACCTCCGACACTAGGAGGTCCGCGCGGCTTTCTTGGATCCGCGCCCTCCCTGGCGCGCGGAGCGCGCCAGGGGCGGCACCTGAGGCGCCGCCAGGGCGGTCCAGCGCCGATCCGAGAAATCCGCGCGGACCTTCGAGTACTTATGTTTATGTCAGTGTTCGTTCCCCTGCACGTCCTCACATGCGGGATATCTCAAAACCATGGGTGCCCTCCCGCGCGCCGTGCTGCGGCTTCCCCTGCGCGCGCCGCACCCGAGCCATGCGAGTGCAAAAAACTTACGCCGCCCCGGCGCGACCCCGCGAGCGCACCACGCCGAAATCTCCAGCTGTGACACTGCGCCGCCCAAGCGAAGCGTCGCGCCAAAGGTCCCTCGTGCCAAAGGGATCGGGCGTTTCGGGTCGCGCACTGGGAAAAATTGACCTCGGCGGCGAGCGAGGGGGGGAGCAAAAGGAGGAGGTCACAATGCGAGCACGTTGGCAGCCAGGGTGCCGCGCCGTTGCGCGCTGCAGGTCCGAAAAGGCGAACGGGCGCGCCACCCGCGCATGCCGTGCCGCGCCGTGCCGAGCCGAAGATCAACAGTGCGGGAAATGCATTGCCGGCGCGGTGCAGGGGAACGACAGAGCGGCACTCGGGCGGCGCATTCTTCAGCGCTGGAAAACTTTAGCTCGGCACGGCCCGCGGGCAACACACATTTCCCACGACGCGGCACGGCACGGCGCGCGGGCTGCGCAAGCTTCGCTCTGGCACATATTTCGCAGTCTACCCCTTCAGCGCGGCACGGCCGCGGGCGGCATATTTGTTCGCATTCTAATCCTGCGGTGCCGCACGGCGCGCGAACAACGCATGGTCGCATTCGGGAAAGTCGGCAGGGCGCGCTCACCACACCGCGCGAGGGCGCCGCAAGTTTCGCACCCCAGAACTAGGGCGCAGCACGCGTTTGGCACGTCGGCCAGGTGCGGCTTGCAAGCGGCCCATCTCTTGCAGCGTAGATTGTCAGCGCGCCGCATCGCTGCGCAATGGCGGCCCACTTTTCCCACGCAAGAACTTCAGTTCGGCGGCCCGCGGCGCGCGTTGGCGGCACGCGCGTTGGCGGCGCAGTTTCGCATTCTGGAACTTCGGCTCGCCGCGACGCGTAGCGGCATTTGGGCGGCGCATTGTTCTGTTCCCGAGAATTTCAGCTTGGCACGGCCCGCGGGCAACACACGTTTCCTTTTCTAGCACGTCAGAACGACGCGACGCGGCACGGCGCGCGGGCTGCACAAGCATCGCTTTGGCACATATTTCGCAATCTACATCTTCAGCGCAGCGCGACCCGCGGACGGCACATTTGTTCGCGCCCTAGTCCTTCGGCGCCGCACGGCGCGCGGCCAACGCACAGTCGCTCTCGGGAATGTCGGCAGGGCGCGCTCACCACACCGCGCGAGGGCGCCGCAAGTTTCGCACTCCAGAACTCGGGCGCAGCACGCGTTTGGCATGGGCAGGGCATTGCTGGCACGCGGGCGGTCCGTCTCTCGCATTCCAGAACTTCGGCACGGAGCCACGCCGAACCGCACGCGGGCGGACTTCTTTCAGCATTTTCGAATTTCTGCTCGGCACGGAACGCGGGCTACACCGTTTCCGCTGTCTAGAGCGTCGGCGCAACCCGTAGACGACGCGGCACGCCCGAAACGCATGTCTCATACTGGGAGCCGGCGGTAAACCGTCAACCTTGGTTTTTGCGCATTGCGAGTCGCGCTGGCAGGGTCGGGTCACCGCCCAGGCGACAACGGCACACATCTGGGGCGAGAAACCCGACAAAAGCAGGCTCTCGACCACTCCCTGAAGGAGTTATCGGGCGAATCACAAATACAACTGCACAGCTGTACACACAGGCCTACAAGAAGAAAGACAGGCAGGAGATCAGCATGTAGTACAGAAAGATGCAACTGCAGCACAGACATGCCCAGATAGGATCGAAACGTTATCGACCAGAACACTAGAGCTTTCAGCAAGGGGGGAGGGAGGGACAGGGGGGAGGACGGAAAGGGGGGAACAGGTGAAGGTATAAGATGTACATCAATAGAAGAGCTAGATACCGTCAGTGGACACCGTCTCACAACATCCCCAGGACAAGATAGCAGAACACAGCATGATAAGTCTCTCTTGCAGAACTAACGCCAGCCTTCCGTAGCCCCCGACACTTCCAGATCGTGCAACTCCCAGAGCTATCGACGAAGATTGTTCGCCTGTTGTATTTGGAGATACGACGATCGTGGCCATCGAATGACGCAGTCGAGACCATGGAGGCACTGTCCCAGGGCATCTTGGTCCCACACCTGCTGCCAGAACTCCCAGACCCAAAGCGCATCGTCCTCGTCTTCTTCCAAGCTTGCGATGTACTCGCGAAAGAAATTGGGCAATCTAAATTTGAATCGACATTTCTTGCTACGCATACGTGAGGCAAGCTTGTTGGTTACTGAAGAACTCGAGTCATCCACAGGACCACTATGAACATTATCCTCCTCCTCGTCATTCACAGCCCGCACAAGCGAAGCATCTTGAAAATTCTCCTCCTCCTCATCCTTCACATCCATAAGGTCCCCCTGCCAATGCTTACCATGGCAAGCCGACTCTCCGTCAGAAGATGATGCGTGGCAAACTTCAGAGCTTGAAACCAAAGAATCTTTATGATGAGAATAGTGCGACTGCTCATTCAGCAACTCCTCATGCTGCATCTCGTCATCCTTCTGCCCCACAGCGACAGTCTCAGATTCGTGACATCAATTTCCTCAAACGTCCTGGCAGCAACCATACGTTGGCAATGTGTTCACGAGCAGCCCACCTCTTCTTCTGGGACCTTTGAGACGCCTGACCAGCTGCGCCCTCTGAATCTTTAGGGTTTGAAACCTGCGTGTCTGAAACTTCCTGAGAAGTCACACTGGAAGCGGATACACCAAGAACCGGCACTCCCGAAACTCCCGCAGCACTCGTATCATCCGCGTGCTTCTTCTGCTTCCTCTGCCGCTGCCTCCACCCACCACTCCTCTATCCTCCGCCTACGCCCTCGCTCTCCGCCTGCTTCTCGAATCTTACCTCAACGCAGCTTTCGGGGGCACAGTCACATCGAAACACTCTGGAGGCATTGCACTTGACGAACTCGCCCCATGATCTCCAGCAGGAACCTCCGAAGCAACGTGCGATGCCTCCGTCGAACTTCCCACGTCAGCGTTACTGCCACGATGAATTGGATGCACAGTTTCCTCGTCCTCATTCAGAACACCGGGGTCAATAGAGACAGAAACCAGTCTCGACTGCAGCACACAATCAGGAGACTGCACCACATCTGGAGCTGCACCACATCAGGAGACTCCTCCACGTCCTTCCACACCTTAAGATATTCCTATCAAACCTTCCCAAAACAAGCCGACAGAGCGTCAGGAAATGAGCGTGGCAAACTTCAGAGCTTGAACCCAAAGAAGCAATACGTTGAGAATAATGCAACTGCTCGTTCAGCACCTCCTCACTCTGCAAATCCTCATCCTGCAACTCCTCATCCTGCTACTCCTCATTATTGAACACCAGGATCAAAAGAAACAGAGCCCAGTCGACTGCAGCACACCATCTGGAAACTGCACCACATCTGGAAAATAAGCAACAGATTAAGACGAGAAAGCTTCTCCATGATCAGTTGGCCCATCGGGTTTAGCGACTCCGTCGAATGATTCCGTCACCACACCCAGAGCCTCTAGCAAACGGATATCTGGAGACTGCACCACGACTGGAGACTGCACCACCTCTAGAGAATGCATGACCACTGGAACGCACTGCAGAGTATGGATGTCAAAGAGGGCTTGTCAAAACATGGCGAGTTTCAGCCTCCTCGCTCTCCGCCGCCACGACAAGGATGGGAAAGAGGAAACAGGATAGGATATGGCGCACAAAGTAAAAGACGACGAGGTACAAAATCGCGCTGTCATGGCACCACAAAGCAAGGGATATTCCAATTCTGGCACCGGCGGTGAACCGTCAACCTAGTCACCGCCGGGAACCTCGTAGAGCTCCTTCCACGCGCGAGAGTGCTCAGAGTCGAAGGAGAGAGCTTCTGGAGGCATTTCTCAAAAAAATGAAGATTTATTTGTTTCATGTCGACATAAAGTTGGTTCCGCCAAGTGTTTTGATAGTAAAAGTGCGCCTACAGAGCTCATATTAAAACGCAGAGGCCCTCACAGTCGTCTACAGGTGCGAAAAATCTGGTCTCAAAATGAATGGTTAAATAACTTTCAAATCTTAGCAAATCCGACCCAAAATTGTCATATTGTCCTTTCTGGCCGGGTCGATCAACTAGCTCCACCCCGCGCCCGAATTCCTCTAGTTCATCGACTGGGAGCCGGCGGTAAACCGTCATTCCAGGTTACCGCCGGGAGCCTCGTAGAGATCTTTCCTCGCACGGCGCTGCTCGTTACACGTAGGGGGATCTTCCTCACATGTGAGCTGAAAACTCGGAAAATACTTTTTTTTAGTTTTTTCCAAAGACGGTTCCTTCAAGTGTTCTGATGGTAATACTGCAGCTACAGACCTGAGAATTTCACTCGCAGACGCAGCATCATCCACTACAGGTGCGAAAAATAAGGGCTCTCTTAACGAATGTTCAAATCTCTCAGAAAGTTCGCCCAAACGACCCAAAGTTCACACATTGTCCGCCCGGGCCGGGTGGTTCAACTGGGCACCGGCGGTAAACCGTCAACGTTTCTTACCGCCGGGGAACTCGTAGAGCTTCCTGACCATATATAATGTCGAAAAAAATTGCAGATAACGAATAGTTGTTCAGCCCAAACGACTTGAGACCTCTCCATGCAATAGCCGAACGCCCCTGATCTTTCTGGATCGTTTCTGTGCGCACGAGCTCTGTAGCTCGCCTACAGCCAAGCAACGTGCGAAAATCGACAGCACCTCTCAAGATGATTCGAACAATACGAATAGTTCCGCGAACCTAGCTCGAGTATCAGACCGAGTTCAGATCTCAATGTGGCAGGCGAACGCGCCTGATGCCCCCGAACCGATTCCTGTGATTACCAGCCCTGTAGCCCCCCCTACAGCCCGAATTAAATGCAGAAAACCGGCAGCACCTCTCAAGATGATTCGAACAATACGAATAGTTTCGCGGACCTATCTCGGGCAGCAGACCGAGTTCGGAGCTCTGGATTTGACAGGCGGACGCGCCTGATGTCTCTAAATCAGTTCCTGTGATCATCAGCCCTGTAGCCCCCCTACAGCCCAACTTAAGTACAGAAAACTGACAGCACCTCTCGAGATGACTCAAACAATGCGAATAATTTCGCAAGTCTAGCTCGGGCAGCAGACAGATTTCAGACCTCTGGATTCAACAGACAAACGCGACTGATGATTATAAATCGGTTTCTGTAAGCATCAGCTCTGTAGCTGTCCTATAGCTCGATTTAATTGCAAAAAACCGACAACGCCTGTCGAGATGACTCGAAACGACCGATCCCGCCTGGACGCTTTTTGGCAGTAAAAAATTACCCGATCGAACTGAGATCAAGAGGGCGAGCGGGAATAAGATCGAATATCAGGGGAAAAAATACTACAGCTCTAACGAATGGTTGAATTTCGAGAACCAAATTTTCAACCGACCAAAAGTCACCAAAAGGTCCGTCGAGATTTTTCTTGCCAACTAGCCCTCCAGCGCGCCGGAACTGGCGCCGGCGGTGAACCGTCAACCTGGTATTTTGCGGTCTTTTGCGGACGGTCGATTCGAGCCTCCACGGAGGCAGACCGAAGCACAAAGCAACTCAGAACTGAGCCTGAGAGCAAAACGCTGAGCGCACTAACAGCGAAGCTGTACAGCAAAGCCCAAGAGCGCAAACCCCACTAAAGTAAACACAAAAAAGATGGTGAAAGAAGCTGTACAAGACAGCAAGAAGCAGTGAGAGACCATACAGTAACCACTGGTTTATACAGCGATTACCGTCTCAACACCACTGAGAAAAACACGAAACTAAGAGAACTGAAATAGCGAGCGCGCTTTGACACCATGCCTATGTGAAACCTGGTCGTGTGAAACCATGTCTAAGTGAAACCTGGTCGTGCGCTTCGACACCATCCTGAAATTTCATACAAAATCAATTGTAAGCAAAGAGAGCGTAACAAATCCGCTTATGAGACCTGCCAGCGGCGAGCGGAAGGAAAGCCAGCGGGAGAGCGGGAGGAGCCCAAAGAGCCAAAGCGAGCCCAGGGGCAGAAACAGCGGGGGAAAGAGAGGGGGGGCAGACCGAAACATACGTGCAGGATCAATCACATGTGCATCATCTGTGCCGTTTCCGATGCTTCTTGCCGCTCCGCGTCAATGCACTCCTGGAAGTAGAACTCTGAGGACCCCCTTGTTGCGAATCATCCCCCTCGGAACTTTCAATTCCCATTTGCAGCCTGTATGCATGAAGAGCCTCAGTCCTACGCTGAAACTCCTGTCTCGGGAGTCGGTGTAGCTCACGCCAAGGGGCACTAACATCGACACCGGCAAGGGCCCAGTGCCTGGCAGCTTGACACTCGTCCTCCGTCACTGCTGAACTCACAACTGCACTAGATAATCTCCCAGTCGTGGAACTCCCAGGGTGTAAAGCCATAGAATCTTTATGATGAGAATAATGCAACTGCTCATTCCGCAACTCCTCATTCTGCAACTCCTCACCCTGCAACTCCTCATCATGCAACTCCTCTTTCAGAACACCTGGATCAACAGAAACAAAGACCACTTCCGAGTTGTTGTTGTTGTTGTTAGTTACTGAACTCCCAGTCGTGGAACTCCCCAGTGCATCAGATGAACTCCAAACTGCGGAACTCCCAACTGCAGAACTCCCAACCACAGAATCTGACCGAATCCTGTGGTCAGCCTCCGTTGAACTCCCAACTGCAACAGCAGAACTCCCAGTCATGGAACTCCCTACTGCATCAGCTGAACTCCAAACCGCGGTACTCCCAACTGCAGAACTTCCAGCTGTTGAACTCCCAACTGAATAAACAACTGCATCAGCGGAACTCCGAACTGTGGAACTTCCTACTGCACTCCGAACTGTGGAACTCCCGACTGCACTGGAACTCCCAACTGCAGAAGCATCACCCTGATCAGCGCGCACTCGATGACACTCCTCCTTCTCCTCCTCACCAACAAAGAGAACACAAAGATCAGTTTGAGTCCCACACGCAATGTAAACACAGGGATCTGTCTGGGTCCCACAATCGGAACACTGCGAACACAAAGAGTTGCCAGCCAATTCAACAGCATCCATATCAGTCTGTGTTCCACAAGTGTCCTCAAGCCACTCCTCTTCCTCAGAATCGTCCGAGCAGAAATTCCGATCATATCTGGGCGCGCAAATGCCCGCGCGAACAAGGCACGACGGATCTGGCCCCCGAGCCGTGGACCTCAAACGATACCTGACACGTTTCGCCCGCAGGCGGCGCAATTTCGATTGAGAAACTTTGACACCATGCCCATACAGCTGGTCTCGCTCACGCAGGCGAGACTCACCTCCGAAGGGCGAACACGGCAATATAGATCACTAACACACACTTCGACCGTAGACAAACGAGCAGACAAACAAGCGAGAAACTCGGAAGTAAACAACGCCGTATCTGTCCAATCTGAAGCAACAAAATCCGCGCCTGACAATTCAGATGAAACGAACTCCATATATAAAACGTGGACTCGCTCAACAAGAAGAAGGCAAATCACAAGCAATAACTAGATGGACAGTTGAGATAACCAAGGAAAATGCTGTTCCAACGATACTCCGACAATCTCAACAATAATGTGCACTCCGACGACAATGGGCGTGGACAGGCCTTCGACAATCAATGAGAATGTACGGTACGCAAGCAAAACAGACACTGAAGCACCGTGTACGGTAAAAAAAAAACCAAACACCAGGCACGGCACAATGCCGCTCGAGGAGGCCTTGAGCCAAACCTCGTAGAGCTCTGCGCACCGGTAAGAGAGCTCAGAATCGAAGTTGAGTGATAAAATGAAGATTTTCCTAAAATCTTTATTTGGGATTTTTCGATGTTCCTGATAGCTTGGTTCCCGGAAGTCAACTCATGATGAGATACATCAGTAGAGCTGAGCTGCTCTGGGAGCAAAGTTCATATGCCAATGCTCGGCGTAAAAATCTGCTCTCTCAAAATGAATTGTCAAATATCTTTCAAATCTTAGCAAAACCGACCCAAAGTTACCACATCTTCTTTTCTGGCCGGGTCGATCAACTGGGCGCCGGCGGTAAACCGTCAACCTTGCTTACCGCCAGGGGACTCGTAGAGCTTCCAGACCATATATTATGTCAAAACAAATAGCAGAGAACGAATCGTGTTTCAGCCCGAACTATTTCAGGCCTCTCGATGCAACAGCCGAACGCTCTGATGATTCTGGATCGTTCTGTGCGCACCAGCTCTGTAGCTCTCCTACAGCCCGAGTTCAATGTCAAGGTGACTTGAAGAATACGAAAAGCCTGGCGGACCTAGCCCGAGTAGTAAGCCCAGTTCAGACCTCTGGAAGCAACAGACGAACGCGCATGATGATTTCGAATCAGTCTCTGTGCGTATCAGCTCTGTAGCTCTCCTGCAGCCCGAGTTACGTGCGAAAATCGACAGCACCTCTCAAGATGACTCGAACAATACGAATAGTTCCGCGAACCTAGCTCGAGTAGCAAATCGAGTTCAGACCTCTGGATGCAACAGACGAATGCGCCTGACTGTTCTGCATCTGTTGCTGTGCGTATCAGCTCTGTATCTTCCCTAGAGCTCGAGTTGAGTACAGAAAACCAACAATCCCTGTTGAGATGACTCGAGCGAAACGAAAAGTTTGCGGACCTGGCTCGAGTAGCAGACCGAGTTTAGACCTCTGCATGCGACAGGCGCATGCGCCTGATGTCTCCAAATCAGTTTCTGTGATTACCAGCCCTAGAGCCCCCCCTACAGCCCGAGTTCAGCGCAGAAAACCGACAGCACCTCTCCAGATGACTCGAACGATACGAATAGTTTCGCGGACCTAGCTCGAGCAGCAGACCGAGTTCAGACCTCTGGATTCAACAAACAAACGCGCCTCATCATTCTGAATCGGTTGCTGTAAGTATCAGCTCTGTAGCTGTTCTATAGATCGAGTAAAATACAAAAAACCGACAACGCCTGTCGAGATGACTCGAAACAGCCGATCCCGCCGGCCTGCTTTTTGGCAGTAAAAGGTACCCGATCAAGCTGAGATCAAGACGACGAGCGGGAATAAGATCGAATGTCACGGGAAAAAATACTAGAGCTCAAACGAATACACGAATTCGAGAACCAAACTTTCAACCGACCAAAAGTCACCAAAAGGTCCGTCGAGATTTTTCTTGCCAACAAGCTCTCCAGCGCCCCGGAACTGGCGCCGGGGGTGAACCGTCAACCTAGTCACTGCCGGGAACCCCGTAGAGCTCCTTACAGGCCCGAAAGTGCTCAGAATCGAAGCAGACAGCTTCTCGCGGCCTTTCTCGAAAAACATCAACTTTCTATTTTTCGATGTCACTCCGATGTCGGTTCCCGCTCATTTTCGGATAGCCAACTGGCGCCGGCGGTAAATCGTCAACCTGGTCCCGCCGGAAACCTCGTAGAGCTCCTTGCACGTGTAAGATTGCTCAGAATCGAAATAGAGAGCTTCTGGAAGCATTTCTCGCAAAAATCAAACTTCATATTTTTTCATGTCGACGTGAAGTTGGTTCCGCCAAATGTTTTGATAGTAAAAGTGTGCCTACAGAGCTCATGTTAAGACGCAGAGGCTCTCATAGTCGTCTACAGGTGCGAAAAGTCTGCTTTCTTAAAATGAATTGTCAAATATCTCTCAAATCTTAGCAAAACCGACCCAAAGTCATTACATCTTCTTTTCTGGCCAGGTCGACCAACTAGCTCCACCCCGCACCGGAACTGGCACCGGCGGTGAACCGCCGGGAACCTCGTAGAGCTCCTCCCACGCGCGAGAGTGCTCAGAGTCGAAGGAGAGAGCTTCTCGAGGCATTTCTCGAAAAATTGAACATTGATGTTTTCATCTCGACATAAAGTGGGTTCCGCCAAGTGTGTTGATAGTAAAAGTGCGCCTACATAGCTCATAATAAGATGCAGAGGCCCTCACAGTCGTCTACAGGTGCGAAAAATCTGCTTTCTTAACATGAATTGTCAAATATCTTTCAAATCTTGGCAAAACCGACCCAAAGTTATGACATCTTCTTTTCTGGCCAGGTCGACCAATGGGAACCGGCGGCAAACCGTCAACCTGGTAACCCCCGGGAACCTCGTAGAGCTCTTTTCTTGCACGGCGACTCTCGGAACACATGAAGAAAGCTTCCGGGGCGAGATTTCAAAAACTCGAAAAATCACGTTTTCCTGTTTTTATCCAACGTCGGATCCTCCAAGTGTTTTGATGTAATATTGCACCTATGGGCCTAAGAATTTCACTGGCAGACGCGGCGTAACCCACTTCAGGTGCGAAAAATCTGCTTTCTCAAAATGAGTTGTCAAATATCTTCAAATCTTCGCAAAACCTACCCAAAGTTACCACATCTTCTTTTCTGGTGCGGTCGACCAACTGGGCGACCGTCAACATTTCTTACCGCCGGGAGACTCGTAGAGCTTCCTGGCCATGTATATTTTTATATAAAAAATGTTTTGCTTTTTATGTTTATCTTTTTTATATATTATTTTTTACCACAAAAAAAAAAAAAAAAAAAAAAAAAAAAAAAAAAAAAAAAAAAAAAAAACGGGAGAGAACGAATAGTTTTTCAGCCCGAGCGATTTAAGACCTCTTGATGCGTAGCAGCTCGTAGCACTCCTACAGCACGAGTTCAATACAGAAAAGGGACAACATCTGCCAAACAAACTTGAAGAATACTACTTTGCGGACCTAGCCCGAGTAGCAAACCCAGTTCAGACCTCTGGATGAATAGACCAACGCGCACAATCATTTCGAATCAGTTTCTGTACGCATCAGCTCTGTAGCTCTTGTACAGCCCGAGTTACTTGCAAAGATCGGCAGCACCTCTCAAGATGACCCGAACAATTCGAAGTAGTTCCGCCAATCTAGCTCGAGTAGCAGACCGAGTTCCGACCTCTCAATGCGACAGGCGGACGCGTCTGATGTCTCCAAATCAATTCCTGTGATTACCAGCCTGTAGCCACCGTACAGCCCGAGTTAAGTGCAGAAAATCGACAGCATCTCTCAAGATGACTCGAAGAATACGAATAGTTTTGCGAACCCAGCTCGAGTAGCAGATTGAGTTTGCGACAGGCGGACGCGCCTGATGTCTCCGAATCGATTTCTGCGATTATCAGCCTGTAGCCCCCCTACTGCACGAGTTAAGTGGAGAAAACCGACAGCACCTCTCAAGATGACTCGACCAGTACAAATAGTTTCGCAGACCTAGCTCGGGCAGCCGACCGAGTTGAGAGCTCTGGATTCAAAATACAAACGCGCCTCATTAATCTGCATTCGTTCCTGTAAGTTTCAGCTCTGTAGCTGTCCTGTAGCTCGAGTTAAATACCAAAAACCGAGAATACCTGTCGAGATGATCCGAAACGACCGATCCCGCCGCAGTGCTTTTTCACAGTAATATCTACCCGATCGACCTGAGATTGAGACGGCGAGCGGAAATAAGATCGAATATCACGGGAAAAATACCAGAGCTCTAACGAATGGTTAAATTTCGAGAAAAAAATTCAACCGACCATAGTCATGAAAAAAGTCCGTCGAGATGTTTCTTGCCAACTAGCTCTCAGGCGCCCTGGAATCACTCTTAAGCTTCCAGCAACTAGCTAAGGGAAGCTCTACGAGTTACTAGCTCTACCCGCGCCGGAACTCCTCTGGCTCATCGATGACGAAGAGCTCAACGAGGTACTAGATCCATCCCGCGCCAGGATTCCTCTTGCTCATCGATGGGGGCCGGCGGTAAACCGCCAACCAGATGACCGCCGGGACCCTCGTAGAGCTCTTCTCTTACACCGCGCTTCTCGGAACGCATGGAGAAAGCTTCTGGAGCGAGAAACGAAAAGAATCGAAAAATCACGTTTTTCTGTTTTTATCCTACGTCGGTTCCTCCACGTGTTTTGATTGTAATAAAGCACCTACGGACCTCAGAATTTGACTGACAGACGCGGCATACCCCACCACATGTGCGAAAAATCTGGCTTCTCAAAAAAAAATAATCAAATATCTTTCAAACGGATCCGGCGGTAAACCGTCAACCAGATAACCGCCGGGAGCCTCGTAGAGCTCTGTGACAGCGCAGCGCTGCTCGGGGCACACGAAAAAAGCTTTCTCAACCGTGAAGAAAAAAACTCGAAAAATACGTTTTGTCATGTCGCATCTTCGCTTTCTGGACCTAGCTCGAGTGCCAGACCGAGTTCAGACCTCTCGATGCGAGAAACGAACGCGTCGGATGATACTGGATCGGTTTATAGGCGTAGCAGCTCTGTAGCTCTTCTAAACCTTCAGTTAAGGGAAAGCGACACCTGTCAAGATCATTCATGTCAGACGAATCGCTTCGCGGATCTAGCTCGAGTGGCGGACGAGTTCAGACCTCTCGATGTAACAGACAAACGCGCCTGATGATTCTGAATCGGTCTCTCTCAATATCAGCTCTGTACCTCTCCGGAAACTCGAGTTAAGTACAGAAAAACGTGAACGCGTGTCAAGATGACTTGAAACACAGCCGGTTCCAGCAAGTGTTCTGATAGTAATACTGCAGCTACGGACCTGAAAATTTAACTGGCAGACGCGGCATAACCCACTACAGATGGGAAAAATACCGGTTCTCAAAACAAATTTTCAAATTTGCACAAAAATAGAAAAACCGACCCCAGGTCACCACATTGTCTCTTAACGTCGGTCTGCCAACTAGCTCCACCCTGCGCCCGAATTCCTCAAGCTCATCGATGGCGAAGAGCTCTACGAGGTATCTTAGCAAAACCGACCCAACTGGGAACCGGCGGTAAACCGTCAACCTGCTCACCACCGGGAACCTCGTAGAGCTCTTTCCTTGCACGGCGATCGTCGGAACACATAAAGAAAGCTTCTAGAGCGAGAAACGAAAAAAAAACGAAAAATCACGTTTTTCTGTTTTTTGCGAACGTCAATTCCTGCAAGTCTTTTGATAGTAATATTGCACCTACGGGCCTAAGAATTTAACTGGCAGACGCGGCATAACCCACTACACGTGAGAAAAATACCGGCTCTCGAAATGAATTGTTAAATATCTTTCAAATATTCGCAAGACCGACCCCAGGTCACCACATTGTCTCTTAAGGCCGGGTCGACCAACTAGCTCCCCCCCGCGCCGGAATTCCTCTAGCTCATCGATGCCGAAGAGCTCTACGAGGTAAGTCACCACTTTCTCTTTTAAGGCCGGGTCGGGCAACTGGCGCCTGCGGTGAACTTTCAACTGAGCGCCGGCGGTAAACCGTCAACCTTTCTTACCGCCGGGGGACTCGTAGAGCTTCCTGACAATATATAATGTCGAAAAAAATTGAAGAGAACGAATAGTTTTTCAGCCCAAGCGATTTCAGACCTCTCGATGCAACAGCCGAACGCCCCCGATGCTTCTGGATTGTCTTCTCTACGAGCTCTGTAGCTCTCCTACAGCCCGAGTTACGTGCGTAAATCGACAGCAACCCTGAAGATGACTCGAACAATACGAATAGTTTGGCAAACCTAGCTCGAGTATCAGACCAAGTTCAGGCTTCTGAATGCGACGGGCGGACGCGTCTGATGTCTCCGAATCGATTCCTGTGACTGCCAGCCCTGCAGCCCCCCTACAGCCCGAGTCAAGTGCAGAAAACCGACAGCATCTCAGGATGACTCGAACAATACGAATAGGTTCGCGGACCTAATTCGGGCAGCAGACCGAGTTCCGAGCTCTGGATTCGACAGCCGGACGCGCCTGATGTCTCCAAATCGATTGCTGTGACTACCAGCACTGTAGCCCCCCCACAACCCGAGTTAAAGACAGAAAACCGACAGCATCTCTCAAGATGACTCGAACAATACGAATAGTTTCGCGATTCTAGAGCGAGCAGCAGACCGAGTTGAGAGCTCTGGATTCAACAGACAAACGCGACTGATGACTCTGAATCGGTTTCTGTAAGCATCAGCTCTGTAGCTGTCATATAGCTCGAGCGAAGTACAGAAAACCGAGAGCGCCTTTCAAGATGACTCGAATAATACAAATAGGTTTGCGGACCTAGATCGGCTAGCAGACCGAGTTCAGATCTCTGGATGCAACAGACGAGCGCGCCTGATCATTCGAATCGAGAAGGTGTGCTTACCAGCTCTGTAGCTGTCCAGTGTCTCGGGTTAAGTCCAATATACCGACAGCGCGTATCAAGATGACTCGAAACGGCCGATCCCGCCTGGATGCTTTTTGGCAGTAAAAGGTACCCGATCGAGCTGAGATGAAGATGGCGAGCGGAAATATGATCGAATATCACGGGAAAAAATACTGGGCGCCGGCAGTAAACCGTCAACCATATTACCGCCGGGACCCTCGTAGGGCTCCAAATAGATCAAGTCGGTTCCGAGATAGAGCAGAAAAACGCTTATCAATACCCGCTTTTTTTTATAAAACAAAAAAAAAAAAAAAAAAAAATGTTGTTTTCGGTCGTACACAATGTTGGTTCCCCCTACTCTTCGGATCGAAATAATGCGAATATTTTAAATAAGTTCAAGCAGACATGATCTTAGAAAATCGAACAAATTCTATAATTATTCGAAAGATGCATTATCATAGCCATTGTTTCTCCACGTTTTTTTGATAATAATATTCCAGCTACAAACCTGAGGATTCGATAACGCCGCAGAACACACTCTATGTTACAAAAATAATGGTTTCCAAAATGAAATTTCAAAATATCTCGAACTAACAAGGATAACCTACGAATAGTTTTGTCTCGAGTAGCAGACCGTGTTTAGACCTCTTAAACAAGCGTGCCTCATGATTTCGAATCGTTTTATGCCAAAATGAGCACTATAGCTGCCCTTAATCTCGGATTACGTATAAAACCGTCAACGTGTGTCGAGATAACTGAAACTTGCCGACGGTTGCCTGAAGTCTTTTGATAGTAATATTGCAGCTACGGACCTGAGAATTTCACTGGCAGACGCGGCATAATCTTCTACACGTGAAAAAAATACCGGTTCTCAAAACGAATTCAAAATTTTGCATAAAGTGAAAAAAAACGACCCCAGGTTACCACATCCTCTCTTTTGGTCGGTCCGGCCAACTAGTTCTACCCTGCGGCGGAATTCCTCTTAGCTCTTTGCTGAAGAGCTCTACGAGGTACTAGAGCTGCAACGAATCGTTGAATTTCGAGAAAAAAATCTGAACCGACGAAAGTCACCAAGAGGTCCGTCGAGACTGGCGCCGGCGGTGAACCGTCAACCTGGTCACCGCCGGGAACCTCGTAGAGCTCTTTTCACGTGTCAGAGAGCTCAGAGTCGGAAGAGAGAGCTTCTGGAGGCATTTCTCGAAAAACTGGCGCCGGCGGTGAACCGTCAACCTGGTCACCGCCGGGAACCTCGTAGAGCTCTTTTCACGCGTAAGAGAGCTCAGAGTCGGAAGAGAGAGCTTCTGGAGGCATTTCTCGAAAAATTGAACATTCATTTTTTTCGCGTCGACATGAAGTTGGTTCCAGCAAGTGTTTTGATAATAAATGTGCGCCTACAGAGCACATATATTGACGCAGAGGCTCCCATAGTCGTTTACAGGTGGGAAAAATCTGCTTTCTCAAAATAAATTGTCAAACATCTCAAATCTTAGCAAAATCCACCCAAAGTTGTCACATTATCGCTTTTCGTCGGGTCGACCAACTAGCTCCACCCCGCGCCGGAATTCCTCTAGCTCATCGATGCCGAAGAGCTCAACGAGGTATTCAACATTCATGTTTTTTCATGTCGACATGAAGTTGGTTCCTCCAAATGTTTTGTAGTAAATGCGCGCCTAGAGAGCTCATATTAAGACGCAGAGGCCCTTATAGTGGTTTACAGGTGGGAAAAATCTGGATTCTCAAAATGAATTGCGAAATATCTTTGAAATATTTGGAAAACCGACCCAAAGTTGTCACATTGTCTCACTAGCTCCACCCCGCGCCGGAATTCCTCTAGCTCATCGATGCCGAAGAGCTCTACGAGGTACTTGGTGGCGTCCAAAATCCGGAGAGCGAAGACACCTTCCGGGGCAGGAAATCTTTCCTGGTGAGCTCCTGGGGGCCCCCGGAAGTGCTTCGAAAGCACTGCCAGGCACGCCCCCATGCGTGCCTGGACGCGTGCAGGCACGCGTGGAGGCGCGCCTTCCTGCAGAGCTCTGTCACACCCCCCTGGGGCGCCTGCAGAGCGTTGTCGAACCCTTCTGAAGCGATCCTGAATTGCTGCGGACCCGCTGCCGGGCCGGGCGAGGCGCTGCGGGGATCGTGGAGCGGCGGAGATGGGCTGCTGGCGGGCACCACCACCGTCCAGCTTCTAATATAAAACCCTTTAGCTCTCTGAGAGCTCTCCGGGAATTAATCTTAAGCTTCCAGCAATAACTTGCTAAGGGAAGCTCTACGAGTTACCTGGGCACCGCCGGGAACCTCATAGAGCTCCTTGCAGGCACGAAAGTGCTCAGAATCAAAGCAAACAGCTTTTCGGGCCTTTCCGATCGGTTCCCGCTCATTTTCGGATACTAAAAAACTCTCTCTAGAGAGCTGAGCTGCTTTGAGAAAGAAGTAACTCGTAGAGCTCCCCTTAGCAAGTTGTTGCTGGAAGCTTAAGATTAATTCCGGGGCGCTGGAGAGCTAGCTGGCAAGAATTATCCTGGCGAAGGACCCAACCATGTGCTATTGTGAATACTGCAATTGTGAATATCTTCTCGGAGGAGCCCCCTACGGGGCCACGAAACGCACGAGAGGTGTGCCGAAATGGGCGTGCGGGACGCATGCGGGCACACCCACTGGGGCCTTCGGTGGAGCTCTCTATGGGGCCAAGAAACGTGTGAGGGGTGTGCCGAAATGGGTGTGCGGGACGCATGCGGGCACACCCATTGGGACCTTCGGCGGAGCTCCCTATGGGGCCACGGAACGCGTGAGGGGCGTGCCGAAATAGGTGTGGCTGACGCATGCGGGCGCGGGCACTGGGGCCTTCGGCGGAGCTCCCTATGGAGCCACGAAACGTGTGAGGGGTGTGCCGAAATGGGTGTGGCTGACACATGCGGGCGCGGGCACTGGCGCCTTCGGTGGAGCTCCCTATGGAGCCACGAAACGTGTGAGGGGTGTGCCGAAATGGGTGTGGGTGGCGCATGCGGGCGCGGGCACTGGGGCCTTCCGTGGAGCTCCCTATGGAGCCACGAAACGTGTGAGCGGTGTGCCGAATTGAGTGTGGGTGACGCATGCGGGCGCGGGCACTGGGGCATTCGGCGGAGCTCCCTATGAAGCCACGAAACGTGTGAGGGGTGTGCCGAAATGGGTGTGGGTGACGCATGCGGGCGAGGGCACTGGGAGCTCTCTATGGGGCCAAGAAACGTGTGAGGGGTGTGCCGAAATTGGTGTGCGGGACGCATGCGGGCACACCCATTGGCACCTTCGGCGGAGCTCCCTATGCAGCCACGAAACGTGTGGGGGGTGTGCCGAAATGGGTGTGGGTGGCGCATGCGGGCGCGGGCACTGGGGCCTTCGGTGGAGCTCCCTATGGAGCCACGAAACGTGTGAGGGGCGTGTCAAAATGGGTGTGGCTGACGCATGCGGGCGCGGACACTGGAGCCTTCCGTGGAGCTCCCTATGGAGCCACGAAACGTGTGAGGGGTGTGCCGAATTGAGTGTGGGTAACGCATGCGGGCCAGGGCACTGGGGCCTTCGGTGGAGCTCCCTATGGGGCCACGGAACGTGTGAGGGGCGCGCCGAAATGGGTGTGGCTGACGCATGCGGGCGCGGGCACTGGGGCCTTCGGCGAAACTCCTTATGGAGCCAAGAAAGTGTGAGGGGTGTGCCGAAATGGGTGTGGCTGACGCATGCGGGCGGGCACTGGGGCCTTCGGCGGAGCTCCCTATGGAGCCACGGAACGTGTGAGGAGTGTGCCGAAATAGATGTGTGGGACGCATGCGGGCGGGCACTGGGGTCTTGGGCGAAGCTCCCTATAGAGTCACGAAACGTCGTGTCAGAGGTGTGCCGAAATGGGTGTGGGTGACGCATGCAGGCGCGGGCACTGGGGCCTTCGGTGGAGCTCCCTATAAAGCCACGAAACCTGTGAGGGGTGTGCCAAAATGGATGTGGCGCATGCGGGCGCGGGCACAGGGGCCTTCGGCGAAGCTCTCATGGAGCCACAAAATGTGCGAGGGCGCGTCGAAATGGGCGTTCGGCGGAGCTTCCTATGAAGCCACGAACCGTGTGAGGGGTGTGCCGAAATCGATGGATGTGTGGGACGCATGCGGGCGCGGGCACTGGGGTCTTCGGTGGAGCTCCCTATGCAGCCACGAAACGTATCAGGGGCGTGTCGAAATTTGTCGGTGACGCATGCGGGCGCGCACACTGGGGCCTTTGGCGGAGAGCGTCCGAAGGACCGCCAGGACAAATTTCCGTTGTGTGTTCTCTTTGCTCCCCGGGTTTTGGATGCTACCATTGGCCGACCCGGCCCCGACGGACAATGTGCGAACTTTTAGTCGGTTGGACGAACTTCGTGAGAGATTTGAACATTCGTTTTGAGATCCGGTATTTTCCGCACCTGTAGTGGGTTATTGTGCGTTCGTGAGTGGATTCTCAGGTATGTAGGTGCAGTATTGCTATCAAAACACTTGGCGGAACCGTCTTTCGATAAAAAATAAACGTGATTTTTCGAATGTTTTGGGGTCTTCTTCCAGACTCTATCTGCATGTGTACCGAGCAGCGCCTACGAGAAAAGAGCTCTACGAGGGCCGGCGGTAACTTGGTTGACGGTTTACCGCCGGTTCCAGTCGGCACGCGTGCAGGCACGCCTGGGGCTTGCCTGGCGGTGCCTTCGAAGCGCATCAAGAGGGCCCCAGGAGCTCTCTAGGAAAGATTTCCCGTTCCTCAGAGCCTCCTCACTCTCCGGGGTTTGGACGCTACCATTTCCCGCCCCCGAGATTCCCTTTGCTCTCCGGGTTTTGGGCGCTGCCAAGTGGACGCTACCAAGTGCCTCGTAGAGCTCTTCGTCATCGATGAGCTAGAGGAATTCCGGCGCGGGGTGGAGCTAGTTGGTCGACCCGGCGAGAAAGGACAAAGTGGTAACTTTTGGGTGGTTTTGCGAATATTTGAAAGATATTTGACAATTGATTTTGAGAAAGAAGATTTTTCGCACCTGTAGTAGTTAAGAAGCGTCTGCCAATAATTTTTTTAAGCTCATAGGTGCAGTATTACTATCAAAACACTTGGGGGAACCGACGTTGCAAGAAAACATAAAAAAAACGTGATTTTTCTAGTTTTTCGTTTCTCGCTCCAGAAGCTTCCTTCAGTGTGTCGACGATAGCCGTGCAAGAAAAGAGCTCTACGAGGTTTCCGGCGGTGAGCAGGTCGACGGTTTACTGCCGGTTCCCAGTTCCGGCGCGCCGGAGAGCTAGTTGGCGAGAAAAATCTGCGGAATCCAGAGCTCCGAACTCGGTCTGTTGCCCGAACTAGGTCCGCGAAACTATTCGTATTGTTCGAGTCATTATGAGAGGTGCTGTCGGTTTCCTGCACTTAACTCGGCTGCAGGGGGGGCTGCAGGGCTGGTAATCACAGGGATCGATTCAGAGACATCAGACGCGTCCGCCTGTCGCATGCAGAGGTCTGAACTTGATACTCGAACTAGGTCTGCCAAAACTATTCGTATTGTTCGAGTCATCTTGCGAGGTGCTGTCGATTTACGCACGTATCTCGGGTTGTAGGAGAGCTACAGAGCTCGTACAGAAGACAATCTAGAAGCATCGGGGGCGTTCGGCCGTTGCACCCGCGAGGTCTCAAATTGCCTGGGCTGAAAAACTAGTTTTTCTGTGTAATTTCTTTCGACATTATATTGTCAGGAAGCTCTACGAGTCCCCCGGCGGTAACAAAGGTTGACGGTTTACCGCCGGCGCCCAGTAACTCGTAGAGCTTCCCTTAGCAAGTGATTCCGTGATATTTGGTCTTTCCGTGATATTCGATCTTATTCCGTGATATTCGATCATATTCCCGCTCGCCATCTTGATCTCAGCTCGATCGGGTATCTTTTACTGTCAAAAAGCACACGGGCGGGATCGGCCGTTACAGTTCTCTCAAGATAACTCGAGCTTCAGGACAGCTACAGAGCTGTTAAGCACAGCTAATCGATTCAGAATGATCAGGCGCGTTCGCCTGTTGAATCCAGAGGTCTGAACTCGGTCTGCTAGGTCCGCAAACCTATTCGTATTATTCGAGGCATCTTGACAGACGCTCTCGGTTTTCTGAACTTAACTCGAGCTAGAGGACAGCTACAGAGGTGATTCGTACAGAATCTTATTCAGAATGATCAGTGGCCGTTGTCTGTTGAATCCAGAGCTCTGAACTCAGTCTGCTGCCCGATCTAGAATCGCGAAACTATTCGTATTGTTCGAGTCATCTTGAGAGATGCTGTCAGTTCTTTGCACTTAACTCGGGCTGTAGGGTGGCTGCATGGCTGGTAATCACTGGAATCGATTCGGAGACATCAGGCGCGTCCGCCTTTCGTTTCGAATCCAGAGCTCCGAACTCTGTCTGCTGCCCGAACTAGGTCCACGAAACTATTCGTATTTGTCGAGTCATCCTGAGAGGTGCTGTCGGTTTCCTGCACTTAATTCAGCTGTAGGGGGGGGCTGCAGGGCTGGTAATCACAGGAATCGATTCGGAGACATCAGACGCGTCCGCCTGTCGCATGCAGAGGTCTGAACTCGGTCCGATACTCGAGCCAAACTATTCGTTTTGTGGCGCTGTCGATTGACGCACGTAACTCGGGCTGTAGGAGAGCTAGAGAGCTCGTACAGAAGACAATCTAGAAGCAACGGGGGCGTTCGGCTGTTGCATCCGAAGGTCTGAAATTGCTTGGGCTGAAAAAAAATGGTTTCTGTATAATTTTGTTCGACATTATATCTTGACAGGCAGCTCTACGAGTCCCCCTGCGGTAACCAATGTTGACGGTTTACCGCCGGCGCCCAGTAACTCGTAGAGCTTCCCTTAGCAAGTTGTTGCTGGAAGCTTAAGAGTAATTCCGGGGCGCTGGAGAGCTAGTTGGCAAGAAAAATCGACGGACATAACTCGTAGAGCTTCCCTTAGCAAGTTATTGCTGGAAGCTTAAGAGTCATCTTGACAGACGCTCTCGGTTTTCTGTACTTAACTCGAGCTATAGGACATCTACAGAGCTGATACTTACAGAAAGCGACAGAAAGCGATTCAGAATCATCAGTCGCATTTGTCTGTTGAATCCAGAGCTCTCAACTCGGTCTGCTGCCTGATCCACGCGAAACTATTCGTCTTGTTCGAGTCATCTTGAGAAGTGCTCTCGGTTTCCTGCTCAACTCGGGCTGGGGGGCGACAGTGCTGGTGGTCACAGGAATCGATTTGAAGACATCATGCGCGTCCGCCTGTCGACTCCAGAGCTCGGAACTCGGTCTGCTGCCCGAACTAGGTCCGCGAAACTATTCTATTGTTCGAGTCATCCTGAGAGGTGCTGTCGGTTTTCTGCGCTTAACTCGGGCTATAGGGGGGCTGCAGGGTTGGTGATACCTCGTAGAGCTCTTCGGCATCGATGAGCTAGAGGAATTCCGGCGCGGGGTGGAGCTAGTTGGCCGACCCGGCCAGAAAGAACAATGTGAGAACTGAGCGCCGGCGGTAAACCGTCAACCTTTCTTACCGCCGGGGACTCGGAGAGCTTCCTGACAACATATAATGTCGAGAAGAATTACACAGAAAAAATAGTTTTTCAGCCCAAGCAAGATCAGACCTCTCGGATGCAACAATACGAATAGTTTGGCAAACCTAGCTCGAGTATCAGACCGAGTTCAGACCTCTGCATGCGACAGGCGGGCACGTCTGATGTCTCTGAATCGATCCCTGTGATTACCAGCCCTGCAGCCCCCCTACAGCCCGAGTTAAGTGCAGGAAACCGACAGCACCTCTGAGGATGACTCGAACAATACGAATAGTTTCGCGGACCTAGTTCGGGCAGCAGACAGAGTTTGGAGCTCTGCATTCGAAAGCCGGATGCGTCTGATGTCTCCGAATCGATTCCAGTGATTACCAGCCATGCAGCCCCATTACAGCCCGAGTTGAGTACAGAGAACCGACAGCATCTCTGAAGATGACTCGAACAATGCGAATAGTTTCGCGCTTCTAGATCGAGGAGCAGACCGATTTTAGAGCTCAGGATTCAACAGAGAACGGCCACTGATGATTGTGAATCAGATTCTGTACGTATCAGCCATGTAGCTGTCCTCTAGCTCGGGATAAGTACAGAAAACCGAGAGCGTCTGTCAAGATGACTCGAATAATACGAATAGGTTTGCGGACCTAGCTCGGCTAGCAGACCGAGTGCAGACTCTAGGTTGCACAGCCGAACGCGCCTGATCATTCTGAATCGATTAGCTGTGCTAACCAGCTCTGTAGCTGTCCTGAAGCTCAAGTTATCTTGAGAAAACCGACAGCGCATATCAAGATGACTCGAAACGGCCGATCCCGCCGGGACGCTTTTTGACAGTAAAAGGTACCCGATCGAGCTGAGATTGAGATGGCGAGCGGGAATAAGATCGAATATCACGGGAAAAAATACTAGAGCTCAAACGAATTGTTGAATTTCGAGAACAAAATTTTCAACCGACCAAAAGTCAGCAAAAGGTCCGTCGAGATTTTTCTTGCCAACTAGCTCTCCAGCGCCCCGGAATTACTCTTAAGCTTCCAGCAGCTGGAACCGGCGGTAAACCGTCAACCTGGCTACCGCCGGGAACCTCGTAGAGCTCTTTCATTGCACAGCGATCGTCGGAACACGGAGAGAAAGCTTCTGGGGCGAGAAAGAAAAAAATCAAAAAAAACACGTTTTTCTGTTTTTATTCAATGTCGGTTCCGCCAAGTGTTTTGATTGTAATACTGCACCTGAAGACCTTAAAGATTTTACTGGCAGACGCGGCATAAGCCACTACAGGTGCGAAAAATATGTTTCCCCAAAATGAATTGTCAAATATCCTTTAAATATTTGTAAACCCACCCCAAACTGGGCGCCGGCGGTATACCGTCAACCTTGGTTACCGCCGGGAGACTCGTAGAGCTTCCAAGCTCGACTTAAGTTGAGAAACCCGACAGCACCTACCAACATTCTGACTCATAGTGAATATTTTTTGACCTCTGAATGCGACAGGCGGACGCGTCTGATGTCCCCTACAGCCCGAGTTAAGTGCAGAAAACCGACAGCACCTCTCAGGATGACTTGAACAATACAGTAGTTTGGCAGACCTAATTCGGGCAGCAGACAGAGTTCCGAGCTCCTGATTCGACAGGCGGACGCGCCTGATCTCTTCAAATCGATTCCTGTGACCACCAGCACTAAGGCCCCCCTCAGCGCGAGTTGAGTGAAGAAAACCGAGAGCACTTCTCAAGATGACTCGATCAATACGAATAGTTTCGCGATTCTAGATCGGGCAGCAGACCGAGTTCAGAGCTCTGGATTCGACAGACAAACGCAAATGATGATTCGGAATCGGTTCCTGTACGTATCAGCTCTGTAGCTGTCATACAGCTCGAGTTGAGTGCAGAAAACCGAGAGCGTCTGTCAAGATGACTCGAATAAACGAACAGGTTTGCAGACCAAGCTCGGCTAGTAGACCGAGTTCAGACCTCTGGATTCAACAGGCGAACGCGCCTTTTCATTCTACATCGATTAGCTGTGCTTACCAGCTCTGTAGCTGTCCTAAAGCTCGAGTTTTGTTCAGAAAACCGTCAGCGCATATCAAGATGGCTCAAAACGGCCGATCCCGCCACCGTGCTTTTCGATAGTAATATTCACCCAATCGATCTGAGATCAAGATGGCGAGCGGGAATAAGATCGAATGACTCAGAAAAAAATACTAGAGCTCCAACGAATGTTCAAATTTCGACAACAAAATTTTCAACCGACCCAAAGTCAGCAAAAGTTCCGTCGAGATTTTTCTTGCCAACTAGCTCTCCAGCGCGCCGGAATTATTCTTAAGCTTCCAGCAACTAGCTTAGGGAAGCTCTACGAGTCAGTTGTCACATTGTCCACCTCGGCCGGGTGGGCGAACTGGCGCCGGCCGTGAACCGTCAACCTAGTCACCGCCGGGAACCTCGTAGAGCTCCTTCCACGCGTAAGAGTGCTCAGAGTGGAAAGAGAGAGCTTCTGGAAGCATTTCTTGAAAAAGGGAAAAATGATTTTTTTGTGTCGACATGAAGATGGTTCCCCCAAGTGTTTTGATAGTAAAAGTACGCCTACAGAGCTCATACTAAGACAGAGAGGCCCTCATAGTCGTTTACAGGTGCGAAAAATCTGCTTTCTCAAAATGAATTGTCAAATATCTTTCAAAAAATTGCAAAACCACCCAAAAGTTACCACTTTCTCCTTTCTGGCCGGGTCGACCAACTAGCTCCAACCCGCGCCGGAACTGGGCGCCGGCGGTAAACCGTCAACCTATGTCACCGCCGGGGGACTCGTAGAGCTTCCTGACAACATATTTTGTCGAAAGAAATTACACCGAAAAATAGTTTTTTCAGCCCAGGCAATTTGAGACCTCTTGGATGCAACAGCCGAACGCCCCCGATGCTAGATTGTCTTCTGTACGAGCTCTGTAGCTCTCCTACAGCCCGAGTTACGTGCGTAAATCAACAGCACCTCTCAAGATGACTCGAACAATACGAATAGTTTGGCAAACCTAGTTCGAGTATCAGACCGTCTGATGTCTCTGAATCGATCCCTGTGATTACTAGCCCTGCAGCCCCCCCTGCAGCCGAGTTAAGTGCAGGAAACCGACAGCACCTCTCAGGATGACTCGAACAATACAAATAGTTTCGCGGACCTAGCTCGGGCAACAGACCGAGTTCGAAGCTCTGGGTTCCGCAGGCGAACGCGCCTGATGTCTCCGAATCGATTCCAGTGATTACCAGCCATGCAGCCCCCCTACAGCCGAGTTAAGTGCAGAGAACCGACAACCGACAGCATCTCGCAAGCGAAAAAAACAATAAGAATAGTTTCGCGATTCTAGATCGGGCAGAGGACCGAGTTCAGAGCTCTGGATTCAACAGAGAGCGGGCACTAATGATTCTGAATCAGATTCTGTACGCATCAGCTCTTTAGCTGTCCTGTAGCTCGAGTTAAGTACAGAAAACCGAGAGCGTCTGTCAAGATGACTCAAATAATACGAATAGGTTTGCGCAACTAGCTTGGCTAGCAGACCGAATTCAGACCTCGGGCTTCAACAGGCGAACGCGCCTGATCATTCTGAATCGATTAGCTGTGCTTACCAACTCTTTAGCTGTCCTGAAGCTCGAGTTATCTTGAGAAAACCGACACCACGTGACAAGATGACTCGAAACGGCCAATCCCGCCCGTGTGCTTTTTGGCAGTAAAAGGTACCCGATCGAGCTAAGATCAAGATGGCGAGCGGGAATAAGATCGAACATCACGGGAAAAATTCTAGAGCTCAAACGAATTGTTGAATTTCGAGAACAAAAATTTCAACCGACCAAAAGTCAGCAAAAGGTCCGTCGAGATTTTTCTTGCCATCTAGCTCTCCAGCGCCCCGGAATTACTCTTAAGCTTCCAGCAATGACTTGCTGAGGGAAGCTCTACGAGTTATTCCTCTAGCTCATCGATGCCGAAGAGCTCTACGAGGTACCCGGAACGGCCGATCCCGCCTGCCTGCTTTTTGGCAGTAAAAGGTACCCGATCGACCTGAGATGGAGAGCTCTGGGACTCTGGCGCCGGCGGTAAACCGTCAACCTGGTCACCGCCGGGAACCTCGTAGAGCTCATTTCACGCGTAAGAGTGCTCGGAGCCAAAAGAGAGAGCTTCTGGAAGCATTTCTCGAAAAAAAGAAAAATTGATTTTTTCGTGTCGACATGAAGATGATTCCGCCAAGTGTTTTGATAGTAAAAGTGCATCTAGAGAGCTTATATTAAGATGGAGAGGCCCTCATATTCGTCTACAGGTGCGAAAAAACTGATTTCTTAAAATGAATGGTCAAATATCTTTCAAATACTGGGCGCCGGCGGTAAACCGTCAACCATTGTTACCGCCGGGGGACTCGTAGAGCTTCCTGACAACATATAATGTAGAAAGAAAATACACAGGAATAATTGTTTTTCAGCCCAAGCAATTTCAAACCTCTCGGATGCAACAGCCAAACGCCCCCGATGCTTCTGGATTATCTTCTGCACGAGCTCTGTAGCTCTCCTACATCCCGAGTTACGTGCGAAAATCGACAGCACCTCTCAAGATGACTCGAATAATACGACTAGTTTGGCAAGCCTAGCTCGAGTGTCAGACCGAGTTCAGACCTCTGCATGCGACAGGTGGACGTCTAATGTCTGCGAATCGACTCCTGTGATTACCAGCCATACTGAGACCTAGTTCTGGATTCGAAAGGCGGACGCGCCTGATGTCTCCAGATCGATTCTAGTGATTACCAGCCATGCAGCTGCCCTACAGCCCGAGTTAAGTGCAGAGAAACAACAGCATCTCTCAAGATAACTCGAATAATACGAATGGTTTTTGCGATTCTAGATCGGGCAGCAGACCGAGTTCAGAGCTCTGGATTCAACAGACAACGGCACTGATCATTCTCACTCAGATTCTGTACGTGTCAGCTCTGTACTGGCCTTTAGCTCGACTTCCGTACAGAAAACCCAGAGCGTCTCTCAAGATAACTCGAATAATACGAATAGGTTTGCAAACCTAGCTCGGCTAGCAGACCGAGTTCAGACCTCTGGGATCAACAGCCGAACGCGCCTGGTCATTCTGAATCGATTAGCTGAGCTTACCAGCTCTGTACCTGTCCTGGAGCTCGAGTTATCTTGAGAAAACCGTCACCGCGTGACAAGCTGACCCGAGACAGGCGATCCCGCCGCAGTGCTTTTTGGCAGTAAAAGGTACCCGATCGAGATAAGATCAAGATGGCGAGCGGGAATAAGATCGAATATCACGGAAAAAACTATCAGAGCTCTAACGAATGGTTCAATTTCGAGTACCGAATTTTCAACCAACCAAAAGTCATCAAAATGTCCGTCGAGATTTTTCTTCCCAACCAGCTCTCCAGCGCACCGGAATTACTCGCTTCCAGCAATGACTTGCTAAGAGGCTCTACGAGTTATTCGCAAAACCACCCAAAAGTTGCCACATTGTCCGCCTCGGTCGGGTGGGCCTACTAGCTCCACTCCTCGCCCGACTTGGTAGCGTCCAAAACCCGGAGAGCAACTGGCGCCGGCGGTGAACCGTCAACCTGGTCACCGCCGGGAACCTCGTAGAGCTCCTCTCACTGGTAAGAGTGCAGAGGAATCGACACAGAGTGAAAAAATAAAGACTTTTTGAAAATCTTCAAGTTCGATTTTTTCGATGTTCATATTCGCTCAGTTACTGGAAGTCAACTCACGCAGACATGCATCGAGAGAGCTGAGCTGCTGTCAGAGAGGAGTTCATATGCCAATGCGACGCGCAAGAATCTGCTTTCTCGAAATAAATGGTCAAATATCCTTTAAATTTTCGCAAAACCACCCAAACTGGGCGCCGGCGGTAAACCGTCAACCTTGGTTACCGCCGGGAGACTCGTAGAGCTTCCAAGCTCGACTTAAGTTGAGAAAACCGACAGCACCTACCAACATTCCGACTCATAGTGAATATTTGTTGGCCTCTGAATGCGACAGGCGGACGCGTCTGATGTCTGCAAATCGACTCCTGTCATTACCAGCCTTGCAGCCCCCCTACAGCCCGAGTTAAGTGCAGAAAACCGATAGCACCTCTCAAAATGTCTCGAACAATACTGGCAGCAGACCGAGTTTCGAGCTCTCGATTCGACAGGCGGACACGCCTGATGTCTTCAAATCGATTCCTGTGACCGCCAGCACTGTAGCCCCCCTCAGCGCGAGTTGAGTGGAGAAAAACAAGAGCACTTCTCTAGACGACTCGACCAATACGAATAGTTTCGCGATTCTAGATCGGGCAACAGACCGAGTTCAGAGCTCTGGATTCAACAGACAAACGCAACTGATGATTCCGAATCGTTGTCTGTAAATATCAGATCTGTAGCCGTCCTACAGCTCGAGTTAAGTACAGAAAACCGAGAGTTCCTGTCAAGATGACTCGCAAAAAAACGAATAGGTTTCCGGATCTAGCTCGGCTAACAGACCGAGTTCAGACCTCTGGATTCAACGAGCGAACGCGCCTAATCATTCTACATCGATTAGCTGTGCTTACCAGCTCTGTAGCTGTCCTGAAGCTCGAGATATGTTCAGAAAACCGTTAGCGCGTATCAAGATGACGCGAAACGGCCGATCCCGCCACAGCGCTTCTCGATAATAATATTCACCCGATCGAGCTGAGATGAAGATGGCGAGCGGGAATAAGATCGAATATCACGGGAAAAAATACTAGAGCTCAAACGAATTGTTGAATTTTGAGAACATGATTTTCAACCGAGCAAAAGTCAGCAAAAGTTCCGTCGAGATTTTTCGAGCCAACTAGCTCTCCAGCGCGCCGGAATTACTCTTAGCTTCCAGCAACTGGGCGCCGGCGGTAAACCGTCAACCTTTCTTACCGCCGGGGGACTCGTAGAGCTTCCTGACACTATATAATGTGCCAAAAAAATCCAAAGAACGACTAGTTTTCCAGCCCAAGCGATTTCGAACCTCTCAAGATGACTCTAACAGAAAAACGAACAGTTTGGCAACCCAGCTTCGAGTATCAAACCGAGTTCAGACCTCTCAATGCGACAGGCGGACGCGTCTGATGTCTGCGAATCGACTCATGTGAAAACCAGCCCTGCAGCCCCCCTACAGCCCGAGTTAAGTGCAGAAAACGGACAGCAGCTCTCAGGATGACTTCAATAATACAATAGTTTCGCGGACCTAGTTCGAGGAGCAGACCGAGTTTCGAGCTCTGGATTCGACAGGCGCACGCGCCTGATTTCTTGGAATCGATTTCTCTGACCAGCAGCACTGTAGCCCTCCCCCAGCACGAGTTAAGAGCACAAAACAGAAAGCACTTCTCAAGATGACTCGAAGAATCCGGATAGTTTCGCGAATCTAGCTCGGGCAGCAGGCCGAGTTCACAGCTCTCAGTTCAACAGACGAACGCTTCTGATGATTCCCAATCGATTTCTGTGACTATGAGCTCTGTAGCTGCCCTACAGTTCGAGTTGAGTACCGAAAACCGAGAGTGTCTCTCAAGATGACTCGAATAATACGAAATTCAACAGGCAAACGCGTCTATTCATTCTGAATGCGAGAGGTGTGCTTACCAGCTCTGTAGCTGCCCTACAGCTCGAGTAAAGTACAAAATACCGACAACGCGTATCAAGATGACTCGAAACGGCCGATCCCCCCCGCGTGCTTTTTCGCAGTAAAAGATACCCGATCGAGCTGAGATCAAGATGGCGAGCGGGAATAAGATCGAATATCACGGGAAAAAATACTAGAGCTCAAACGAATTGAATTTCGAAAACAAAACTGGCGCCGGCGGTGAACCGTCAACCTGGTCACCGCCGGGAACCTCGTAGAGCTCATTTCACGCGTAAAAGTGCTCGGAGTCGAAAGAGAGAGCTTCTGGAAGCATTTCTCGGAAAAAAGAAAAAAATAATTTTTTCGTGTCGACATGAAGATGGTTCCGCCAAGTCTTTTGATATCAAAAGTGCGCCTACAGAGCTCATACTAAGACAGAGAGGCCCTTTTACAGGTGCGAAAAATCTGCTTTCTCAAATAAATAAACTTGGTAGCGTCCAACTGGGCGCCGGCGGTAAACGGTCCACCTTTCTTTCCGCCGGGGAACTCGTAGTGCTTCCTGACAACATGTAATGTCGAAACTGGGCGCCGGCGGTAAACCGTCAACCTTGGTTACCGCCAAGAGACTCGACTTAAGTTGAGAAAACCGACAGCACCTACCAACATTCTGACTCAAGGGAATATTTTTGACCTCTCAATGGGACAGGCGGACGCGTCTGATGTCTGTGAATCGACTCCTGTCAAAACCAGCCCTGCTGCCCCCCTACAGCCCGAGTTAAGTGCAGACAAACGACAACACCTCTCAGGATGACTCGAACAACACGAATAGTTTCGCGGACCTAATTTCGGCAGCAGACCGAGTTCCGAGCTCTGGATTCGGCAAGCGGACGCGCCTGATCTCTTCAAATCGATTCCTGTTGCCCCCCTCTGAGTGAAGAAAACCAAGAGCACTTCTCAAAATGACTTGATCAACACGAAAAAATTCGCGATTCTAGATCGGACAGCAGACCGAATTTAGAGCTCTGGATTCGACAGACAAACGCAACCGATGATTCGAATAGATTTGCTGGGTTTAACAAGCGAACGCGCCTGATCATTCTGAATCGATTAGCTGTGCTTACCAGCTCTGTATCTGTCCTAAAGCTCGAGTTATGTTCAGAAAACCGTCAGCGCGTATCAAGATGACTCGAAACGGCCGATTCCGTCACAGTGCTTTTCGATGGTAATATTCACCCGATCGAGATCAAGATGGCGAGCGTGAATAAGATCGAATATCACGGGAAACATACTAGAGCTCTAATAAAGTGTTGAACTGTGAACCGGCGGTAACCGTCAACCAGATAACCGCTGGGCACTCGTGGAGCTCTTTTGTTGCACAGCGTTTCTCGGAACACCTGAAGGAAGCCTCTGAAGCAAGAGCAGAAAAACTCTAAAAAAACATGTTGTTTTGGTTGTCATGCAAAGTCGGTTCCCTCAAGTCGTCTCATAGTAATACTGCAGCTACGGACCTGAGAATTTCACTGGCAGATCCGGCACAACCTACTACGAAAAATACTGGTGATCAAAACGAATTTCAAAATTTTACATAAAGAGAGAAGAACCGACCCCGGGTTATCACATCCTCTCTTTGGTCGGCCGGCCAACTAGCTCTAGCCTGTGCCGGAATTCCTCGAAGCTCTATGCCAAAGAGCTCTACGAGGTATTCGAGAACAAAATTTTCAACCGACCAAAAGTCACCAAAAGTTCCGTCCCAATTTTTCTTGCCACCTAGCTCTCCGGTTCTGAATTACTGTTAAGCTTCCAGCTGCTAGCTCAGGGAAGCTCAACGAGTCACTTGATAGCGTCGAAAAACCGGAGAGCGAAGACACCCTTTAGGAACAGGGAAACTTGGTAATGTCCAAAACCCGATGAGCAAAAGCCAAACACACAGCGCTGCCAGAAACGCGTCGACGCGTGCCTGCACGCGTTGAGGCACGCGTGAAAGCTTGCCGGAAGCTCTCCTGGACACGTTTCTGGCTCGCCGAAGTTTTTACGGGGAACGTAGAGCGCCGCAGAGGAACCCCTGGCGGGCACCACCATCCGGCTTCTAACTTGATAGCGTCAAAACCCGGAGAGCAAAGAGGACAGAAACTGGGATCCAGCGGTAAACCGCCGACTAGCTCTCCAGCGCGCCGGAATTACTCTTAAGCTTCCAGCAACTAGCTTGGGGAAGCTCTACGAGTCACTTGGTAGCGTCCACAACCCGCAGAGCAAAGAGACCCCAGAGCTTGAGCACCGCTGCGAATCTGCTAGCCCCCCCCTCCCACTCCTCCCCTCTCCCACTCCCATCCACTCCCACCCGCTTCGCAAGAGCCTCTCTGGGCCTTCTTGGGAGCCTTGGTGTCTCTGGGCCCAGAGACGCCAAATAGATAGGGGCCACGTGCGGACACGGCCGCAAGAAACCCTCGCAAGAGAAACAGCCCCGAAAGCCCGCGCGAAGGATGCACACGTTGGGGAGGGAACCACGAGCACGCTGAACGCAGCAGCTTATTCAACGGCCGCGACGCGCAACGCGCGGAGCGAAGAACACCAGGGTAACCAGAGTAAAAGCACATGGTTGTCGTATCATATGCGTCCTCACTGTTGAGCAGGGGCCGACCGTCCCAGCATTCCTATAGGCCTGCCACGACATGACCTTAGAGCATCAAAATTGTGCCAAAACAAGACAGACTCAGCCATAGATGATCGAATAACGGATCGCGCAAACAACAGCGGGTTCTCGGAACATTCCTTGGTGAGCCCATAAGCAAGACAGGACGCCCCGCCACCGCTAGGCACTGTAGTCCGAGCCGAACGAAGTCGGTGCGGCCTGGTCCGATGACCTCTTCGGGTGGCACACACCGGAAAACCTTCCTCGCAAGCCCTTGGAAGCTCGCGTTAAGCTCTTCTGGGGCTTTGGGGGGCCCCCCCGCAGCGCTTCCGAAGCGCTGCCAAAAAACGCTTCCACGCGTGCTTGCACGCTTGCGGGCACGCGTGGAAACTTGCCGGAAGCTCTCCTGGACCAGTTGCCGGCTCGAACGACCTGCTGCGAGAATTCTGAACTGGCGGTGATGGGCTGCTGGCGGGCATCACCACCGTCCGGCTTCTAATCTTAAACCCTTTTTGGCTCTCAGCGAGCTCCCCGGGAAAAACTCGGAGAGCGAAGACACCCTCATGGACAGGAAATCTTTCCTTCAGAGCTGTGAGGGGCCCCCTGCAGCGCTGTTAAAGGGCTGCCAGGAACGCTTCCATGCGTGCCTGTACGCTTGCAGGCACGCTTCGAAGCTCGCCAGAAGCTCTCCCGGACCAGTTGCCGGTTCACCGGAGCTGCTGCGAGGAACGTGGGCCGCCGTGGAAGAGCTCCTGGCGGCCATCACAACCGTCCGGCTTCTAATCTTAAACCCTTTAGCTCTCAGCGAGCTCTCCAGGAATTACTTGCTCAGGGAAGCTCTACGAGTTATAATTTGCTACGGGAAGCTCTACGAGTTAAGTTGTCACATTGTACGCCTCGGCCTTGCCAACTGGGCGCCGGCGGTAAACCGTCAACCTGGTTTTTTGAGTTTGAGTCAGGGCGCGGACAGCTGTGACAGCTGAGCCCTAAGACTCCCAAACGGAGCACAGGGTAGCTGGAGAGGGCAACTCTTATCATCACACTGCCGAGCCACTGAGGCATAGGCAACGGAATAGGATGCAGGAACAAGGAAAAGGATGCAATACAACATGTGAAAATGTAAAGGTGTTGGAGAGCTCCAAGCAAGATGAAATGAGTCAGCTGCTTGGATGAAAGATGCTACCCAAAATGTGCTCCACGGCCATACAGAGCCGTTGTGCTGCAATCATCTCACAAAACATGACAGAAGCAGAGGCATCAAGCGAGACAGCTTCCTCCGCCACCAACTGCCACGTCCCGTGTACACACAAATCTATACACCATCCTGCAGCACATCCCTCCACAGAGCGACCTCCGTCGAAGAATCCACGGAGGCCGTCTAGTTTTGTTTTACTCGCATGTTCAATAAGTGAGGTATGGAACGTAACGTAACTATTTTTGGTTCTGGCCAACCATGTCAGCCTGTCAGCTCTTTCGTTTCCTTCTCGATAGATCCACTTGAACATATTGTGGCCCCAACTCGGAGGCCTCATACCATACAACACAGAGATATGCTCCAGCCTATTTTGAATGTCGCCAAGAATGTGCTTGTAGATAATATTGGATGTTGCCCAGAGACCGTTAATCCAATTCACCCCTGTGGCGGAGTCCCCAATCAATTCCATCGGTATCGAGTCCCGAGGCTCCGCATTCCACTCCGATGCATGTTCATTAATGTACGCAAGTCGTTTCTCCATCTTCTCGTCCTCCTTCCTTTGCTGCTCCTCCGTCTTCTCCCTCTCCTCCTCCTCCCTAGCATATCCCGCAGGTTGTGCATGTTTAAAGTAACAGTACCCCCACGCCTCCTCCATGTTAGTAACATCCAGTGCCCGCTTCAGAAATTCTTTCCATCCCTGACGTGAAAAGGATAACGTGTGATACCAATCCTTCCCTGATACCAACTCGAAAATGTAATGGAAGTTTCTCAACGCCAGTGGTCTCCCCCCCTCATGCCGACGCGTCATTAATGGGCGTTCTTTCCAAGGCAGCGATGCAATGAAGGCCTGCCGTCGGTCAGTCCACTCCCCCGACCATGCAAAAATACATTCTCTAGCCTGCATATGCGAGTCCCCTGTACTACGATGCTGAGGTGGAGCCACCCGTCGCCGCTTGTTTGCAGCGATTTCCTGCGACGGCAACTCAACAGAGGAACGCTTTTGCGACAGAGAATCCTGAGATGGATGGAATGTCTTTGCACGCTTATGCATCTGGGAAATCAGATTGCGCCGATGCGCGGGTAATTGTGTCTGAGAACCAGGGAGCTCAAAGGAATCAACAGCATGCATCGTCTCACACACGTCAGGATGACATCCCATTGATGTCGAGCACGCAATACTTGGTAGCACATACATGGGTTCATCCTGACGTTGTCTCTTGGCCGGCGGTGGCTCACACGCAGCAAAGACGTTGGGGCCAGGCTTGCCTGAAGAATCAAAAGTACCTGGAGGAATCTGTGCGGGTGTTGGGTTCAGGCGTTTCACAGTAAACGTACAGTCCTGAGCCCACTGCCACTGACGAAACAAGAATAGCTGCACAAGAGACGGCCGTCCCAATTCCAGGAGCATACGCCGCCCACGTTTGTACAAGTTGCATAAGTATATACTCCAATCCATGTCGGCAGGTTTCGGGCGGCGTACCATAGAACACAATATTTTACCTTCCCACGTGTGCAACTGTTTCAAAGTGTGGTGGTCCGCTGGCATGCCTTCAACACCGAAAAGTACAAAACTACGCAACCTAGATTCATAATGCTTGATTTTCTTCTGGAAGGGTACAGCACGATTCGTATAAAACTTGCGGAACTGGTTAAATCGCTTCCAACCCCGAGCCAATTTCCAAGCCACATCATGGTGTTTGTCAGTCTTGGTCGTGACCAGGCAACCCAGGCACTCCATTTCAGAGCATCGCGGAAGACACAGGGTACCGAGATCGTTCACCTGGACAACGAGGTTCCCCGTCGAGGCGCCTTCAGAGTCCTCCCCAAAGGCAAGATAGTGTAGTGAGGAATCTTTCCATCTGAAACCGTGCGTATACAGCTGAGCCGAGAAGTCCCCCACCATACGTGTGAGCTCAGTCTTTGATTTCGAGAAAAGCAAAATGTTATCGGCCCAGAGCGCATGAGTAAGATACCTCCCACCAGCCTCCACCCCCAAATCGTACCCCAACTTCTCCTCCTCCCAATTCAGTACAATCCTATCCCACATCAGTAGTGTCACACACTTCCACAGGAAGGGGGCCTCCACACTACCAGTACGTACACATGCATCCCAGGGAATACCCGTCGCCGTGGAGTCCTGAAAGGTAAAGTCCGCTGTGTCCAGGATACTGGGAGCGAGTAGCGCCAACGCAAGGTCATTGGGGAACCCAGGGATGGCATCCAAGGCCCGACTGGCCTTCTCAACCGTGACGTTATCAAAGGCAGTCTGCACATCTAATGACGCGAGGTGCAGGGTCTCATCTTTCCCCCACTCCAGAGCGTGTGTGGTGGCATGCTTAAGCATGGCAGTGATCTCGTGCGTGCGCCTTCCCTTGCAAAATCCGTAGTTATGTAGATATTGTGGGACCCTTTTCAGATAACCTTCAGCAATCTCAACCAAACATGAAGTATACCATTTGCTTAGGCTGCTAAGTAAGACGAGAGCACGAGTATCAGACAACTTAGTGATATCTTTAGCTTTCGGCATCAACACCACAAGCAACTCAGACCAAATCCGAGGAGTAGGATACCGTTGAAGATACAGGTCTTGGAATAACCGAAGAATATGACGCAAACCTACCCACGTGATACGTTTCAACATAGAAGGAGAAACTCCGTCCTTACCCACCGCCTTACCACACTTTAAGCGTGATCGTGCCTGTAACAATACGGACATGGAAATGGGGGAGACGTCCACTGTGTTCGTGTCCTGCAACCTCCTCCTCCTCCTCTCCTCGATACACTCCACGTTACGTATCCCTTGCGCAGCACAGTGGTACTTGGCGAACCCGTGAGCATAGAGCGCCTTCTCCCACAACTCCCTATCCTCCGTGAGCACATCGTCATAACTCAATTTGTCCACCACCGTCCGAGCGAGCTTCCCGTCACGATGATCGTATTCGAGTCGACGACGAGTGTGTGCACGCATCTCCTTCCTTCTCTCTTTCTTAACCCTGATGAGCTCCTCCTCCTCCCCTCCTTCACGACGCAGTCGGCGATATTCATCATCAAGTTCCTTATGACGATCTGTCTTTTTGGGGATCTGCATTTTCTTTGGGACATTGGTGTATGACTCCTTGTCCTGTGTACATGCATTCAAGATAACAGGAGCCAATTCATCCGGGCAGAGACCAGATGGGTAACGAGCTGCAGCATGCAAACGACGATCAAGGTTAGCCGAAACTTGCAATTCCGAGGCTTCGTCGCAGCACCAATGAGTGAACGTTTGTCGTGGCCTCGTTCTCCAACGTCGAGTCGGAGCGGCCGATTCGGGGACAAGCAAGGTGAGCAGGGCATGGTCCGACAGGCGGGTCTTTCTGGGGTCCACGGAGCCCCTGAGTGTTGGCCTTAACCACGACACCTCCCACTGAGGCCTTTCCCAGGAGCTCGGAATACACAGGTAATCAAGAACCTTGTCCTCCTCCTCCGTCTCCTCCCTGGCCTTCCAGGTCGTACGACGGGTCCCAAAAGAATTCGAGAAAACCAAATCATAATGCCACATACATTCACAGAGCTCGTCACACATGTATTGTTGCATCCTCCTCCTACCCTGCTGGAAACCTCCACGTCCACCTCCTCCTGCATTGTCCCCTTCTTCAAATCTCTCACCCTGCACTGCAGAACCAGTCAAAGCAACATCTCCAAATACCGTGTGAGGCAGAAGCTCAACGTTAGCATCCATCCCGATGAACAAGTCCCACCCTTCCTTGGGAAACCTAACTCGGAGCGTATCCAAATCCTTTCGAAACGACTGCAATGTTTGTGTGAATAAGATATTGTGATCCCCTTTTTTCGGCGCATGTGGTAAGTACAAGCTGGCAACAATCAACGATTGAAACACGAGAATGACATAACGATTACCCCTGATGCATTCACGTATGGAGGCTCTCCACACCCTCTTGTAGAGAACCCCGGCCTTCCCATCATTAGAAAGAGTTAAGGTGAAACCATGCTCAGAGCACCTACCTATTCCAAGGAACTGGCACTCCTGCAAAGCGAGAACTTCCGAATTCGAGGTCTTGATCTGAGCAAGCATGTCGTGGCTGTTCATGCTGCCACAGCGCCTCACGTTATACGTGCCCACGATGGCGCCATGGCACCTTCACCAGGTACGAAAGTTGAGCTTGGCCAGAAAGACCTCGCAATCCAACTTGTCATCGACCTTACGCAGCAGCTCGGCGTCAACCTTCCACCCCAAGTTAGGATCAAACACGGCAATGCATACTCCATCCGTCTTCGGCGTCGTGGCCGAAGGGTAGCCCCACACATAGCTGACAGGAGGACCCATCTCACCCTTCAGCCACTGGGATCCACTCCTGAGAGTAGCAAAGATAGCTTGACAACGACCCACGGCAGAAACATGTGGCTGCTTCCAGGGTGCTGGTTCACAGGATACGCCGAGACGCTTGTTGGCCAGGATGGGAGTGACTTGCTTCAAGTCGTGCGTGTCATTCTCAAGCTCGACGGCCCAAGAGTTGCGTATCTCCCAAATTTCATCGTTCGTCAACTTGCCACTTATAACATAGAATCGTATACGATAAAGACCATATGGTTTATTTTTGTGCTCCCGCTCGATCCTACTCATGTCGAAATGCTCCTCAGTCATCTTTCCTGTGCCACGGACAAATTTACGAATGACAGGCAGGGCATGATCCCAGGAGAGCATATCCGATGAACGAGTCTTGAGATTGCCGACTCCACCTCGCGCCCAACCTGTGAGTTGGATGAAGGTCGGTGTAAAATCCTCCCGCACTCGATTCCATTCGCGAATTGGCGTACGATTACCATACCTGGGAGCAGTGGCCGTAGCAGAGGAGCCCGCAGGGCCCGCATAGTTACTCCAAGCATCCGTGGACCCTGATCCTGCATCACTGGGTGGACCCTTCTGCTGAAGCGAGCGGATCTGCTGCTGCATAGCAGCAATGTCAGCCTCATTCTTCTCACCACGCTGGTCGATCCGTTTCACATCCTGCTCAATCCGTGAAATTCTTTTCTTCTGAGTGTTCTGTTTAGCTAGCATAGCCTTCATCATAGCAAACTGTTGCTTCATAGGATTGCCGTCATCAAATTCGCCGAACTGCTCCTCCTCCTCACTGCTTGCCTGAATCATATCCTCATCCTCACCCACAGCCTTACTCTTCTTACAACAGGGCGCACCTGCTGGGTGTTGCTGAGACATCGCTGCGAAGGTGACGGTGTTCGAATACTTGAGCTCCTCTGGAAACCCCCACTGTTCCAAGAAATTGATGTCCTCACGCGAACGCTTAGAATCTGTCGTCGTGTCGAACAGATGTCCTCACAAGAGTGTTGAACAGATGTCAAACTCGACCTCCAAAGAGTGTGTACGGTACTCAGGCAAAAGACACTCTGCAGCACGCGTGCGGGAATCTGAGTCAAGCAAAGAATGAGTGTGTACGGTACTCGTAGGCTACCACAAAGAATGTGCACAGGCCTTCGACACTCAATGAAAGCGCACGGTACTCCGACAATCTGAACAGTCAATGCGCACTCCGACAATCAATGAACGTGTACGGTACTCAGGCAAAACAGACACTGAAGCACCGTGTACAGTATGAGGAACCAAAGACTCCTTTCTGCACAATGCAGCTCGAGACGAGGGGGACCCCAGCGGTGAGGCCAGGCTGAGCAGGAGGTAAGCTCTGCCCAACCTTCGTTACCGCCGGGGACCTCGTAGAGCCCCGCAGCCGCGTGACTGCTAAGGACAGCCTGAAGATCTCATCTTGCGAATACTGCCTGTCGTCAGAACGTTTCGTTACACGATATAAGGATGCGTTAAATTTCATGGATCTGCAGACCGACTTCAGCTCTCCACAGCCTTCGGCTGGCTTCGTTTTATCATGACTCTTCGCTTTCTACACCTATGACCGCTAAGAACAGCCAGAGGTTCCCGCGTTCCTGACAACCGCATTGCCTCGGAAAGTAAATCATGAAATTAAAAAGTGTTCGACCATTTCTGCATGTGGCCCGATCTCAGCGCTCAGATCCCCTCCGCGGCATGCATTGGATCATTTCGTATCGATTGAACAGCAAATAAGCTGTGGTAGTGGTTCCCAGAT
>CAUYUJ010005107.1:27500-62500 GCA_963575745.1 Prorocentrum cordatum | reverse complement strand
CAATATGTTGACATTGTTGTATGTGTGTATACAGCGTACATATGTACATATAAATGTATGTCTGTAAGGGTATGAACATGCATATTCAACTCGTACAGGGCATCCTCGCTGCATGCCACGAGACCCCCAACGACTGGGTCACAATGTGAAATGTCATGGGAGCAAAATCAATGAATGTTGGCATTCGGAAACATCGTGGGGGTGTTTTCGGGGCCCTCGTGGGCCGTTTTGGCGCCTTCATGGGCCGTCCTGGGGTCTTCTTGGGCCGTCTTGGGGAGCTTGGGCCCGCTGGAGCCCCCTTTGGACCCATCTCGGGCACTTCCGGGGACCTCCCATGGCCCTTTTGGGTCTGTGCTGGGAGCCCTTGGGGGGCCTCGTGGTTCCATTATGGGCTGTCTTGGGGCTCTCGTGGGCGATCGTGGGGCCCGGCTCTGCCGTCTTGAAGCTTTCCAAGGGGACCTTTTGGAACGCCTTGAGGCGATCTCGGGGGCTTTGAAACCGTTTTGAAAGCTGATGAAATCCGAAAGGCGAATATGCTAAACTTGTAAGTTTTACGAAGGGAATGGGGCGATTTTTTGTAGTTTGAAGGCCCCTTGGAAAGCTTTCTTGGGGGCCTTTGGGGCCTGTATGTTGGCATTCGGAAACATCGTGGGGGTATTTTCGGGGCCCTCGTGGGCCGTTTTGGCGCCTTCATGGGCCGTCCTGGGGCCTTCTTGGGCCGTCTTGGGGAGCTTGGGCCCGCTGGAGCCCCCTTTGGACCCATCTTGGGCACTTCCGGGGACCTCCCATGGCCCTTTTGGGTCTGTGCTGGGAGCCCTTGGGGGGCCTCTTGGTTCCATTATGGGCTGTCTTGGGGCTCTCGTGGGCGATCGTGGGGCCCGGCTCGGCCGTCTTGAAGCTTTCTTGGGGGCCTTTGGGGCGTCTGGAGGCGATCTCGGGGGCTTCGGAGGCGTTTTGAAAGCTGTTGAAATCCGGAAGGCGAATATGCTAAAATTGTAGGTTTTACGATGGGAATGGGACGACTTTTGTTTTTTGAAGGCCCCTTGGAAAGCTTTTTGGGGTGCCTTGGGTGTCTTTATGTTGGCATTCGGAAACATCGTGGGGGTGTTTTCGGGGTGGGCCGTTTTGGCGCCTTCATGGGCCGTCCTGGGGCCTTCTTGGGCCGTCTAGGGGAGCTTGGGCCCGCTGGAGTCCCCTTTGGACCACTTCCGGGGACCTCCCATGGCCCTTTTGGGTCTCTGCTGGGAGCCTTTGGGGGGCCTCTTGGTTCCATTATGGGCTGTCTTGGGGCTCTCGTGGGCGATCGTGGGGCCCGGCTCGGCCGTCTTGAAGCTTTCTTGGGGGCCTTTTGGGGCGTCTGGAGGCGACCTCGGGGGCTTTGAAACCGTCTTGAAAGCTGATGAAATCCGAAAGGCGAATATGCTAAAATTGTAAGTTTTACGAAGGGAATGGGACGATTTGTTGTAGTTTGAAGGCCCCTTGGAAAGCTTTTTGGGGTGCCTTGGGGGTCTTTTGGGCCGTCCTGACGCAATTGGAGTCCCTCTTGGAGTGCTCTGGTGCTGTCTGGGGCCTCCCTTGAGCCTTTCTGATGACCCCTCGGATCGCTCTGGGTCTGCTGGCAAGGCGTTTGTGGAGACCCGGAAAGCCGGGTAACCTTTTCCAAGGACGTCCAAGGGAGCCCGAGAACCCCAGATCCCGGGGGTCAAGTTGTTTTTGTTGGGGGGGAGGGTTTCCCCCCCCCCGGGCTTGTAAAAATATAGGAATATGTTTATGTATATATATACACATATATATATATATATATATATATATATATATATATATTGTATATATGTATGTAAATGTATATACATACAAATACATATCCATGTAAATATACATTAATATACATAGACGTATACAAATACATATGCATGTACATGTATGTGCCCAAAAAATGCATTGGCGCTTCGCGCCATGCGCCTTGTTCCATACGCTTCCCCGGCAAAGCAATACATCATCGCTTGCTTCAGCAGGGGGAACCTCGAGGCCTGGACGGGCAACCGTCTCATTTTTCTGGTATCCCTGGTGACTGCTGACACCGCGTTCGCCCCATGTGTTTGCACGCTTGTGCACACGAGCGGGGAAGTAATGATGTGTGTTTTTCCCGCGCGAAGGTCTTTGAGGAAGTAAGGAGCGTTCCCATGGCACGCCGAAGAAGTCGCAGTAGCTCCGAACGAATCGATTCGTGGTCGTTTCCTGACTGTTTGGAGGTTCCCAGGCACTTAGGAAATCTTCGATCGTCGAACTTCGAATCTAGATCCATTGCCTGTCTCTCTCGATCGAAGAATTTATACCTCGAGCCTCAAGCGTGGAACCAAGATCGTCGGGTCACCTCGATGCATTCGTAGGAGAACGCCGTCTGGGCGTTTTTGGAGCTCTTTTGGGCCGTCATGGGGCCCTCTTGGGCCGTCCTGGGGCCTTCTTGGGCCGTCTTGGGGAGCTGGGGCCTTCCAGAGGTCTTCTGAAGCCATCTGGGGCCCTTGTGGGGGGTTCCAATGGCCTTCTTGGGGGTCTCCCATGGTTTTCGTGGTTCTCTCTTGGGAGCCTTCTGGGGGCATTTTCGGTTTTTTGCGGCCAGTCTCGGGGCTCTCTGGGGCAATCTTGGGGCCCGTTTTGGCCGTTTTCAAATCCTCTGGTGGGCCTCTTGGGGCGACCTCGGGGGCCCATCGGGCCGTCTTGGACGCTGCGAAGACCCCGAAAAATGGACATGCTAAAATATACATTTCCTCCAGAGAATAGGACGAGTTTTGCTGCTTCGGGGCTCTCTGAACATCCTCTTGGGGCGTGTTGGGGGCCTCCTGGGTCGTCTTCAGACCATCGAGGTTTCTCCCGGAGCGCTCTTGTGCTGTCTTGGGTCTCTCTTGCGCCTCCCCGATGACGCCTCTGATCGCCTTGAGTCTGCTCGCAAGGCCCGGCAAGGCGCCCTGGAAGGCCCGGAAGGGCCAGCGGACCTCTTCCGAGGGCGCCCAGGGGGGCGCCGAGACGTCCGAAAGGGCGTCCAGAGCGCGCCTGGGGGGGTCCGGTGTAGGGGGGTCCAGGCAATAAAAATAAAGGAATATATATATATATATACATATATATATGTGTGTGTGCGTGTACATATATATATATATATATATATATATATATATATATATATATATATATGTGTATGTGTGAATGCATGTGTATATATATACACACACACTCACGTACATATGTTTGTACATACGCATCTACCGAATAGACCACACATTATGTTGTAATACAGTATAGCATGGCAGCGTAGAATACCAAACATTATGCCATAATAAAACGTGATGTACTATTACAGAACATGGAATAAGGATTTGTAACCGAATGTAACATCACATACTGTAAGAAACCAAATCATGGTATAAGATTTATAACACAGTACGACATAATCGATCACTACATCTATCATGTATCATGGAGTATAATAGAGTGCGGTACGTTTCTATAGACTACTAGTTGTACCATATGATATAGGATTGTAGAACATGTCATAAGACAACACAAGACCGCATAGTAAAAGAACATGATAATAAAGCACAGTATACCATAACAGATCATGGCATACTGTATCATAGTGTGTTATGACAGTAGATGGTGTTCTATAAGCTGCTGGTTTGTAGGATGCAAAAAAACAGTATTATATCATAAAACATGGAATCATACCATATGCGATAACTAAAAACAACTGACTGCAAAGAAATGCTATATATCACGATATACAACAATGTTATACGAGATGCTAGAATTAAATGTGGTATCAAAAATATATGATCCCGGCAAAGCAACCTAACAGCGATGTGTAGAAGCATATATGGAAGCATTCCCCTTAAGATTCAGATGATAATCCAGTTGTAGAGTTCTGCTGTTCTCGCAGTCGCAGTCGCATTCGCGATGACAGTCGCAGTGGCAGCGGCAGTCGCAGTCACAGCCTCAGCCTGCCTCAATATCAGCCTCAGCCTCAGCCTCAGCCTCAGCCTGCTTCAGCCTCAGCCTCAGTCTGTCTTCAGCCTCAGCCTCTGTGCCTCAGCCTGCCTCAGCCTCAGCCTGCCTCAGTATCAGCCTGCTTCAGCCTCAGCCTCAGCCTGCCTCAGCCTCAGCCTCAGCCTGCTTCAGCCTCAGCCTCAGCCTGCCTTCAGCCTCGGCCTCAGCCTCAGCCTGCCTCAGCCTCAGCCTGCATCAGCCTCAGCCTCAGCCTCACCCTGCCTCAGCATCAGCCTGCCTCAGCGTCTGCCTCAGCCTGCCTCCTCAGCCTCAGCCTCACCCTCAGCCTCAGCCTCAGCCTGCCTCAGCCTCAGCCTGCCTCAGCCTCAGCCTCAGCCTGCCTCAGCATCAGCCTGCCTCAGTCTCAGCCTCAGCCTGCCTCAGCCTCAGCCTGCTTCAGCCTCAGCCTCAGTCTGCCTTCAGCCTCAGCCTCTGTGCCTCAGCCTGCCTCAGCATCAGCCTGCATCCGCCTCAGCCTCAGCCTCAGCCTCAGCCTCAGCCTGCCTCAGCATCAGCCTGCCTCAGCGTCTGCCTCAGCCTGCCTCAGCCTCAGTCTGCCTTCAGCCTCAGCCTCAGCCTCAGCCTGCCTCAGCATCAGCCTGCCTCAGCCTCAGCCTCAGCCTCAGCCTGCCTCAGCCTCAGCCTGCCTCAGCGTCTGCCTCAGCCTGCCTTCAGCCTCGGCCTCAGCCTCAGCCTGCCTCAGCCTCATCAGCCTCAGCCTGCCTGCCTCAGCCTCAGCCTCAGCATCAGCATCACCATTCTCAGCCTCTGCATCAGCATCAAAATGTGGCCCGGGAATGGAGTTCTGGGAACTCGAAGAGCACGAAGTGGCCTACAGTTGGCTCCGGGCATTCAAAATGTGGCCCGGGAATGGAGTTCTGGGAACTCGAAGAGCACGAAGTGGCCTACAGTTGGCTCCGGGCATTCAAAATGTGGCCCGGGAATGGAGTTCTGGGAACTCGAAGAGCACGAAGTGGCCTACAGTTGGCTCCGGGCATTCAAAATGTGGCCCGGGAATGGAGTTCTGGGAACTCGAAGAGCACGAAGTGGCCTACAGTTGGCTCCGGGCATTCAAAATGTGGCCCGGGAATGGAGTTCTGGGAACTCGAAGAGCACGAAGTGGCCTACAGTTGGCTCCGGGCATTCAAAATGTGGCCCGGGAATGGAGTTCTGGGAAGTCGAAGAGCACGAAGTGGCCTACAGTTGGCTCCGCGCATTCAGAATGTGGCCCGGGAATGGAGTTCTGGGAGGTCGAAGAGCACGAAGTGTGTGACTGTTTGCGAAAAAACAAATTCGGACACGAGTTCGGACACAGCTCCCCGGATGCCACCCCGACCCCCCTGTGGAGTCATTTGCTGCTTTCTTTTGAGTCCACTAGAAACCTATCAGCAAAAGCTGTTGGGTAATTATGGCGCAAAAGAGTGCAACAAAGTATAATGTAATACAACGTACACACATAGATATGCGCATTCAGTTATTTATTTGTTTATGTGTTTGGTGATTTCATTTATTCCCATACAGTGCTTGCACTTAGTGGTTCTGTCTTGCACTTCTAAAATTATCCCGGCAAAGCAACCTAACAGCGATGTGTAGGAGCATATCTGGAAGCATTCCCCTTAAGATTCGAATGAGAATCCAGTTGTAGAAGTCTGCTGTTCTCGCAGTCGTAGTCGCATTCGCGATGACAGTCGCAGTGGTAACGGCAGTCGCAGTCACAGCCTCAGCCTCAGCCTGCCTCAGCCTCAGCCTCAGCCTGCCTCAGCCTCAGCCTGCCTCAGCCTCAGCCTCAGCCTGCTTCAGCCTCAGCCTCAGTCTGCCTTCAGCCTCGGCCTCAGCCTCAGCCTGCCTCAGCCTCAGCCTGCATCAGCCTCAGCCTCAGCCTCAGCCTGCCTCAGCATCAGCCTGCCTCAGCCTCAGCCTCAGCCTGCCTCTCAGCCTCAGCCTGCTTCAGCCTCAGCCTCAGTCTGCCTTCAGCCTCGGCCTCAGCCTCAGCCTGCCTCAGCCTCAGCCTGCATCAGCCTCAGCCTCAGCCTCAGCCTGCCTCAGCATCAGCCTGCCTCAGCCTCAGCCTCAGCCTGCCTCAGCCTCAGCCTCAGCCTGCTTCAGCCTCAGCCTCAGTCTGCCTTCAGCCTCGGCCTCAGCCTCAGCCTGCCTCAGCCTCAGCCTGCAGCCTCAGCCTCAGCCTCAGCCTCAGCCTGCCTCAGCATCAGCCTGCCTCAGCCTCAGCCTCAGCCTCCTCAGCCTCAGCTGCTCAGCCTCAGCCTCAGCCTCAGCCTCAGCCTCAGCCTGCCTTCAGCCTCAGCCTCAGCCTGCCTCAGCCTCAGCCTCAGCCTCAGCCTGCCTCAGCCTCAGCCTCAGCCTCAGCCTCAGCCTGCCTCAGCATCAGCCTGCCTCAGCCTCAGCCTCAGCCTCAGCCTCAGCCTGCTTCAGCCTCCTCAGTCTGCCTCAGCCTCAGCCTCAGCCTGCCTCAGCCTCAGCCTGCATCAGCCTCAGCCTCAGCCTCAGCCTGCCTCACATCAGCCTGCCTCAGCATCAGCCTGCCTCAGCCTCAGCCTCAGCCTGCCTCTGCCTCAGCCTCAGCCTGCTTCAGCCTCAGCCTCAGTCTGCCTTCAGCCTCGGCCTCAGCCTCAGCCTGCCTCAGCCTCAGCCTGCATCAGCCTCAGCCTCAGCCTCAGCCTGCCTCAGCATCAGCCTGCCTCAGCCTCAGCCTCAGCCTGCCTCAGCCTCAGCCTCAGCCTGCTTCAGCCTCAGCCTCAGTCTGCCTTCAGCCTCGGCCTCAGCCTCAGCCTGCCTCAGCCTCAGCCTGCATCAGCCTCAGCCTCAGCCTCAGCCTGCCTCAGCATCAGCCTGCCTCAGCCTCAGCCTCAGCCTGCCTCAGCCTCAGCCTCAGCCTCAGCCTCAGCCTCAGCCTCAGCCTCAGTCTGCCTTCAGCCTTGGCCTCAGCCTCAGCCTGCCTCAGCCTCAGCCTGCATCAGCCTCAGCCTCAGCCTCAGCCTGCCAGCCTCAGCCTGCCTCAGCCTCAGCCTGCTTCAGCCTCAGCCTCAGTCTGCCTTCAGCCTCGGCCTCAGCCTCAGCCTGCCTCAGCCTCAGCCTGCCTCAGCCTCAGCATCAGCCTGCCTCAGCATTCAAAATGTGGCCCGGGAATGGAGTTCTGGGAACTCGAAGACACGAAGTGGCCTACAGTTGGCTCCGGGCATTCAAAATCATGCCCAGGAATGGAGTTCTGGGAACTCGAAGACCACGAAGTGGCCTACAGTTGGCTCCGGGCATTCAAAATGTGGCCCGGGAATGGAGTTCTGGGAACTCGAAGAGCACGAAGTGGCCTACAGTTGGCTCCGGGCATTCAAAATGTGGCCCGGGAATGGAGTTCTGGGAACTCGAAGAGCACGAAGTGGCCTACAGTTGGCTCCGGGCATTCAAAATGTGGCCCGGGAATGGAGTTCTGGGAACTCGAAGAGCACGAAGTGGCCTACAGTTGGCTCCGGGCATTCAGAATGTGGCCCGGGAATGGAGTTCTGGGAGGTCGAAGAGCACGAAGTGTGTGACTGTTTGCGAAAAACGCATTCGGACACGAGTTCGGACACAGCTCCCCGGGTCCCGCCCCGACCCCCCTGTGGAGTCATCTGCTGCTCTCTTTTGACACCACTAGAAACCTATCAGCAAAAGCTGTTAGGTAATATAGCATGGGTCTGACGAGATTCCGCCCCGTTGCCGCCTCGTTGCCGTCTCGTGCGCTAGACGGGCCCAGCGAGGTTTCGCCACGTTCCCGCTCGTTGCTTTCGCCACGTTGCCCCCCGTTTGCCGCCTCGTTGGCGCCTCGTGCGCTGGGTGGGTCCAGCGAGGTTTCGCCACGTTGCCGCCCGTTGTCTCCTTGTTGGCGCCTCGTGCGCTGGGTGGGTCCAGCGAGGTTTCGCCACGTTGCCGCCCGTTGCCTCCTCGTTGGCGCCTCGTGCGCTGGGTGGGTCCAGCGAGGTTTCGCCGCGTTGCCGCCCGTTGCCGCTTCATTGCCGCTTCGCGCGCTTGGTGAATCCGGCGAGGTTTCGCCACGTGGCCGCCCGTTGCCGTTTCGTTGCCGCTTGTAGTTTGCACCACATAGCTTACACCACATAGCTTGCACCACATAGCTAACACATTCACAGTACAGGAACTTAATGTTTGGGGCCCACGCTGGCTAACATTGTGTATATCATCGGGGCCCCGCCTGTTCATCCTCCTCTGGCCGCAGAGGCTGTTCACACAGTGTTCCACTCGCTCCTGCTGGCAATGGATTTGCAATGCAAAGCAGGCGGTCATCTACCCATTCTGGGCTGCTTCATCACGTTATGGTGCCCTGGAGTGTGCCCTGACAGAGTGGGTCTCTCTTGTTCCACCACCTAGATGTTTGTAGCGACGGCGTTGATCATGCCAGGGTGCCCCGATAGAGCTGCACCTCGTTCTCTCCTTAGCTTCGCGTGGTCACAGTTGCGCGCAGTCCATAGAAAAGTGCCTTCTTGCTCTCTCGCTCTCCCTCCCCACACGTACCACATCCCAAGTTCTTCAGCATTATCATGGTCCCCCGTTGGTGTTCCACTGAGTCAGGGTTCGTTGGTCACTTCGGAAGTTATCCGAGAAGAATCAAGACGTGTGATCGAGTGGCTACGACCTTTCTTGCCACATCGCCACAAGGTGTTCGCCATTATGGATCAGCTCCACGCGACCCCAAGCACGGGTTTCCCGGCTGGTGAGAGGTGCCGAGCGAAGCTGCAAGAAAGATGAGGGCAAGTTGAAAATCGAATTGGTCCCTTTCTATGCGCAACCGAACAACCATATTGATGGCAACTTGAAGGCAATCTAAAACTTCCTCCGCCAAAAGACACTACACAGTAAGTGGGCGCCAGCGGAATGTTCGCCGTGTCGTCTTCCAGCATCTTCGGGAATTGGGGGGGACGCAGATTTCGCCGCGATTTGGAGCCCCCAGAAGGGGCCCGAAAACCCCTTGTGTTTCTTGTGCTTGGCAGCACGAACAGCGCCAACGTTGAGAAAGTATTCCCGCGCGCATGTGCAAGCACACGACACGATATTGCACGACGGCGCGGCATTGCGTACGGCACGGCACGTTCTCGCCCTACGAGATCACGAGGCGGGCCCAGGACGCGTTCACGTTCGGGCCGCCAGAGGTTGCGCACGCCCGAAGTCACGGTTTGTTGTTTCTCTTGTTTAGATCACTCCACATGTTACAGCGTGGGTTTTGCACGCCCGTCCGAATCATTGTTTGGTCCAGTAGGCTGTGCCATGGTTTGTGCATGCCTGGCCGAATCACGGTTTGGTTTTCTCGCAGGTTGAGCCACGGTTGGTGCCGTAGGTTGCGCACGCCCGACAGAATCACGATTCGGTCCGCTCAGGCGAAGTTGCACCATTTGTTGCACACGCCAAACCGACTCACGTTGTGGTCCTTTGTGCCCCGTTTCTAAAACAGTGCGGAATTCTTAGAGCGCCCAGTGTTCGGGGAGGATCATCTGAATGCGGTTTATTTACATGTGGACAGCAACGGCCAAGGAAGCGAACTAAGATGCTGCAGCAAACTAAACGTCAGCTCAAGGCTCAAGGCAAGTACAATACAGCAGAAGCCAATCGCAAGGCAAGCTGGAAGCACTATGACATCATTTTGAAAATGCCCTACCGCCGGCTGAGAGTACGCGAAGAGAGAGATTGAAGCACGTACAATATAAGCCGGTGGTCACAAACGCACACACATGAAACATACAGAAAAGTTGCATGCAATCTTCCTTCACGGCTTGCACGCAATAAGCCATGATGTGAGGCAATGTTGGTTTGGGGAAGAGAAATTCTGGCCTTACTCAGCTGCTTCCGCAAGTCCCGCCACCGGGCCAGCTCTCGGTGGCCACAGTTCGAGGGGGCGCGGGAGGCCGTCACGTGTGACATTTCGTGTCACCACGAGAGTTGCGATGATGACGATGTTGATGCTGATGATGATGATGCTGATGCTGACGCTGACGCTGATGTTGATGCTGATTGTGGTGATGATGATGGTGATGATGATAATGATAATGAGAGTGGTGGTGGTGATGATGATGGTGGTGACGATGATGGCGATGATGATGATGGTGATGATGACGATGATGATGATGGTGGTGTTGATGATGCTGGTGGTGATGATGATCTGGGTGATGATGATGATGATGATGAAGCTAATGATTTTGATGGTGATGTGATAACAAATTATCCCGGCAAAGCAACCTAACAGCGATGTGTAGAAGCATATCTGAAAGCATTCCCCTTAAGATTCAAATGAGAATCCAGTTGTAGAATTCTGCTGTTCTCGCAGTCGTAGTCGCATTCGCGATGACAGTCGCAGCGGCAACGGCAGTCGCAGTCACAGCCTCAGCCTGCCTCAGCCTCAGCCTCAGCCTGCCTCAGCCTCAGCCTGCCTCAGCCTCAGCCTCAGCCTGCTTCAGCCTCAGCCTCAGTCTGCCTTCAGCCTCGGCCTCAGCCTCAGCCTGCCTCAGCCTCAGCCTGCATCAGCCTCAGCCTCAGCCTCAGCCTGCCTCAGCATCAGCCTGCCTCAGCCTCAGCCTCAGCCTGCCTCAGCCTCAGCTCAGTCTGCTTCAGCCTCAGCCTCAGTCTGCCTTCAGCCTCAGCCTGCCTCAGCCTCAGCCTGCCTCGGCCGCAGCATCAGCCTGCCTCAGCATTCAAAATGTGGCCCAGGAATGGAGTTCTGGGAACTAGAAGAACACGAAGTGGCCTACAGTTGGCTCCGGGCATTCAAAATCATGCCCAGGAATGGAGTTCTGGGAACTTGAAGAGCACGAAGTGGCCTACAGTTGGCTCCGGGCATTCAAAATGTGGCCCGGGAATGGAGTTCTGGGAAGTCGAAGAGCACGAAGTGGCCTACAGTTGGCTCCGGGCATCAAAATGTGGCCCGGGAATGGAGTTCTGGGAAATCGAAGAGCACGAAGTGGCCTACAGTTGGCTCCGGGCATTCAAAATGTGGCCCGGGAATGGAGTTCTGGGAAGTCGAAGAGCACGAAGTGGCCTACAGTTGGCTCCGGGCATTCAGAATGTGGCCCGGGAATGGAGTTCTGGGAGGTCGAAGAGCACGAAGTGTGTGACTGTTTGCAAAGAACGAGTTCGGACGCGAGTTCGGACACAGCTCCCCGGGTCCCGCCCCGACCCCCCTGTGGAGTCATCTGCTGCTCTCTTTTGACACCACTAGAAACCTATCAGCAAAAGCTGTTAGGTAAAATAGTCATGATGTTGATGATGATGATGATGATGATGATGATGATGATGATGATGATGATGATGATGATGATGATGATGATGATGATGATAATGATGGTCATGATGATGATGCTGGTGCTGATTATGATGATGTGGAGGCGGAGGATATGGAGGGGGATGAGGATGAGGATGCAGATAATGACGCTAATGCTGATGATGATGATGCTGATGATGATGAAGATGATGACGATGACGATGATGCTGATAATGCTGATGATGCTGATGATGCTGATAATGATGCTGGTCATGATGGTGTTGAGATTGACGATGATGTTGAGGAGGAAACCGAAGAGCTTGATGAGGAGGGGCACCAGTGCAAGCCCAAGACTCATCAACGATGTTGGAATACACCCGCCCTCCAAGCTCCCTCTTCACTGGCCCCTACAAGGGTTCATCTGCACTGAGGGAATTGCCCCGTTTTGGGACAACCGTGCGAAAATCCTGAAGCGTGCCAAAACATCGCTCTCAAGACTTCAACGCCACGAGTCCACCTGACTGTTGCGTCTTGACGATGCTGAATCCTGCCAGAACACCATTCCGGGGACTTCAACACCGCGAATCAACGCAATTGCTGCGCCGTGACAATCTCTGAATCGGTAACCATGAGAATCAATGAGCTCCTGCAAATTCAATTAACGAATGTGCGCGGCGCTGAAGCGAGAGCAACCTTTTGAAAAGGAACCGCTCTTAACCTGTGAACCTCTTACTAATGGTAATTGGAATGTGCGCGGCGCTAGTGCGAGAGCCACATTTCGAAAAAAGAACAGCCCTCAATCTGTGAACCTCTCGCAAATGTTAATAACGAATGCGCGCGGCACTAAGGCGAGAGCCATATGTTGAAAACGACCCGCCCTCAAATCGTGAAACTCTCGCAAAGGTTTTAAGACGAGGATGCGCGGCGCTGAGGCGAGAGCCACATTCTTGAAACAGCCCGCCGTCCATCTGTGAAATTGCTGCCCGTTTCTAAGCTTCAGGCTAATATAAGTCTTAGGCGACACGCCAGGCCCGCCCTTCCAACTGGCCTCGGGGTGCGACAGGGAGGAGTTGGTCATAAGGAAGAGGAGTTGAGAAGGATGAAGAGGAAGGCCGTGACATGTGACACTTCTAGTATTCATTTATTGAGGAGATCTCATGGAGTCCATGTGGGCTGTCTTAGAGCTTCTGTTGGCTTCCTGAAGGGCAGAATTGGGGGTCCCTTAAGGCCGTCTTGGAGCCCTCTGATTTGAGGCCCTTTTAGGCCGGGGCCCTCTTGGCCGTCTGGGGTGTCTCGGGGCCGTCGTGTGGCCGTATTGGCGCCGTCTTCGGCTGTCGTGGAGCCTTGGACTGTCGTGGGTCCCTCCGGAGGCCCTCCTGGGCCGTCTTGGGGCCAGTTTGGATGCCTCTTGGGCCACCGCGCCATCTTGGAGGCCTCTTGAGCTGGCCTGGGGCCTTCTCACGCCGCCTTGGGGCTCACTTGAGCCGTCTTGAGCCCTCTTGGCTGTATGGTGGATGTCTCGGGCCGTCTTGGGTCGTTAAAGCGCCTTCAAAGGCCGTCTCTCCTCTTCGATCGAGAGATCCATTGCCTGTCTCTCTCGATCGAAGAATTTCAACCTTGAACCTCAAGCGTGGAACCAAGAAAGTCGGGTCAGCTCGATGCACTTCGTAGGAAAACGCCGTCTAGGCGTTTTTGGTGCTCTTTTGGGCCGTCCTGGGGCCCTCTTGGGCCGTCCTGGGGCCTTCTTGGGCCGTCTTGAGGAGCTGGGGCCCTCCAGAGGTCTTCAGAAGCCATATAGGGCCTTGTCGGGGGCTTCCATAGCCTTTATGGGGGTCTCCCATGGCTTTCGTGGCTCTCTTTTGGGAGCCTTCTGGGGGCATCTTGGGTTTCTTGCGGGCAGTCTCGCGGCTCTCTGGGGCAGTCTTGGAGCTCTCTTGGGCCGTTTTCAAACCCTCTGGGGGGCCTCTTGGGCCGTCTTGGGGCGATATCGGGGGCCCATCGGGGCGTCTTGGACGCTGCGAAGACCCAAAAAACGGACATGCTAAAATATACATGTTCCCCTTGGGAATGGGACGATTGGTGCTGCTTCGGGGCTCTCTCCACGGCCTCTTGGGGCGTCTTGGGGGCCTCTTGGGCCGTCTTCAGACCATCGAGGTTCCTCCTGGAGCGCTCTTATGCTGTCTTGGGTCTCTCTTGCGCCTCTCCGATGACCCCTCTGATCGCCTTGAGTCTGCTCGCAAGGCCCGGCAAGGCGCCCTGGGAGGCCCGGAAGGTCTAGCGGACCTCTTCCAAAGGGGGCCAGGGAGCCGCCGAGGCGTCGGAAAGGGCGTCCAGGGCGTCTTTGGGGGGGAGCGTCCAGTTCAGGAGGGGGGGGTCCAGGCTATTACAATAAAGGAATATACTGTGATACATGTATAGATACATACATACACATAAGACATCACACAGTATAATATTACATATATATCTACACACACTAAATTATAGCATAACAAATATAGTATAGTAGAATTCAGTATATCATGATACACTAAAACGCAATGTAGAGTCATGTAGCAAAAAATATGTTATAAGAGAACATTATATTGATATAAAAGAAACTATATCACATACAACCGCATATATCATAATGTGGCACCGTTTCTCTAAGTTTGTATAATAGAATACAATACAATTATATGTTGAACCGGCTCTGGTCATATCATATAACAAACTACGACATGAATTAATTCAACACAGTACAGCCTTGCATATAAAATTACAATGCAACACAGCTTATCATAATATAAGCTGGCATCATATACTATAAAAGACTCAAACAGTATACAGTTTCTATAGTATGATACGCCTTTTTTATGATACGAAACAGCACAATCATATATAATAGAGTGTAGAAAAATCCCATATGACACGACATAATATTCAAAAAACAAGATAGTGTACTAGATCACGTCATCATACAATATTATAGTGTGATATCACAAGGTGACGGCACCGTGGGACCGCTCTTGCGTTTGGGCCGATATACCGATAAGCCGATATATACTATCGGCGCAGAGGAGCCGATTTGCCGATATGCCGATTCACTATTTCGGCATTTCCGAGCCGATATGCCGATATACCGATTCAGCATATCGGCACCACTGAGCCGATATGCCGATATGCCGATCCAGTGCAATGTGGCATATCGGCATATCGGCTCAGACGGGCTTGCCCAGCATATCGGCATATCGGCATATCGGCATATCGGCCCAGCATATTGGTTTATCGGCGCATCGGCGCGGGGGTAGTGCTTGCCGCGATCGGGGTATCGGCGTATCGGCATATCGGCTCAGCGGCTCAGCGGCGCCGACGGCCTTGACCGGCATATCGGTTTATCGGCGTATCGGCGCGGGGGCGGTGATTGCCGCGATCGGCGTATCGGCATATCGGAGGGGGCTCCTGTAACGGCCCACGGCTGGTTCCACGGAGCTTTGGGGCTGATTCTGGGACCCCCCGAGCCCGGAGGCGCGGGGCCCCATCCGCGAGCCCCATCGGGAGCCCGTTCCACAGGGGCGGTGGGGCCGTGCAGAGCCTCATGGAGCAGGCGCTGGGGCGCAGGTGCTGCTGCTGTTGCTCGCGATGAGTTGGGTGATGCTGGCGGTACGGCTGTTTGCGTTGCTTCTGGATCCTCTTGGGGTCCGCTAGTGGTCATTATGTGGGGTCTGGTCTGGAAGACATTTGGCAGTCTTCTTGGGGGGCATGGGTCGTGGGGCCCCCGTGGTGCCCTCTGGGAGCCTTTCGGGTGCCTTGTCACTCAACGGGACAAGGTGGATTCTCGATTTCGGCATCCTCCCAGGAGCCTTCAAAATCGCCTCTTGGAGCCCTCTTGGGTCCGCTTTGGGAGAACTTCGGTTCCTCTGGGGCCCGTTTTTGGCTTTCTGGGGCTCTCTGGGGGGATTCTCGGAGGCCTTGGCGGGGCAATCTTGGAGGCGAACGGCTTTGGAAGAGCAAGATGAAAGCTATCGCTATACCACCTGCGCCCACAGGGCTGGTGGGATTGTGCCCCTGTTGCCAGCACGTGCGAAGCCTAAGAAGATACGACAATAGACAATGTCGTATCCTATCTCTCTCCGTGGATCTGCTTTTGCGGAAACTCCGCTGGGAAAAGAGAAGCCCGCTTCGGACCCCAACCTACCGGCCAATCGGTCCCGTTCCCCGGCAGTGGGAGGCTCGTCCCCCTGGGTTTCTTCCAGAGAGCCGCGGGGCCCGTTCCATTCTCGCCGGAGGAGGAGGAGGAGGAGGAGGGGGGGGGGAGGAGGAGGAGAAGGGTTTCGAGCCTCGAGGATCGAGGCTTCATGGCTCTTGGGGGCCCTCCTCGTCCCCATGGCTGGATGCAGCTCGAAAAAAACCTTGTGTTTGGACCCCAGGAGAAACCCAAGGTCCAAGGGTTTGTTTTGAGCGGGCGTCGACCTTATTAGTGTATCCGGCCGTGCTTCCATTGTACTCATCCGATCTTCTTCCTCCTCCTCATCCTCGGGTCCTCCGATCCCCCTCCTCCTTTGTTCCCTCCTCCTCCAACTTTCTCCGCATATTTATGATGGATACTGCTCTCTGTTCTCCCTCGACCAAAGCGCTTTCCATATGCATTTGAGCTCGTACCGCCTACTCCACGGAGGCCCCGGGGCTCGTTCCACGGAGGTCCCGAGGCTCGTTCCACGGAACCCTGGGGCTTGCTCTGGAGACCCCCCAGGGCCGGTTCCAACGGAGCCCGCGGCTCCTTCAAGCGGGCCCAGGGCTCGTGCCACAGAGGCTCCCGGGGCCGTCCCACAGAACCCGTTCGCCGAGGCAGGGCAGACCAGCGCGCCCGAGCCGATATACCGATATGCTGATCCAGCGAAGCGAAGCGCCCGGGCCGATATGCCGATATGCCGATATGTACTATCGGCTCAGGGGAGCCGATATGCTGATTAGATATATCGGCGTCTCCGAGCCGATATGCCGATATGCCGATACAGTATATCGGCGCCGCCGAGCCGACATGCCGATACACCGATCTAGCGACTCGGCGCACCAAACCGATACGCCGATATACCGATATAAAACCACGGGGCGTCCGGAGAAATCGCCATATCGGCATATCGGCATATCGGCTCCGTGGTGCCGATATGCTGAATCGGTATATCGGCATATCGGATTGCAAACGCCGGTATACTAATTCGGTTTATCGGTATATCGGCTTGCTCAAACCAGCGCAATTTGGATCGGCGTATCGGCATATCGGCCCAAACGCAAGAGCGGTCCCAGGTTGCCGTCGCCCTGTGATATCAGCAGTTGAGGTATCATTTGATTTAGCATGATAAAATACAATGCAAAAGAATGTGATGTAAGATGTTGTACACATATGTATATATGTGCGCATTCCCTTGTTCATCTGTTTATGTATGTAGTTAGTGATGTATTTGTTCATCCCCGTACAATGCTTGCACTTAGTGGTTATGTCTTGCGCTTCTTCTAAATTACAGCATGGGTCTGACGAGGTTTCGCCCCGTTGCCGCCCTTTACCGCCTCGTTGCCGTCTCGTGCGCTAGGCGGGCCCGGCGAGGTTTCGCCACGTTCCTGCTCGTTACTTTCGCCACATTGCCGCCTCGTTGGCGCCTCGTGCGCTGGGTGGGTCCAGCGAGGTTTCGCCACGTTGCCGCTCGTTGCCTCCTCGTTGGCGCCTCGTGCGCTGGGTGGGCCCGGCGAGGTTTCGACACGTTGTTGGCAGTTGCCTCCTCGTTGCCGGCTCGTGCGCTGGGTGATCTCGGGGAGGCTTCGCCGCGTTGCCGCCCGTTGCCGTTTCATTGCCGCTTCGCGCGCTGGATGAATCCGGCGAGGTTTCGCCACGTGGTTGCCCGTTGCCGTTTCGTTGCCGCTTGTAGCTTGCACCACATAAATTGCACCACATAGCTTACATCACATAGCTTGCACCACATAGCTAACACATCCACAGTACAGTAACTCAATGTTTGGGACCACTGCTGGCTAACAGTGTGTATATATTGGGGGCCCCGCCTTTTCATCCTCCTCTGGCCGCAGAGGCTGTTCACACAGTGCTCTACTCGCTCCTGCTGGCAATGGATTTGCAATGCAAAGCAGGCGGTCATCCACCCGTTTTGGGTGGCTTCATTATGTAATGGTGCCCTGGAGTGTGCCCTGACAGAGGAGGTCTTTTTTGCTTCACCACCTAGATGTTCGTAGCGACGGCGTTGATCATGCCAGGGTGCCCCGATAGAGCGGCACCTCGTTCTCTCCTTAGCTTCGCGTGGTCACAGTTGCGCGCAGTCCATAGAAAAGTGCCTTCTTGCTCTCTCGCTCTCCCTCCCCACACGTACCACATCCCAAGTTCTTCAGCATTATCATGGCCCCCCGCTGGTGTTCCACTGAGTCAGGGTTCGCTGGTCACTTCGGAAGTTATCCGAGAAGAATCAAGACGTGTGGTCGAGCGGTTACGACGTTCTTGCCACATCGCCACAAGGTGTTCGCCACTATGGATAAACTCCACGCGACCCCAAGCAGGGTGTCGAGCGAAGCTGCAAGAAAGATGAAGGCAAGCTGGAAACTGAATGGGCCCCTTTCTATGCGCAACCGAACAACCATACTGATGGCAACTTGAAGGCAATCTAAGACTTCCTCTGCCAAAAGACACTACACAGCAAGTGGGCGCCAGCGGACTGTTCGCCGTGCCGTCTTCCAGCATCTTCGGGAAATCGCGGTCGGCACACTGGGGAGGGCGCCGATTTCGCCGCGATTTGGAGCCCCCAGAAGTGGCCCGAAAACCCTTCGTGTTTCTTGTGCTTGGCTGCACGAAAAGCGCCAACGTTGAGAAATTGTTCCCGCGCGCATGTGCAAGAACACGACACGATATTGCACGACGGCGCGGCATTGCGTGCGGCACGGCACGTTATCGCCCTACGAGATCACGAGGCGGGCCCAGGACGCGTTCACGTTCGGGCCGCCAGAGGTTGCGCACGCCCGAAGTCACGGTTTGTTGTTTTTGTTTAGAATACGCCACATGTTACACCGTGGGTTTTGCATGCCCGTCCGAATCATTGTTTGGTCCAGTAGGTTGTGCCATGGTTTGTGCATGCCCAGCCGAATCACGGTTTGGTTTGCTCGCAGGCTGATCCACGGTTTGCGCACGCCCGACAGAACCACGATTCTGTCCGTTCAGGCGAAGTTGCACCAGGGGCTGCACACGCCAAACCAACTCACGTTGTGGTCCTTTGTGCCCCGTTTCTTAAACCGTGCGGATTTCTTACAGCGCTCAGTGTTCGGGGAGGATCACTTGTGCGGGTTACCTACATATGGACAGCAAAGTCAAAGGAAGCGAACTAAGATGCTGCAACAAACCATCGTCAGCTCAAGGCTCAAGACAAGTACAACACAACAATAGCCAATCGCAAGGCAAGCTGGAAGCACTATGACATCATTTTGACAATGCCCTAGTGCCGGCTGAGAGTACGCGAAGAGAGAGAGAGAGAGATTAAAGCACGTACAATATAAGCCAGTAGTCACACACGCACACACATGAAACATACAGAAAAGTTGCATGCAATCGTCTTTCACGGCTTGCACGCAATAAGTTATGATGTGAGGCAATGCTGGTTTGGGGAAGAAAAGTTCTGGCCTTATTCAGTTGCTTCCACAAGTCCCGCCACCGGGCCAGCTCTCGGTGGCCACAGTTCGAGGGGGCGCGGGAGGCCGTCACGTGTGACACTTCGTGTCACCTCGAGAGTTGCGATGATGGTGATGATGATGATGATGATGATGATGATGATGATGATTATGATGATTATGATGATGATGATGATGTTGACGCTGATGCTGATGCTGATGCTGATGTTGATACCGATGGTGGTGATGCTGATGGTGATGGTGATGGTGGTGGTGGTGATGGTGATGATGGTGGTGACGATGATGGCGGTGATGATGATGATGATGATGATGATGATGGTGATGATGACGATGATGATGGTGGTGTTGATGATGATGGTGGTGATGATGACGTTGGTGATGATGCTGAAGTTGATGAGTGTGATGGGGATGTGATGATAAAAAATAATCATGACATTGGTGATGATGAGAATGATGGTCATGATGATGATGCTGGTGCTGATGATGATGATGGTGATGAGGAGGAGGAGGAGGGGAGCAGGATCTGGAGAGGGATGAGAATGAGGATGAGGATGAGGATGAAAGTAATGCTGATGATGCTGTTGATGATGATGAGAATAATGACGATGACCATGATGTTGATAATGGTGACGACGCTGATGATGCTGATGATGTTGATGATGATGATGTTGGTCATGATGGTGATGTTGCTGACGATGATGACGAGGAGGAAGACGAAGAGCTTGATGAGGAGGAGCGCCAGAGCAAACCCAAGACTCATCAACGATTTTGGAATACACCCGCCCTCCAAGCTCCCTCGTCATTGGCCCCTACAAGGGTTCATATCCACAGGGAATTGCCCCGTTTTGGGACAATCATGCGAAAATCCTGAAGCGTGCCAAAACATCGCTCTCAAGACTTCAACGCCACGAGTCCACCTGACAGTTGCGTCTTGGCGATGCTGAACCGTGCAAGAACACAGTTCTGGGGACTTCAACACCGCGAATCAACGCAATTGCTGCGGCCTGACAATCCTGAATAGGTAAGAAGAGAATCAATGAGCTCCTGCAAATTTACTAAACGAATGTGCGCGGCGCTGAAGCGAGAGACACCTCTTAAAAAGGAACCGCCCTTCATCTGTGAACCTCTTACTAATGGTAAGTTGGAATGTGCGCGGCGCTAGTGCGAGAGCCACATTTTGAAGAAAAAAAAAAAAAAAAAAAAAAAAACCCTCAATCTGTGAACCTCTCGCAAATGTAAAAAACGAATGTGCGCGGCACTAAGGCGAGAGCCATAGTTTGAAAACGACCCGCCCTCAAATCGTGAAACTCTTGCAAAGGTTTAAAGACGAGGATGCGCGGCGCTGAGGCGAGAGCCACATTTTTGAAATAGCCCGTCCTCCATCTGTGAAATTGCTGCCCGTTTCTAAGCTTCAGGCTAATATAAGTCTTAGGCGACACGCCCGGCCCGCCCTTCCAATTGGCCTCGGGGTGCGACAGGGAGGAGTTGGTCATAAGGAAGAGGAGTTGAGAAGGAAGAAGAGGAAGGCCGTGACATGTGACACCTTTAGTATTCATTTATTGAGGGGATCTCATGGAGCTCATTTGGGCTGTCTTGGAGCTTTTTGGGTTTCCTGAAGGGCAGAATTGGGGGTCCCTTGCGGCCGTCTTGGAGCCCTCTGATTGGGGGCCCTTTTGGGCCGGGGCCCTCTTGGCCGTGCGGGGTGTCTCGGGACCGTCGTGTGGCCGTCTTGGCGCCATCTTCGGCTGTCGTGGGGCCTTGGACTGTCTTGGGTCCCTTCGGAGGCCCTCTTGGGCCGTCTTGGGGCCATTTTGGATGCCTCTCGGGCCACCGCGCCATCCTGGAGGCCTCTTGAGCTGTCCTGGGGCCTCCTCACGCCGCCTTGGGGCTCACCTGTGCCGTCTTGAGCCCTCTTGGCTGCATGGTGGATGTCTCGGGCCGCCGTGGGCCGTCCTGGGTCGTGAAAGCGCCTTCGAAGGCCGTCTTGGATCTAACGGGGAGCCCTCTTGGGCCGTCTTGGAGCCGTATTGGAAGTGTACTGGAAGCACCTTAGGGCCATTTTGTGACCCTTTTGTATGCCTCTTGGGTGCCTCCTGGGCCGTCGCGCAGCCATCGTGAAAGCTTCGTGTGCCGACTTGAGCTGGCTACAGCCGGCGCAGGCGAGAATGCGAAAATCAGCCAAAACCCAACGGGAATCGATGGCTTTGGCTTCTTCGATCCTGTTGAAGGTCCTCTTGTGGCCCGGCCCTCTTGAAGGCGTGTTAGGCCGTCTTGAGGCCATATTCGGCCGCCGTGGCGCCATCTTTGGCCGTCTTCGACGCATATTGTGCCAGTCTTCGACGCAGATTGTGCCATGTTGGTGTCTTTGTTTGCCTGCATAGGCCGTCTTGGAGGCTCGGACGTACATCAATCGTTTTTGAACGAGGGATCGTGGCCGCTTGAGCGCGGAACTATTGGTTTCTACGAGGTCACGTGGCCTCGGGAGGGAGGGGCAGGCATGCGCGAGTCTGCAAGTAGAGCGGGGGGGCCTTCTTGAGAATACGGAAACCTTTCAGACCTTAGCTTCCTTCCACGTCTCAACGTGCCAGGGGACATGGTGGCAGATACGAACCTCACAGGCAAGTTGTTTAGGGAAACGCGCTCATCTGATATCGCCGGAGGTTCTGAAGATCTGAAGTCTGAGTAGTAAGTCCAGCGAGGATGCTACGATCAGGCATGCCTAGCGTTCTAGTGCGCATGGCAAGGCCAGTGGTCGCTCTAGGGTTCGGGACTTGGGTCGTGGCGCGATCGGGCTGGAAACCGTCATGGCCGCGAGGGGCCGATAGGTTCACCGATGCGAAGTCGTGCCAAGGATTCGTCAGCGGGCGACGTACGAAAGAGGGCCAATCGCCCAAGCGGCCCGCGCAAGGTCGCGCTTAATCAGCCTTTGTTTTGCGTGGCGCGCGGCGTGCGTCAGCCAACGCGGAAGGTCGCCGCGCCGTCGCGCGTAAGATATTTGTTCTTTCGTCGCGAGGGGGGCGCTGAGGCTTGTGCCGCTCGACGTCGAGGGTCCTCCCTCCTTCCCATCCTCCGCTTTCTGTCGAGGTGGACACGGTCGTCGGCATCGCGTGAACGGTCTAGGTGTCAGGGCGCTCCACGCGCTGCGGGTGCCGGCGGCTCGTCTCTTGCCGCTTGCCGGTGCCTACGGGATGGGGGCGGTTTGAAAACGGAGCGCCATCCAGGTTTTTGCACCCCCCTTGCCACTGTCTTGCATCTCGCTCCCGCCACTGAAAGGAGTTGTTTTGTTTGCTTGTTTCCCTTATCTGCCTGTTTGTCAGTCTGCCTGTCGGTGTTTCTCTCGCTCTCTCTCTCTCTCTCTCTCTCGCTCTCTCTCCTCCCGGTGGCCTGTCCGGGCCACTTCTCCCCCTCTCGAAGTCCCTCTCGCATCGGCCCCCCTGCCCCTTCCTCGTTTTCTGGGTTCTCTATCTCCCTCTCTCTCTCTCTCTCTCTCTCTCTCTATACCAGCTGCCTGCGGCAAGTCCCGCCACCGCGCCTGGGTAGTGAGCTATAAACCTAGTGGATGTTCGTTGGAGTCTCGTGGGAGGCCTTTCGGGTGCATTTTGGAGGCAGTTGGGGGGCCGATTTGGAGCCTCATCCTGGGGGCCCCTTGGGGCAGAAGGCTCGGATTTTTGGTTCGTGTTCCATTTCTGGGGTTTCTTTTGGGGCCGTCTTGGGGCCCTCCTAGGCCGTTTTGGGCGCCTCTCGGGCTGTTTTGGAGCAGCGTTCTTATGCCGTCTTGGGGCCCTCTTGAAGGCCTCTTGGACCGTTTTGGGGGGGCCTCTTGAGCCGTTCTTGCAGCGTCGGAAACCAAAAAGGCGAGAACGCCAAAATCCGTCAAAAATGTTAGGAAAAACAAGGATTGTTGCCTTTGGGGGCCCTCTTGCCAGACCTCCTGGAGGCCTCTTGGGGTTCCTTGGAAGCCCCTTGCACCGTCTTGAGGCCATCTTGGGCGTCTTCGAGCGATCTCGTTCGGCGACTCGGGGCCCTCCTGGACCGTCCATGGAAGCCCTGGAGAGCCCCCGGGAGGCGCTTTGGCACCCCCAGGGACACCTTGGGAGCATGGCCAGTGCGCGCAGCGAGGTGCGGCCCAGAGGCCGGGGGGTCCCTTAGACGGTTCCGCAAACCTTACCAGACGTCACTTGGCACTCTGGTACACGTTGTTCAGTTCTAATTATTCGAGAGTTTTTTGATTTTTTGCGGGGGGGCCAAGATCCTTTCATTTCTAGTTGTTCTATCCTGGGCCTCTTCCTGGCCACTACAGGGCCAGGAACAATTAGAAACGAGCACAGTTAGAAATGAGCACGATCAGAAATGAACGACGTGTGCCAAACATCACTTGGCATTCTGGCACGCTTCAAAGTGCCAGGGGGCACGGTGGCGGATCCTGGAGCGCAGCAGCAGCAGCAGCAGCGCCTCAGGCAGGTGCAGCTCGCGACCGCCACACGAGTCCTTCTGATCTTCGCGATGGATCTGGCAGGGCTTCGGCTTGCGCACAGACGGCCCCCCCGGGTAGTCCCGCTTGGCCCCAGCAGGCCCCCCGAGCAGTCCGGGGCGGTCCCGACGCCCTCGGGCGGCGCCCCCCGGGGCGCGGACGTGTGGAGACCGCCCCAAAAACTAACTTCGTGGGGCCTGCACAGACCGGCCGGTGCTGCCTTGGGAGGGCCAGAAGCCTCACCGGATTGATGCGGGACCTCTTTCCCAGACATTTTTTGATCTGCGGGGCGAGAGCGAGCCTCTTCCGCTAAAAGCTAGGCGCCGACCTCTTTCCCAGACATGCGATGCTTGTGTTGTTGTTCCATGCGCGGAGGTCCCGACCCTTTCCCCAGGCCAGCTCTTCATCCCAGGTCGTTTTTGACGATCCCGAGGCCCGGCAAGGGCACCCCCCCCCCTGGAGGCCGGAAACGGCCAAAAGCCTTCCGTTGTTATTTGTTTCACGACGCGAGCATGTCTGGGTTTTTCCCCAAGTCTATTTTAGTGCAAGGGGCTCTTGCCTGGCCATAAGAATTCAGGATCCGAGACCTTTGCCGGCTTTGCTGGTGCGGTTGCTGCTCGCTACTACTTTACCGATGAGGTTGCCGTTGATGTGGCTGTTGCGACTAAAGTCGGCAGTGCTGCTCATGATGCGGCTGCTGTTCATGTCGTCGTTGCTGTTCATGTGGTTATTATGTTGCCATTGTTGCTGATGTTATTACTGTTATTGCTGGTGGTGGTGATGGTGTTGATGGTGATGGTGTTGTTGTTGGTGGTGGTGGTGTTGCTGTTGTTGATGTTGTTGTTGTTGTGAATATTGTTGCCAATGCGTTGTGAGTAATATAACCAGTATGATAGCCGTTGAATAATTATTACTGCTCTCTGGGCCAGCTGTGGGCCAGGCTCAAGTGCCGACCCTCACAGGGATCGCGCCTCTCCTGGTGGGCCCGAGGCCTCTGCTGGCTCTGTGGGCCTGCTCTGGCTTTCACAAATCTGGGCGACCCTCACGAGGATGGCGCCGCTCCTGGCGGGCCGGAGGCCCATGCCGGCTCTGTGGGCCCGTTGTGGGCCAGGCGCGCCTTGGCTTGCGAAAAAGGGCGACCTCGCGAGGATGGCGCCGTTCCCGGTGGGCCGGAGGCCTCTGCCGGCCCTGCGGGCCAGTTGCGGGGGCGGGCGCTCTGGATTTCGAAGAGGGGCGACCCTCACGAGGGCCAGCATGTTGGCCAGGCGCCCTGGCTTTTGAGCAAGAGGCGTGTTGCTGAGGCCTTACGGCCAGTGCCGCCGACCCTGGACGACGAAACCCCTACGATGGAAGAGGCATTCGGGAAGGTCGGGATCAGACGCCCCCGAAACTGCCCAAGAGGCTACACGAGGCCCCTAAGAGGTGCTCAACAGCCCCTTCGTAGTTTCGGGGAGCTCTCCTTAGGGGCCTCTTGGGCCCTGGGACCACCCGGGGGATTAGGAAAATGTTCGAGGCAGCGGAAAGACCTCTCCGACTCCCCAGAGCTGTGGGGTCGGGAAATCGGGGGGACAGGGAATCGGGGCGTCGGCCAGTCGGGGAGCCAGGCCCGTCGGGGAGTCGGCCAGTCGGCAGGTCGGCCAGTCGGGGAGTCGGCCAGTCGTGAAGTCGGGAAGTCGGTCGGGGAGTAGGGGAGTCGGGGAGCAGGGGAGCAGGGGAGTCGGCCAGTCGGGGAGTCGGCCAGTCGGGGAGTCGGCAGTCGGGGAGTCGGGAAGTCGGGGGGTCGGGGAGTCGGGGAGTCGGCCAATCGGGGAGTCGGCCAGTCGGAAAGTCGGAGAGCAGGGCGGTCCGGGAATCGGGGGGTCGGGGAGTCGGCCAGCCGGAGAGTCGGCCAGTCGGGGAGTCGGCCAGCCAGGGAGTTGGCCAGTGGGGGAGTCGGGGAGTCAGCCAGTCGGGGTGTTGGGAAGCAGGGGCGTCGGCTGGTCGGGGGGTCGGAGAGGCGGTCAGCCCGGGAGTCGGGGAGTCGGGCCCGTCGGGGAGTCGGCCAGACTCGGCCAGTCAGCCAGTCGGGAGGTCGTGGAGTCGGCCAGTCGGGGAGTCGGCCAGCCGGGGAGTCGGGAAGTCGGGGAGTCGCGAAGTCGGCCACTCGGGGAGTCGGGAAGCAGGGGATTCAGAGAGTCGGGGAGTCGGCCAGTCGGGGACTCGGAGAGCAGGGGAGTCGGGGAGTTGGCCAGTCGGGAATTCGGGGGGTGGGCAGTCGGGGGGTCCAGGAGCAAGGAGGTCGGCCAGTCTGTGAGTCGGAGAGTCGGCTAGTCGGGGAGTCGGGGAATCGGCCAGCCGGGGAGTCGACCAGCAGAGGATTCGGCCAGTCGGGGAGTCGGGGAGTCGGTCAGTCAGGAATTCAGGGAGTCACCCAGTCGGGGAGTCGGCCAGTCGGGGATTCGGCCAGTCGGAGAGTCGACCAGTCGGAGAGTCGGCCAGTCTGGGAGTTGGGGAGTCGGCCAATCAGGGAGTCATCAGTCGGGGAGTCGGCCTGTCGGGGAGCCGGGGAGTCTGGGAGTCGGCCGGTCAGTCGGGGAATTGGCCACTCGGGGATTCGGCCAGTTGGGGAGTCGGTGAGTCGGGAATTTTGGGAGTCATCCAGTCGGGGAATCGTCCAGCCAGGGAGTCGGCGAGTGGGGGAGTCGGCCAGTCGGCCAGTCGGAGTCGGCCATTCGGGGAGTCGGGGAGTCGAGAATTCGTGGGGACAGGGAGTCGGGGAGTCGGGATATCATGGAGTCGGCCAGCCGGAGAGTCGGCCAATCGGGGAGTCGGGGAATCGGAATTTCGGCCGGGGAAAAGAGGGAGCGGCGACGGCGACGACAACGGCGACGGCGACGACGAATGAATCGAAGCATCGTCTCGCGCACGCCGACGGTGACGGCGGATTTGGCGACGACGTTGGGGTTACGGATTGCCTGGAGTTCCCCGCGGGGCTCCGTTGTGTTCTTCCCCTAAAGGGAAACGTTTGGGGGGGCTGGGTCTGGGGTGAAAACATTGAGCTTGAACCGGCAGCACATCGCCGATAGATCGGCGATAGGCCTCCGATAACGAAACCGCGCGTTGCTGGGCGGGGTGTGCTGTCAGGCCCCCATCGGTCGGCGATGCATCACCGATTCCAGATCTGTGTTCCCCCCTCTGAGCCTACCCCCCCTTGTGGTTTTCGGGTCATAACTCGGCTCCCCAGCGGCCGTTCGGGACGTTTCGGGCAACCTGGAACGCTTTCGACGAGGCGCTGTTGCTGCAAGGCATCCCAAGGCTGGAAGACCGCCGAGATCCCCTGAAAACGTCCGAAAACTTCGAATGTCGTACAGTCGAGGCGTTGAAACAACGGCCACTCTGGGCTCGGGAGGGGCTCTGATGTCTGGGCCGTTCCTTAGACTGGAGTCGGGGAACCTATGCGTGACCGGGGCTCGCCGTGGACGTAAAAGCCTCCACGTTCCTTACCTGGCGTTCCTCGTGGCAGCGCGTCGGCGACATTCCATCGAGCCAGACAGCAAGCTGCCTCTGCGGCGCGTGCGCGTCGCTGGCGTCCAGTGTGCAGGCGACGCGCGCGCGCGGCGGGTGCCTCCCTCCTCACGCCGCCCCTCACCGCGGTGCTCCTCCCTGGGCCCGCGAGGCGGCGCGGCAGACGAGGCGCTGGCGGACCTGGACGACATGTTCGCGGACTCTGGGCCGCCGCCGCCGTCGGCCGAGGCCGCCCAGAGTTTTCACCGCACCATTGACGGAGGCATGGCCGACTGCCGACTGCTCGAAGGAGGTCGGGGCCCATGCGTTCCGGAGAGGATCGAGGAAGTGGGTCGAGGATCAGAGAAGGAGATCGGTGGCGGAGTCTTTCGGAGGCTTTCGGGGGCCCGAGATGGTTCCCATCAGCTGCGCCCTGTCACAGACGTTCTGGGGATGCCAGAAGCGTCCCGAGCGGCCGCTCGAGTCTCGAGCCACTGCCCGAGAGCCGTCCGATCGAGAGCCAGGCGGAGCAACCGCGGCCCTCCGCAGCGTGTCTCTCGTCTCTTTCGGGGGGTCTCCCGGAGGCCTCTCGTCGGGCAGAGTGTGCCCCGGGAGTCTCCCGGGGATTGATCTTGTGCGGTTGGGCCAGCCAGGAGAGCCGCCGTTGTCGCAACTGGCCTCCCCTTTCTTGAGTGGGGCGGGCACGCGTCAGCGATGCTCCAAGAACGCCGCGGCCCCTCCAGCCCTGGGCATCCCTCCAGGGCCCGCTTCGATCCGGGATCGGTCTGGTTAGACTTCGGCTTCGATCAGCTCGATCCGATGGGCTCGTCGCGTCCTGCTGGGCGCCCCATCATGCGGAGGAAGAGGAGGAGGAGGAGGAGGAGGAGGAGGAGGAGGAGGAGGCTATGATGCACCTAATCGTCCTCCCCCGTTCTCCGCTCAGGTCGGACGAGAGGGGGGGATCGGGAAAGAGGGGGGGGAAGAGAATTTCGGCATGCAGCTGGTCTCTGCCCCACAGCTGGGCGCCTTCCTCGACACTGACGCCTCCGGCGCCAGAAGGCGCAAAGAAAACCGGCTTCGTGAGCTGATCTGCTACCACCCCAAAAAAACTGCGTGCCCCCCTTCCCCTTGTTTCGTCCGATCCAGTCCTCCCCGTTGCTCTTTCCTCCTCCTCCCCCGCCTCTATCATCATCTTCCATGGCGATGGTGGCCCCAGCCGCGCATCGGGGGTTCGACCCCGCGTCGTGCGAGGCCGCGTGGCGGGGGGAGCCTGGTTGCGGGGCGTCCATCGCCAAGGCTGGGCGGGGGCCTTCCATCATGCGCCCAGTGCAGACGCCCTGGCTATTGAGTTCGTCGGCTTACCGTCATTCGGGTTGAAAGTCGACAGGGAGAAAATTGCGTGGACCCCAAGCAGGAAATTATCGCACCGTGGGTATGCAAGCTGCGTAACGCAATCTGCGTGATGCGAGCAATGTGGTGTAGGCTATGCGATGCAAGGTGTGTGGTGCAAGCTATGTGGCGAAACCTCGACGGACACCCCAAGTGGGCGGCAACGAGGCGGCAACGGGCGGCGACGCGGCGGAACCTCGACAGACGCCCCAAGTGGGCGGCAACGAGGCGGCAAAGAGGCGGCAACGTTCGGCGACGCGCCGAAACTGCGACGGACGCCCCCAAAGTGGGCGGCAACGAGGCGGAAACGGGCGGCGATGCGGCAGAACCTCGACGGACGTCCCCAAAGTGGGCGGCAACGAGGCGGCAACGAGGCGGCGATGCGGCGGAGCGGCGCAACCTCGACGGACCCCCCAAGTGGGTGGCAACGGGCGGCGACGCGGCGGAACCTCGACGGACCGAGCCAAGTGGTTTGCAACGAGGCGGCAACGGGCGGCGACGCGGCGACAGCTCGACGGACCATCCCAATTACATGGTAAGACAAGCAAGAGCCCCTGAGTGCAAGCGTCGTTGTGGGGAACAATTACTTTCCCAGGTCCGAGCGGAGTTCTTAGATCGGCGCTGGGACTCCCTCGTGGCGACTCCTCTCCGGCACCGCCCCTGGCGCGCTCGGCGCGATGGGGAGAGGGGTCCAGCGCCGATCCAGGGCATCCCCATGGAGCTCCGAGAGCGTCTGCTTCTGCAGCTGTTCCTGCGCCTGGCTCCCTGGGCCCAGAGGCAGGAGGCCCCCCGCCGGCCGCGATGACCCGTGCCCGCAGACCCACTCTGGCGTAGATCCGAAGGATCCGCTCTGGCCCGAAGATCCACTCAAAAAAACTGTTGGCCCCCCAACAAAAAAATCTCTGGTCCAAAAAAAGATGTCTTGGGCCCGCGCTCCCACTGGTGCTCTCACTCCGCGCTCTCCCGCCGCGCCCTCCCGGGGAGAAGAGGGCGCCGACGCGCGGGCAGGCGCGCGGAGGCCGCGCAGCGCAGGGGCCTGCGCGCCTCGCGCGCCGCGCGGGACTGCGGCGCCTGCGGGCTGCGGCGAGGCCCGCGACGGGGACGCGAGCGCTGCAGCCGACCGCGGCAGCCACCGCCAGTCCTGGAGCAGCACAGCCGCTGCAGCCAGAGACACGACGGCGACGGCCACGAGGGCGGACCCTGAGATCCGACGCCGCGACGAGGTCGAGACGCCGTGGAGAGGACCACGACCGGGGATGCGACGCCGCGGAAGGGCCGAGCCGAGACACCGCGGAGGATCGCGACCGGAGCCCCGGACCTCCCCGGACTGCGCCGCGGTTGCTCGAGCCGCGTCGATCGGTGCGGGCCCCGGGGCCCGCAGCCTGGCGCCCACGCCCCGGGCGTGCGCCAACTCTGCCGCGCCCGGCTCGCAGGCAGCGGCGCGAGAGCGGCCGGCGCGGGGCGGCGGCGGGTGGCCGCGGGGGGGCGACGGCGCGAGCGCCGCCCGCGCACGCCGGGCGCGCCCCGGCCGCACCCGCGGCGCGCGCGGGCGGGCGAGCCGCCCCGCGCGCGCGGGCGCGAGCCGCCGCGCGCCGCCCCGCTGCGGATCGCCAGCGGGATCGGCGAGCGCGGCGGATGCTCGCGGCTGGCCAGGGCCTGCACGTGGGCTCCAGTGGGTGCTTGTCTGCGGCGAGCGGGGGGGGGGAGCGAGAGGGAGAGCGCCTTCGCAGAAGGCGGCGGGGCTTCTCGGATGCCCTTCGGCCTTCTGGGAAGATTTCTGCGTCTGCGGGGAAGGCTCAGAAAGCTTCTCAGAAGGCCGGGGGACTTCCGAGCCTTCTGAGAAGGCCCGCCCCTTCTCACTTCCCCCCTCCCCCAGCGCCGCCTATCCTGGAGAGACACCATTACTCTAAGCTCGCTCAGGCATGCCCGAAGCGGCCATGCCCCAAACTTGAACGACCACTCTGAATTCGTTTGGGCATGCTCAGGAAGCACAACTATACTGGATGCCAGCGTGCACTTCTTGCGCACGCCCAGCGCCTCTCACGCGCTCGTCTTACCCACGTCGGCGCCTGATTTGGCTCCCCGAGTCCTGAAGACTCAAGAGAGAGCCCAAGCCCTGGACCTCGACGGCGCACGCGCGCCCCCGCCGCGGAGGCCCTCGAGGGGGGGGGGCCCCCGCCTGCGCACGCGGCGGAGGTGCAGCGGCTGCAGCTGGCCCACGAGGACCAGCGGCAGGCGTGGCGCCTCCGTGGGTCGACAGCGCACCCGCCGCCTCCCAGGGCCGCGCGGCGACCGCTGACGCGCGGCCTCCCCGTCGGCGGCGGTGTCGGCACTCGTGGGCGCTCCATGCGCCGGGTGGGTCCGCCGAGCTTGCGCCACGTTGCCGCCCGTTGCCGCCTCGTGGGCGCTCGTGGGCACCCCGACCGCTGGGTGGCTCCGCCGGGGTTGCCCCACGTTGCCGCCTCGTGGGCGCTCGTGGGCACCCCGTGGCAGCGCCAAGAGCAGACACGCTCAGGGGCAACGACGTGGGGGGACTCGCCCAGGAAGGAAGCATCGACACCCCTGTGCTAGAGGGGGCGGAGCTGGGTCGGATTCGCGCTGCTTTCGGAGGAGGCGCTGGCATCTATCCCTGGCCGCGCGGCGGCGTCTCGCAGTTCAACTTGGGGAGCAGGCGGCCGCCACAGGCGAAGACACCTTCTGATCGGCGGGCGCGGACAGACGGGCAGAATTGACGTTCGATGTTCGTTCAAGGTTTTCTGACGTTTTCGTCGGTTCTCAGCGGCTGTCCAGCCTCGGGGTGCTCTCCAACAGCTGCGCCTCGCCGAGGGGCATCTTGGGGGGCCCAGATCAGCCCGAACGGCCGCCAGAGGCCCGAGGTATAACCCAAGAACTAGACGACGAAGATCCCTGGGGCGGACTGGCTCGGGGGGTGGGAGGGGAGAGCATCGACCCCCAGTCTCCCACTCCTTGCCGAGCAGAACCCGGGCCCCCAACCCCGCCCAGGGGCGCGCGCTTTCGCCATCGGGGGCGTCTAGCCGATCCATCGGCGATGCACCGCCAGTTCCAGTTCACGGTGCTTTCCCACCGCCCTTTCGACCCCCCTCACACGCGGCACCCGGAGGCCAGCGGCCGACCGAGCTCCCAGGGGCGGGCGGGCAGCGCACCGCCGACCCGCAGCAGACCCGACGTCGCAAGAAGTTGCAGCATCGCTGGAGGAGGAGGAGGAGGAGGAGGAGGAGGAGGAGGAGGAGGAGGAGGAGGAGAGCACGACCAGAGCCCTGGGCCCCATCTCGTCGCCGCACTTCCTCGGGCCAGCTCGAGCCGCGAGGGCCCCCGGGCCCGAGCCAGCACGAGCATTGCCCAGTGTGAAGATACAGAGTGAAGGAAGTTCGGCACACATACACAGTCGTCGGACTTCGGTCGGCACATAATACGTTCGGACTCGTTACTTCAGTGATAGATACGTTCGGCAAATATACGAGTGATGGGTACGTTCGGAACCGAGATGCATACAGTGCACATAAACACACCGTCTATTCAGACATGCATGCATGCATACATGCACGCATACATGACATATACATACATGCTTATCTGCATACATACATACATGGATGCATACATGGAAACGTGCGCTCGTACGTACGTACACATATACGTACATGCATACATACAAACCAGCATGCATGCATACATGCACGCATCATACGCATGTGCATATCCATATATACATTTACAGATGCACGCAAACATGCATGTATGCATACATGCATGCATGCATTCAGACAGACATACAGGCAGGCATGCAGACATACATAAATATGCATGTAAACAGCATAGATGCAGACATACGCATACAGACATACATTCACATACATACATGCATACATGAACGCATACATACAGATGCATGCATACATACGTACATGCATGCACACACGTATATGTGCATGCGTACATATACACACATGTATTACGATTCAGTACACGCAGTACGTACATTAGATACTGTACATACATACATACATGCATGCATGCATGCATGCATGTGTGCTTGCATGCATACATGCATGCACACACATACATACATATATGCATACATACAGACAGACAGACAGACAGACAGACAGACAGGCAAGCAGGAAGACAGACAGACCGACAGACAGACAGGCAGACATGCATGCGTGCATGCATGCATACATACATGAACACACATACATACATGTGCACGCATACATTCATCCATTCACACATACACTCACATACGTATATACTTACATACACAAATACAGTCACATACACATGCACATAGATACATGCATGTATACATACATGCACATAGATGTAAACATACATACATAAACACCTGCATGCATGCATGAATGCATGCATGCGTGCAAACATTGATACACTTCCAGGCATGCATGCGTATGCACATACGTACGAGCATACCTGCATGCATGCATGAATGCATACATCCTTACATGCAAACAGACATACAAACATAAGGGAAGATGATAAGTACATGCATAACAGCTATTGAAAACACAACCACCACAACAACCACAACAACAACAAAACAACAGCAACAATAGCAACAACAACACATACGCGGATCCAGAGTCTCGGGGCGCGCCATGGGCGCGAGGCCACACGCGCGCCAGTCGCGGGGAGACGCAGTCGAAGGAAGAAAGATCAAAACAGAAGCATAATCTGTCGAGGTCAGCACGGCTCTCTTGGATCGGCGCTGGACCCGCCTGGCGGCGCCTCCAGCGCAGCCCCCAGCGCGCTCCGCGCACCAGGGAGGGGGGTACAGCGCCGATCGAAGAAGTTCGCACGGACCTCCAGAAAGCTCATGTTTACGCCGACGTGTCTTCTGCACGCGCCAAGCGAGTCCTCAGTTCGGAGTTGCAGTCCACGCTCTCGCCCACGGAGGCTCGAACGCTTCGAGGGCCGTGTCCAAGGGTCTTCACGCTTTGGCAGGTTCGGTTGCGTCGCCGTCGCTTGCGCTCGGTCCGTCCGGTTCGGTCGACAGTTGCGCCGATTCCGCGTCGTTGCACCTTTCTAGCTCGCTCTCGGCCTGTCGGTTTCGGTGACGCTGTCGGTTCGGTCCGGTTTCGCTTGTGCCGTCGCCGTGCACGGCCTTGGTGTCTTGCAGCGCTCCCCGACAGAGGATCGGCGCTCCTCGGGCGAGGTCGCCCGGGGTGCAACAGGCGGGCGAGGCAGGCAACTCCACGGTCACTCCTCCTCTTCCTCCTCCTCCTCGTCATCCTTCTCCTCCTCCTCCTCCTCCTCCTGTTCCTCCCGCCCCACCTGCTCCTCCTCCTCCTCCTCCTCCTCCTCCTCCTCCTCCTCCTCCTCCTCCTCCTCCTCCTCCTCCTCCTCCTCCTCCTCCTCCTCCTACCGAGCCGAAAAATCGATATTGGTTTGGCATTCCGTCGCAAGGAAGTCGGCAGCGCCAGGGAGAGACGCTACCGAACGCCAACGAGGGATGCCAGCACGCGACGCCACGGCTCCCCATGGCACTGTCTACGAGGGTGCTCGTCTAGGACTCTACGCGAGGTGTACATGTGGCAGCATCACACGTGATAAGATTGTGCGGCTGCGGCGGAGCCAGCAGCCAAATTGGATCAGACGACACTGCAGGAGCAGGAGGATGACGAAAAGGCCGAGCTGGATCACAGTGCGAGCATTAAGAGAAGGAGGAGTAGGAGAAGCAGCTGCAGGGGGAAGAAGACGGGGAGCAGGAGGGAGACGGTGGAGGGAAGAGGGCGGAATGAGAGGAGTGGAACAATGGTGCCTTCTCCAGAAGCCGTCGCTGCTGGCCAGCACCCTGGCCTGCACCGCCGCCCCTGCTGTGGGCGACACGGAGCTCTCGTGCACCGCCGACTCCGGGACCTGGGCCGAGGCCACAGAGGCCACGCAGCCAGAGCTGGAGAAGAGAGGAGCGGCTTGCATCTGCCAAGAACTGCCCGTCGCGTCCTGGTAAGGCCTCGGGATGCACACGGACAGCACCCCCCCCCCCTGGTGGCGCCAGCCGCCCTCGACAGGCCTCCCCGAGTGGTCTGGGGCAGTCTCCGCACCTTGGCGCCACCTCTGGCGGCGCGGAGCGCCCCAGGGCCGGGGTGCTGAGACCGCCCCGGGCTGCCCGGTGGGGGCCTGCTGAGGTCAGCCGTCGTTGCCGCCGTCGTCGTCGTCGTTGTCGTGGGAGGGGAGGCTGCCCGTCGGGGGTGCGGTCGTCCCACAAAACGCCCCCCCGAAGGCCTTCCGTTTTGGAGCGCGGCACGTGCCGGGTTCACAACGTCCGTGTCAACAAGCTGCGTGTTAGCTCAACGTGTTGGCCCACGGTCTGGCGGACGTATCGCGCCAAACGTGCGTTTTCAGTCTAAGTGTTGAGCTCCTTGTCGACATGCTACGGGTTGCGTGTTGCGTATCGGGGCGGCTACGGTCTCACTTTATCCGAGGTGTGGTTCAGGAGAGACAGAGGACCCATACTGCTACCCTTTCCGCGTTTTCGCCTTTTTGGGGCCTCTTGTGAGGCCCTCGTCGCCACCACTGGATTCGCTTCGAGATTCTAGTCCGAACGCACCCCGGGAGAGGTCTGGGGAGCAGCGGTGTCGGTACCTTTTGGTTTTTCCAGTGGTCTCCGCGATTGAGGGAGAAACTGCAGCGCCGCCCTCAGAACTCGCACAATGGAGGTCTCCG
>CAUYUJ010005107.1:17500-25000 GCA_963575745.1 Prorocentrum cordatum | reverse complement strand
GCATCATCATCATCCACATCATCTTCCTCCTCTTCCCCCTCCTCCTCCCCTCCTCCTTCTCCTCCTCCTCCTCCTCCGCCTCCTCCACCTCCTCCTCCTTCTCCTCCTCCTCCTCCTTTTCCTACTACTTATACTTCCCGCTCCTGCTCCTGTTCCTGCTCCTGTTCCTGTTCCTCCTCTTCCTCTTGCTCATCCTGATCCTCCTCCTCCTTCTCCTCATTATCCTGCTCCTCCTCCTTCTCCTCATCATCATCCTCCTCATCTTCCTCCTCCTCATCTTCCTCCTCCCCTTCCTTGTTGACACTAGGCGGACCTCAGCAGTGGGGGCTGTAGCGTTTCCCTCTTCCTCTTCTTCCTCCTGCTCCTGCTCCTGCTTCTCCTCCTCCTCCTCCTCCTCCTTCTCCTCCTCCTCCTCCTTCTCTTCCTCATCCTCACCATCACCATCATCATCATCATCATCATCATCATCATCATCATCATCATCATCATCATCATCATCATCATCATCATCATCATCCTGGCACCTTACGCGAAGGGCACACTGTCACTTGGTGTCGACGCATGGGCGTTGGGGACAAGCAGGCGGCCATTTTCTTGCTGTGGTGGAGGGTTCAGCCCCCCCGCACCATGGGTCCCTTGCCCTCCTGTGTCCAGATAGCTGTCCCGCAGTATTAGGGTCGGCGCAGCGGGGTCCGCAAAATCAGGACCTGCATCGTCTCCAGAGGCGGGTCACCGAAGGCGGTACACCACCACGGGGAAGGTGGCCGCAAGTGGGCCGGCGTCAAGCTCTTGTCCTATCCCAGCGCACTTTTTCGTCTTGGTCCACCCTTCGGGGACGACTGCCGTTGTCGTTCGGCATGCTCCTACATACTCCTCCTCCTCCTCCTCCTCCTCCTCCTCCTCCTCCTCCTCCTCCCTCCTCCTCCTCCTCCTCCTCCTCCTCCTCCTCCCTCCTCTCTCCTCCTCCTCTCCTCCTCCTCCTCCTCCTCTCCTCCTCCTCCCCTCCTCCTCCTCCCCTCCTCCTCCCTCCTCCTCCTCCTCCTCCTCCTCCCTCCTCCTCCTCCTCCCTCCTCCTCCCTCCTCCTCCTCCCCCTCCTCCTCCCTCCCCCCCTTCTTCACCTCCGAAACCGCAGGCCTCCTCCTTGGAGCCCTGGCCTGACCGCTCTCGCGGCTTGTACGCGAGGACCTCAAGCGCGTCGCTGGCGAGGAGCAGCTGGCAGCACTCTCCTGCCGTCGCCTCGCTTCCCTCCTACTGGCCCAAACGTGCAACGTCCTGAAAGAAAAAGCCAGGGCGAAGGAGATGTCCCTAAACTTTCGGCCCCTGGAGGCATTCACCAGGTCCCGGGACCGTCAAAGACGACTTGGCGATGAGAGGCCGGCCCTGGGGAAGGGGTGGGACTTCGTGGGATTGCGTGTAGAGACAGTGAGGACATCGCGTGTCTGGGGATGTCTTGCTTCTGGCCCCCCCTTCTTGGGTGCACTGCGACGCCGACCCGCAGCCGTTGCCAGGGTTGCCCCCGCAGCCAGGCCGCGTCCAGCCACCCGCCGCAGCCTCGCTGCGCGAGTGCGCCCCGCGCGTCCCCCCCCCTCTGCGGTCGCCTCCTCTACTTCCCATTTTGCACGCGGACTAATTCGCGACTCCGTGCCCCGGTTTCGCTCGGACGCGCGCGCGGATTGCCTCTGCCGCGCTGCGACGTAAAAAGTGTTCAGGGGTGTTTCTCTGACTCTCCAGTTGGCCCCCCTTCCCCTAAGCCCTAAGCTCCCGCGTGCGGCACAGCAGCCAGTTCGGGCGCGTCGCGATCGTGTCCACCCGTCCGGTCTCGAACGGGCTTGCGGTGGCGGTATGTCTCCGAGGTGCATGATGGCGGAAAGCATACACCCGATAACCTGTCGGCGAGGGAGGCAGGGGACCAACTTCACCCTCCACGCAGGCGTCGTTCTGGTCCGAAGCTCCCGTCGAACGGTTGCGAGGCAACCGCTTATTTTCCACACCGAACAACTTCAGCCGCGAGCCCAGAACAGGCAGCGGTGATCCCCTTTCCGTCGACCAAGATCCCCGAGACCCAGCAAGGGCGTCCGATGGCGACGAGTCTCGCTTTGGCTGCCGACAGCTCAGCAAGAGGCTACGGGCCCCGACCAACCGCAAGCGGTGAAAGAGGGCCCATGATGACGACACTGACATCGACACCTGGCATGATGAGACATGCGATATGTCGATAAACGATAAGGTCGACCAGCGACAACGTCAAAAAGCTGAATCACGGTATCTATTGTCGCCATGCCATTAACAAATACGAGAAAGAGGCCAAGCTACATGGCTTCGCCATAGACACTCTATGTACCTACGTCCTCGTACCTGCTTTGTTCGACACGGTCATGGGCACATGGTTCATGTGCTTGGAACGCCACGGCAAGTTCCACGCCAACTCCCAAGATTTGTCGCCACTGCTGCTGAGTATGAAAACTGCCATTGGCCCCGCGGAGCATGTGTCTGGCAAGTTGGTTTGAACGGTCGCATCCATGACCAAGCCCACCCGATTCCAGGCCCAGCACCAGCCGCAGATGATAAACATGTGCCTCTACGCGGCCCCACAACATCGGAAACGGGATCACCATTTGCACAGCCATACTATCGCAGCACCAGGTACGACCAACGGCCACACACTTACACAGTTGTGGATCAGTGGCAATTCCGAGCACTTCAGGACTGAGGACAGCATTACGATGGCCGTGGTACAGCTCCACAGCGCCATACGTGCGTGGACGTTCACGGCCAGATTACCCAGCTACGCAGAAGCTATCTGTTACCCGGACCTCATTCACAGTTGCCTTGTATGGGAACCCTGCAGATGATGACATTGGCATTGGGACTAAATTCGCGCAAGAAAAGTTATTCGGCCACTTGCGTGAAGATCACAGTTTCCTCGACATTGGCGAGCCCAGCACCATCCCGTCTCGGATCCTACGAGCGAAGGCGATCCAGCTTGTCGAGGAGGAGACACGGTGGCGATTGCAATTGGGCTTCGAGGGCCTTCAACATGCAGTTGGGTTCCTTCGTGCAGCGTTCCGACGAGCTTGCGAGAACGAGAGGCGCATAGGCTCCGTTGGCGCGTTCCTGCTCTACGCACGTTGCATACCTGACTTCGTGAGGTTCCTACCGGCAAGAAGTTCCAACCAGCTCGAGTCACATGACACCAGTAGTTGTTGGACCAAGCGAGCCCATGATGTAATCAAATGTTCAACGTGGCGCCAGGCTGGTCGGCCCGTGCGGGCGAGATCATGAATACGTGCGACGGTGTACAGGCACAAGAAATATCGTTATATGTGCCCTTCTCGCCCTCCTGTTGCAGGACGCCCCCTGTCGCGCTTCCAGACTGTTTCCAGGAAAGTCTGGATCAGCAGTAGTTCCTAGGGCCCTGCATGCCACGACTGTTTGATACAATGGGTAGTTTGCCACTGTACTTCTTGAGTGGTTCTAGTGACAGCTCGCTCTTCCCGGGATTGCCTCCACGTCATGGGCCGTTATGGATTCCCATAGTGTAGGTTTTTGGTCGGCCAGCATGACGTGGCAGCTCAGGATTACAGTTCAGAACCGTATTTGTTGCTGCAGCGCCTCAGACAATCACAGTGTAGTGGTTAATGAAACTAGTCCCCGAACTTGTCTATCCAGTTAGGGGCCTAAGCCGTCGATGATGCCAGACGCATGTGGCGTTGCGAAATTGTATACGGTTTCAGTCACACACACACACGTTCCACAGACATTTGCAGTGCAGGAGACAATCCAAACAGTGCCCAAACCTGTCTGGGGCTTCATACACGATGATCGTCACAACCCTATGTTTACTCGTTGCACGTCTCTCTGCTTGCAGATGTTCTCCTGGCAGATGAGAATGTCGCAGAATCAGGGTAGCCCTTCCTTCGGCACGGCCACATATTTGGGGTAGTAGAGCAGTGGGGGTTGAGTTGCACACGGTCGCCATGGTGGGCACATCGGTTTCATCATGACTCAGAGTCCCCATCCCCGCTTTTCCGATTCCCCGCCCAGGCGCCCCCCCGCGTGAGGGGAGACCTCTTCGCCCAGCTCGCCGCCGAACGGGGCCCGCGCAGCGGTGCTGCTGGGGCCCTGGGCCCGCAGTGGTGGTCCTTCTCCTCCTCTGGGGCCCGCCGTGGTGCCCACCCGCCTGCTCGCCCGCAAGTGTCACTGCCGCGCCGCCGTCACGCCAGGCTTCCTTGCTGGGCGGCGCCCCCGCCAAGGCGACCGCCGCCCCGCACGGCCGGCAGAGCGGGGCCGCGGCCGCCTCTCGACGGCGGCGGCGACTGCTACGAAGGCGACGACGGCGACAACGGCGGCGGCGGCGCTGTCGACGGCGGCGGCGGCGACGACGAAGGCGGCGGCGATGACCACGGCGGCGGCGACAACGGCGGCGGCGGCGGTCACTCGGCCGCGTCCGCGCGACCTTACCCTGCGGAAGCGCAAACACGGATTGAGGCGCCAGGCCCGTGGATATCTTGAAGTCATGTTAGTTTGCGCCCTAAGATTCCCAGGAGGACCCCACGACCTCTGGAGCACCCCTCACAAGGCCTAGAAGGCCACAGGGGTTCCAGAATGGCGCGAAAAGTTGGGAACACCTTCGGCCAGGTAGTTTTTGGGGTGTGAAGCCCTCTTGGGCGTGTCTGTGGGGAGTGTTTGGGGAGTCTCTTGGGGTGTCTTTGGGGCCTCCTGGGCTGTCCCAGGAGCCCCTTTGTGCCGCCTTCGAACCTTATTGGAGGCCTACTGGGAACGCTGTTGGGTATCTTGAAGGCCTGGTGGGCGGGCACGAGTTCCAGGAGGGGATCAGCAGCAGCCGCGCAGGAGTAGCAGGAGGAGAGGAGGGCACATGCAGGAAGAAGACGACACATGGATGACGGAGGTTTCGGCTACGTTCGTTTGTCTCATCATCGTGCCCGCATCGCCGCCGCGAGAGTGTCTTCGCCTACATTCATGCGTGCAGCATACTGCTCAGGAAGTGCCAGGTCTTTCCGGGATGGCGTCTATCTCGGTAACCACATGTATCCTCTTGTTCCTAGCGGCGCACCGTGCGGCCGGCAGAATGGGGCACGTTCACATGTCCACAGATTGGGACGTGGTGTTGAACGCGTCGGGCTCCCACCAGGGAAGCATTGCTGGCAGCACTCCTGGCTTCCTTGGCAATCGATCCGTGCCGCCTGTGGGCGAGACGGTGCTTGAGCCCGGAACGGCGTTCAAGGCCGACCTCCAAATGGCGGTCGCGATTTTTTGCGTCCCATCGATCCTATACTTATTGGCCACGGACATGTTGAGGCAACCAAGTCTGGCTGTGATCTGTTTCGTCTGTGCTGTGTACATGGTTTCCAGCCTGGCAATGAACGTTCTCAACAAAAGGGCGGCGAAGGCGTTCGAGGGTACCTGTCTTCTGGTCATCATACAGATGCTGGTGTCTGTTGTCGTAATCGTTTGTATGGAACGTGACAAGTTGAGGCTGGACAAGTGGGCGGACTTCCTACGGTGGCTCATCGTGCCGTTCGCTTTTGCCGGCATGCTCGGCACATCCATGTTCGCATTCAAGGAGGCAAGTTTGACGACGATCTTGATTATAAGGAACATTTTACCGATCTTGAGCTTCGGGTTCGAGAAGGCTCTGTTCAACCAGCCAGACTCAATGTGCTGGAAAGTGGTCATGTCGTTGGCGGTGACTTTGATGGGCAGCGTGCTCTACGGATTCGCCGACATATCCGCCACAAACCTTGGCAAGGTCCTCATCCTGGCGAATTGCCTCTTCACCATCCTGGACCGGCTTGTGCAGGCCCACCTGCTCAGGGGAAGCAGTGATTTCAGCATGAGCATTCCAATGTGCATGCTTGTCAACAACTCTTTAGGGATAGTCCCCATGCTCGTGCTTGCAGTGCTGAAGGGCGAGACCACAGGCTGGGGCCACGCCCTCGCGTCTGCAGACAAGAACACCTGGTTCCTGGTGGCGATGTCAGGGCTGTGCGGCGCGTCCCTGAGTTACGTGGGACTTCGCACACAGCAGCTCGTTTCAGGTACCACCGTGCTCGTGGTGCAGAACTGCAACAAGCTGCTGATCATCTCGATCGGCGTGGGCCAATTCCACGAGAGCATGACTCCAGTTTCGCTTATAGGCTGCGTCGTCTCCCTCCTGGGATGCTTTGCCTACGGCTACCTGCGTTTGCCTGTTGAGGCCAGGTCGAATGGCCAGTCCAAGGAAGAGGCAGGCAGGAACGAGCTGACAGCGGCAACGAGGTCGGCCAAGGTGTGAGCCGTGCGCCGAATTTGCTGACACCGATACGCTAGGAGAATGTGAGGGAAGCATCGCGTGCAGATCAAGCAAGTGGAGAGGGAATACGCAAGCAGTTCCAATCATGCTTCTGACATATATATATACATACAATCAAACAAAACATATGCATGCGTGCGTGTGTGTGTGTGTGATTAAGGCGGGTGGTTGCCTTACTTGTAGGCTTACCGTCGATACGGTGACTCCTGACTTGTAAGGTTGGATCGATTTGGTTTGGCCCAGCTTCACACTTATCAACAGAGGTTCGCAGTTGAGTTGGCACAGCAGCCCAGTGGAGCCAGCATCGTTTACTTTTCGTTCTGTCGCAGTGTCAGCGTCGCCGATGTGAATATTATTTCATAGTTGGTGTCATCCAAGGCGTTGCCCGCGTAACTCAGCCAGGCCTGCCTGACTTAGAGTACGTTGGTGTGGCTGATCTTCAACGTCAGATGACAGCTAGTTTTAGACATTGAGTACCCCAGAATACATATGTGTGTGTGCATGAGGGTGTAGACAGAGCCGTGTGCCTAGCTGCCTAAGTTTTGCAGGGTCCGGATTGGCCTTTATACGCATTGCAATAGTTTAGCCAAACAGCATTTGGTTTGCACATTTGCTTCAACTCTGACCCCTATCGTGGCTAAGATTTGACATTCAGCAGCATATTGTGTTACTCTAGGTCGTCGCGGCGCGAGTTGGCATACGAATAAGCCTGTAAGATCACCGGCATCGCCGATACACATGCAGTTTCAGATTTTTGCTGCTCATATCCATGTGTTGGTGTACGCTCTACACGGGGACAGCCTGGCTGACACGGCATCCTTGGCATGCCGTTTGGTGTTCGCCGTGCTTCTACGCTCGTGGTCGACTTGGCTTCAGCTCAGCTTCGGCTGGCCTGGCGCAGCACGCCGAGGCACCGCCGCCCCTCCCTTCCGGGAAGCCCACGTGTGTGTGCGTGGCGGATAGCTTGGCCAGGGAACCGATGCAGCTCGGTGATGGCGGCCTCTGGAAGCGCTCGTGCGATGCCTGGAGGAGCGTACGGAAGCCTCTGGAGGCTTGTCTGACACCCTGCCTGTCTGGAAGTCCGATCTGGCCAGCTGGTGGGATCCTCCGAGGAAACACAGGGGAAGTGATGTCCGCTGGAGCCCCTCGGGAGGGGGGGGGGGAGAGGGGCTGCGAGGCTTTCCAC
>CAUYUJ010005107.1:0-12500 GCA_963575745.1 Prorocentrum cordatum | reverse complement strand
GCCAGCGGGTTGCAGGCAGCGTTAAAGAGTCAAGCAGGCAGGCGAAACACCCGTTTGGGCCGAGCAGACATGTCTCTATTCGAACCCTATGATCACAGCGATGTAGCAGGCATAGCACTTGAGCCACCCAGGGGGGTGTCGATCAGGCGTGTTTCATGTGCCCCTTCGCCCACAGATTGCGGAGACCTCTCCAGCGAAACGTTCGTATTGACCCAGTCAACTGCAGCAGGCATTGCACGTGGGCCACCAAAGGGGGGTCGACCAGGGAGGCGTTTTCCATGGGCCCGTTCGCGCCCAGACCTCCCAGGAGTTGCTTCCTAACCTCCCCGCCCAGCAGCGCCCAGCGCCGAGGACCGCCGGAAGGCGCCCAGAGCCCGAGGCGTCGGGTGGCGGAGGAGGAGCCCGAGCAGGAAGCCAGACGCGCGCCCCCGGCCGAGGCGGGCGCCTTGGGGAGTCGTCGACACGGCGACGTCACCTCTGCATCTCCTTGCCTCCCTCGTTCCCTCCTCTCGCCATCCCTCCTCCTCCTCTTTTTCTTCCTCCTCCTCCTCCTCCTCCTCCTCCACCTGCTCCTCCTTCTCCTCCTCCCCATCCTCCTCCTCCTCATCCTCTTCCTCCTCCTCCTCCTCCTCCTCCTCCTCCTCCTCCTCCTCCCCTCCTCCTCCTCCTCCTCCTCCTCCTCCTCCCCCCTCCTCCTCCTCCCCCCTCCTTCCCTCCCTCCCTCCCTCCTTCCCTCCTCCTCACTCTCTCCCTCCTTCCCTCCCTCCATCCCCCCTCCTCCGTCCCTCCCTCCCTCCCTCCCGCCCTCCCTCCCTCCCTCCAGCCGTCTTGCGCTCGAGTAGCGGTGTTGGCACCATTATTCAACGGCACCTGGTGTCAGCGGGCCAATGTAGACGTTTCGTTTCACTTTCAGATCTCGCCATGGAGGTGGCGGCAAGGGTGGCGGCGGCAAAGGCCATGGATCCCCGTGGCGAAGCCCCCTCCCGCCGCGGCGCCAGGTTCAGTCGCACTACTACGGTGGGCCTTTGCGGGTTCCGCAGCGAGCGTGGGCAGCAGTCAGCGCCCTTCGACGGTTGGAAGTGCGTGCAGTCCGGGTGCGGCACGACTTCGATCATATTTTCCTACTGCAAGCAAATCGGGCGGAACGTCAAGCACCCGCGACAGCTCAGCCTCATGGTCCTCGCGGTGTGTGGTTTCATTTTCGTGGGCAGCCGATGTCTCCTGGATGTATTGCCCTTGGTGTATGGCAGTCCCTCCCGTCTGGTTTTCAGCCACTAGCGCCTCGGGGAGGAGATTCGGGAGCGGCCAGCCCTGCGTCAGGGCCGCTGGGGTCCACCGAGCTCCAGATGCTCGTCTCCCTGCCGAGCGCGACGGCGGCGAAGCAACCACTCAGAAGTACCAGGCCAAGATCGAAATTCTCACTGCCAAGGCGAAGCCTAAGCCCAAGTCACTTCAAGATCAAGTCTCTGATCTGCATCGGGAGAGCTCGAAGCTGGACAAGAAGATGGAAGGCGAGCTCGCCACGTAGTGAGTTCGCCACGTACAAAAGATGGGTTGCACGTGCACGCAATCACGACATCTACCTCAACGATCTTTCGGCTGAGTTTAAGTCTCTTCTCGAGCAGCACGGCGCTCCCGTGGCCAACCTCCACACCCCGGGCGTTTCCGCCAAGCCCGCTGCTCCAGCTCCTGCCGCCGTTGGACCGGCTCTCCCCCCACGCGACCCGGTGGCGGGCAAGGTTTCCAACATCACCATCGACGACGGCGGCCTCTCCAGCGACCTGCCTGGCGAGGCGGGGCTTGCACGGGCCGACCACGACGAAGTAGCTAAGCGCCGCGCGCAGTTCCAAGGATCACGTCGCCAACGCTGCCACGCAACTCTTCGAGAGCGCCTCCAGAGAGCTGAGGCGGTCAGGAAGGAGCACGAGACCTACCGCGCGCGCATCGCAGGCAAACGTCGGTGGGGCAGCGACGGAGATGCCCCCGTTGGCGGCGGAGGCTCGCCAGGCAGCGGCGACGCCGGAGGAGCTGCGCCCGCTGCGCCCGCCACGCCTGAGGGCGCCGCTGAGGCGGAAGGCGGAGACAGCGAAGCATCAGCACCTAAAGGTTCGTCGGCCGAAAGCGCTCGAGAGGCCGTCGCGGCCATCGCCCGCCGCGATCGCACGCGGAAGGAGTTGCGCGCGGGCCCGACTTGGCGGCGACGCTGTCAAAGGGGGGGCCCTCGTTCGTATCTGACCTCTGGCGGTCAGAGCGTTCGTGCGCTTTCTCGGCCCAGGCGCCCCCAGGCCTCTTCCCCCCCCCGCAAGTCGCTTAACTCGTCATCCGGAATGCAGGGCCCCAGAACGCCGCGGTTCGGGCGCGGAGACCCCGCCCTGCGAACAGCTTTCGCGCTTCGATGTTGTTTCAGGGCGCGGCAGCCCCCAGGGCGGCCAGCGTCTGTCGAGGGGCCCTCTCGCCACTCCACCACCCCCGAGGCCGAGTGGCTCCGTCCGAGCGTCGCCTCCGCCAACGGCGACTCGCGTGGGTCGGTGAAAGACTGGCTGCCAAGTGTCAACTCAGAAGTCGTCCTTCTCCAGTAACACAAGCTTGCGTCTTAGGAGGCGATAAATCGCGCCTCGGTCACGTGCTCGCGGCTGGATTTCAAGATTTTGTGGGCCGCTGCCACCGCGGGCCCTGGAGGAGGCCCATCCGCTGGCGTTGCCATTCCCTGCAAGGCTTACTCGGGATTGCATGGGCCCTCTGCTGGGTCCTCGGCGGCCACCCACCGAGCCTCGACGGCGCTGGCTCACGCCCCCCAAGGGTGCGTTTTCCAGTTTTGCTCGATTTACCTCGGGGGCGGCGAGGTCCTCCGAGGACAACGTCGATTCTCCAGCGGCGATTGGAGCGGCGAGGCCGACCCGCGGGAAGCCCCCCCTAATGGGGAGCGACTGGAACATGGAGCCCGCAGTCCTGGGCGGGCCACAATTCGCCAGAACCTTCATCGGCCAAGTCATTTGCAACAGCAGACCAACATGCTTCACTGGGGACGCTAAGGAGCACGATGATTCCGCTTGGTCTTTCGGTCGCGGCGAAGGCGACCCAGGGCACCACCCCCCCACCGAGAACACTGGCTTCTTCACTCGCCCACCTGTTCGGCTCGACTCTTACGCGGGCATCGCTAGGATGCGCTACCTTACTTTAAGGAGGCCGCCCCCGCCGCCCACCAGCGGGGCATCAGCCCGAGCCCGTGAATTTCGAGCGCGTCAACGCCCAGTTAGACACGTGGAGACGACGCGCCGATGACCTCCACGCTCGTCAGCGAGGCGCGCGCGTCCTTGGCAGCCCTGGCAGGGCCTGGGCTGGCTGGGACTTCCTGATTTGAACTGGTCACTTGGGTCGAGGGGCAAGTGGCCGATCACCCACTCGAGGCCGATTCTCGGGAAAGACAAGTGTTGCGTCAGATGCCCTCAGCTCCACTCCCGCCGCTGGCTGGCCACGTTGTCGCGCGGCCCCTCGGCGCCGCCCAAAGTGCGGACTGGCCTCCGGCTCGAGGAGCGGCCCGGACCCGCGCGCCGTCTCCGCAGAGTTCGCGCAAGCCCGTCCTGGACGCGGGGCCCGACGAAGGCCCCGAGGCCCCGATGTGTTCCTGACGTCCTGGAAAATAGTATGTAAGTTAGTTTCGGATCGACTTGCGAGTAGCATATCGAATTTCCTGGCTCAGGATTGTTCCGAATGCCTCGGCGACGTGGTTTCCGAGTTTGCGGAAGGATGACCCAGTTCATGCGCGACCCGGGCCGGCAGGGACTGGGCCAACCGGCTCGCGGACAAGGCGGGCCGAGGAAGGCGGAGGGTACGCTCTTTCACGAAGGGCCCGCAGGCCTGGAAGGCCAGCACCACTCTGCTCCACGGGCTGCGTTGCGTCCGACCCGCACTCGCCCTTGGCCAAGGATGCATCGCGTTTCCGCTGCTTGTGGGAGGCGCTCGAGACCCTGTCAGGCAGTCTGGGGCGATCAACGACCCTCTGCCTCCCAGATGTACTTCTGCGACCTGGAAGCTGTCCAGAAAATTGGTTCACCGTTCTGCGATGGGGCTTGACGGTTTTCACTTGCGCCACTTTGCGCTGCTGTCTGATAGGGGCTTGGAGGCCCTCTCGAGGCTTATCGGGATTACGGACTTTGATTGGCATGCCCCCTCCCCGCTGCGCGTGGCCATGATCGCTACGTCGCCGAAACCTACGACGGGAGTCAGGCCGATCGGATTTTTCCTGGCGCGCACCGTCTCCGGGGCGGTTGCCGCCACACTCATGCCGCGCAGTGGGAATCTGCTAACCAACGCTCTTTTTCGGGCGGCAGGCCAGCACAAGGCGGCGAGAGACGTCGCGTGGAGACAGACGGCCAGTTCGGAGAGGTCTCGCAGCCAGCCGCAGCATACTTGCACCCTCTTGTGGGATTACACGAAGAACCGCGAGCGTATCCCGCTGGAGACCCCGGCGCTTCGTTGCGCCCATCCCCGAGTCCCCGCCCCCGTTGCCTCTGTTTGTTTGGCGGGCTATCGTGCCGCGAGTCTCATTGTTTCCAGGGGCGTTGTGTCGAGGCCCATCTACGCCGGCGTCGGCCTCATCTCGTCGCCCGAGGACGTTCCCAGACACGCCCAGAAAAGGTTGAGGGAGCCTGGGGGAGTTCACGAGGAGTCGGGGGTCAACTTGGAGATTACCGACAGTGCAGGACGCGCCCGACGGGCTCGAGGCCGCAATGGTCGACTCGAAGCCAGAGCGGCCAAAGCGAGCCGTCGAGTTGAACGTTGCGACTTGCTGTAGGACGCAGAGCGAATTAGCCCTGCGCGGCTGTGCCCCTGCCAAGAATCACGCACTGCAGCGAGGCGCATGGCTGCAGCGACGGAAAAGTTGAAAGATTCGGCGCTCCTGTTGCTACGATGAAGCCCTTTTGTTGGCGGCCGTCGCTTGACGACCCCTTCGCGAATCGAGGGGGGGGCCCGTTTGGTTTGGCATTGTGTCCCTTATCATTCGCTGGCCAAAAGAAGTTTGGCCCAGGCACAGTGAGATTGCCGATTCTTGTTTTTCTTGGAACGAGCTCGGGGAGCTCTGGGACGCTAGTTCCCCTTCGCCTTGCACCTGGAGGATCGCATCGGGCCCCGCGGGAACTTTGAAGCTTTCGGTGGAGCGCATTGGGTGGAAGATGCCGCACCCCCTTTCCTCCCCTTTTAGTGACCTCAACACGCACCACTCCCTTGCCCTCACCTCTCGCTCCCTCGTCAAGACTCATCTCCCAGAGGGAATCTGGAGGAATTTCGAGCGGGATGCCGCCAGAAAGTACGGTTGCGAGGGCTCCGATCGGTCGTGTGTTGACGTCGTCACGCTTGCCATTCCGTTTATGAAGTTTTCCATTTGGGATAAAGGAGGCATGCGTTGTCTTGCTCACCAAGGTTCCCCGCCATTGTCTAGGGTTCGCGACGCGGGGCGCGACGTTGACGACGTCTGCCCGCTCTGCCAGGCCTCAGGGGGGCACGCTGCTCCACAGGATCTGAGTCTGCCCATGTGCGGCTGATGAGCGTGCTGCCATCGTCCCCCAGTCATTCCTGAACAGCATCATGAGAACCGTGGAAGCGATGGGACAACTCCATTTAAGCTTGTTTCGGGCGTTTTCCAGCACCTTGCACGATTGGACACCCCCCCTCTGACGCCGTCCTCGGGAGCGGGGACGACGGAGTGCGCTTCAGGTTTTTCCCTAGCGGCTCCGAGGCCGAAACCATGGCTGCCCCACCCACCGACTCCCGCACCGTGGGGGGGCACATGTTCATGGACGGGTCGTGCACGCGGAGAGTGGTGCGCGTGTCCCACAGGTCACGATGGGGTTGAGCCATGCTTGGGCCGTTTGGCCGATTGCTTTCGATGGGTTGGGGCCCTGCTTGGGACAGCTGCCCTCAGACCCCCGCGGCCAACGATTTCACGGCTCAGGCGGTGGTGGGCGCCGTAGAGTCTGATTATTTTCAAGTACATTCCGAATGTGCCAACGTTGTTAGTATGCACGGCCGGCCTTCTTGTTTGCAGTTCTCACACAGGCGTATTTCTGCGGGTCTGGTGTTGCAGGAAATTTCCCGCGATGGCAGGAATACGTTCGGGCGTGAGAAGGCGCGCGCGCATCAGGCCTTCGATGATCTTGACGTTGACGAGGCCGAGCGCTCTAGGCGAGTCAGGAACGACGCGGCCGACCGAGCAGCGAAACTTGCTGCCGACATGCATCCCCAGCCCTCGGAGGAGAGGATCGCCTCCGTCGGCAGGACTGCCCAGTTCGCTCAGTACGTTGTGCGCCGTGCTGCCTCTCGTTCGCCCCCCTGGCCCCGCACCGACTCGTCGGGGGTGGAGTGGCCCTGTGAGTATGCCAGGGTTCCCCGGGAGGCCACCGCGTCCCATCAGTGGTTGTGGATGGGTCCGCCGACTGGAGCCCAACGTTTTTGGCAGTGCCAGGTGTGTCTGCGTTTCTCCAGAAGCGAGGCCCACGTGCAGCCCCCACCCCCAGGGCACTGCAAGCAGGCCCCTCGGATTTGCGTGTCCAAACCTTAAGGCACCTCAAGCACGAGTGCGTTTTGCTTGATTGCTCAAACGACTCACTCGTAGTCGTGTGCATAGCATGGAAATTTTACTCGTCTGGAGCTCGTCTGGTCAAGTCAGGCGAGCAGTGTACGGGCCCTCGCTTCGACCCTTCAACAGGAAAGAGCAAGTACAACCAGGCCAGCTGGAACAGAATTTGCAGGGGATTCCACCCCAAAGAGAATGGAGTCACTCTGCTTTCTGACACTTTCAGCGTGCTTTAAGCATGCAGCGCAGCGGTCGTGCTCAAACAAATCCTTCCTCCCTACCTCCCTCCCTCCCTCCCGCCCCCTCCTCCTCCCCCATGCCTTGTCCTGATAAATACATTCGACTGGTCGCACCCCCAGACGGGTCGGTAGGGTGAGTTGGGCGTTTCGTTTGATCCGTCATCACCGTTTATGGTCCCAAAGTTGGACATGTGATGAACTCTCCTCCTCCCTCCCCTCCTCCCTCTCCTCCCTCTCCTCCATTCCCTCCTCATCCCTCCATGCCTCCCTCGAAATTGCCTTTCCTATTTCCCCTTTCCAGCGCGCTCAGACGTGCACGTGTGTTCCTCCCTCCCTCTCTCCTCACCCTTCTTTCCCCCTCCCCCCCCCCATCCTCTCCCCTTTCTCCCCCTCCCTCGGATACGGGTGGCGCATCGAGGCCGCCGGTTTTGGAATGTGTTTTTCTGTTTCTGCAGGCCGTTCTTGTTGGACACAGGACCGTAGCAGATACCTTGCGACGTACCCAACCCGTCTGTATCAAGTGACGAGGGGAGTTGGCCCAAAAGTGCACGGACAACGACAGCGCAGGCACCGTTATGCATCACTCGACCTTCCCACGCTATATACCAACGTCTCTGCTCTGAGCTGCAACACTTCTGTATGGGACTGACTGGCATGTCGTTGATGTTTCCGTCAAACGCATTAGCCTTCGAACTGATTCTCAAGATCACCCCTGGATCCCCGGAGTCTCCCTGCTCCCCTTTGAGCCTCGTGGTAACAAGCCTCTGGTTCGAGACATACCCATCATGTCCTTACGCTATACATCTGACTGGGCAACATAGAGGCATGAAACCAAGCGTCTCGCTCGAGACATCCTCAAGATCTGGGCACGTGAACACAGGCATTTCTTTTCGGAGATCCTCTGAATTCGGTTCCCCAGGAGAGTTCAATAAATAACGCAAACAAATGTTTCGCTCGAGACATCCTCATCAAAATCTGAAAAAAAACAAAAATCAAAACAAACAAAGCAAGCGTTTCGCTCGAGACATCTTCGAATATGATTGCGTCCGCCCAAGGCGACTCGTCATCTATCGCAAAATAATTCCGCCGGCCCTGCGGCCGTCGATTCCGGGGGTAGACCTTTTAAAACATGATCGACCCACGAACCCGGAAAGGAAAATAGAAATGCTACAGTGAACCTGATACGCGGGACATGCGCACGTGGCATGACTCACGGGACAACGACAGAAGGACGAGGAGCGCGGGCCCAGGCTCGAAAAGGACATGGGGGAAGGAACGAAGGGCAGGAGAAGGACGTGACGGGGGGGCCGAACACTCAGCGCGACGGCAGCAGAAAGAAGTTGGCAGGGGAAAGAGGACGACGACGAAAGTAGCGGGGTGAGATATGGAATTGTGCTGGTTTCCCATCGTGAGCTAAACATGCAGCGCTGCCTGTGCCATATCGCCGCGGCGTTCCAAAGGATTTGACCTGCTTGTCGTAGTGCACGAGCCAGAGGGGCCTAGCTCGCACGCCAACTTCTCCGCCTCTTTCCTGCACCTCTCATTGCAGAAGTTAAACGCCAGCGAGCGCGCCGCCAAGTCCGAAGGACGACCGCGTCAAATGATAAGTTTGGCATCGCTCAGACGTGTGCATTTTTTCTCGGCGAGAACCATCGAGGACCATCCTGGGCCAGCGAGCAAAAAAAAAACGCACGAAACCGAAAAATGCACGGGAAATGGACGTCCGAGCGATGGCAAGTACTCCGAGCATCCCAGGATGGCACAGCTCCAAGACGCCCTGGCTGGCTCACGCACTTCAGTGACGCGGGCATGTACCTCTTACTCCTCCTCCTCCTCCTCCTCCTCCTCCTCCTCCTCCTCCTCCTCCTCCTCCTCCTCCTCCTCCTCCTCCTCCTCCTGCTCCTTCTTCTCCTCCTCCTCCTCCTCCTCCTCCTCCTCCTCCTCCTCCTCTTCCTCTTCCTCTTCCTCCTCCTCCTCCTCCACCTCCTCCTCCTCCTCCACCTCCTTCTCCTCTTCCTCCCCTCTTCCTCCAGCTTATCTAGCTTCTCTAACCCTTATCAGTCTCCCAGTCCTTCCACTCCTCCTCCTTCTCCTCCTCCTCTTCCTCCTGATGTGAGCCACCGACAGTGAGGACAATTTCGCAATTCGCAGCCCCCCAGCGAAGGCGAAGTCCCGCTCTGATTTGCGTCACACGTCATTCCCTTGGATCCCCGCCCCCGCAATGCTCGGAAGTGGAGCCAGCTTCACACAGTTCGCAGCCCCACAGCGACGGCGAGATCCCGGTTTGATCTGCCTCAAACTTCACTCGGCCGGAACCAGCCCTCGAAAGTTGCGACAGTTTTCCAATTCGCAGCCCCCCAGCGACGGCGAGGTCCCACGCTGATCTGCGTAGATGTCACTTGGTTGGATCCCCCTGCATCGCTCGATTGTGGCTCAGTTTCGCACTTCGCAGCCCCACAGCGGCGACGAGGTCCCGCTTTGATCTGCCTAAGACGTCACTTCGCTGGACCCCAACCCACCCCAGCACTCTCCTCGAAAGTGGCGACAGTTTCGCAGCTCACAGCCCCCAAACGACGGCGAGGTCCCGCTAGACCCACCAGCAGCGCTCGAAAGTGGCGACAGTTCGCAATTCGTAGCCCCCCAGCGACGGCGACATCCCTCTCTGATCTGCGTAGAATGTCACTCCGCTGGACCCACCAGCAGCCTTCGAAAGTGGCGACGGTTCTGGAGTTCGCAGACCCCCAGCGACGGCGACGTGCCGCCCTGATCTGCGTAGAACGTCACTTCGCTGGACCCACCAGCACCTCGAAAAAGGACGGTTCCGCAGTTCGCAGCCCCCTAGCGACGGCGAGGTCCCGCTCTGATCTGCTGAAGACGCCACTCCAATGGACCCACCAGCAGCCTTCGAAAGTGGCGACGGTTCTGGAGTTCGCAGCCCCCCAGCGACGGCGACGTGCCGCCCTGATCTGCGTAGAACGTCACTTCGCTGGACCCACCAGCACCTCGAAAAAGGACGGTTCCGCAGTTCGCAGCCCTCTAGCGACGGCGAGGTCCCGCTCTGATCTGCTGAAGACGCCACTCCAATGGACCCACCAGCAGCCTTCGAAAGTGGCGACAGTTCCGGAGTTCACAGCCCCCCAGCGACGCCCAGGTCCCGCCTGATCTGCGTAGAACGTCACTTCGCTGGACCCACCAGCACCTCGAAAAAGGACGGTTCCGCAGTTCGCAGCCCCCTAGCGACGGCGAGGTCCCGCTCTGATCTGCTGAAGACGCCACTCCAATGGACCCACCAGCAGCCTTCGAAAGTGGCGACGGTTCTGGAGTTCGCAGCCCCCCAGCGACGGCGACGTGCCGCCCTGATCTGCGTAGAACGTCACTTCGCTGGACCCACCAGCACCTCGAAAAAGGACGGTTCCGCAGTTCGCAGCCCTCTAGCGACGGCGAGGTCCCGCTCTGATCTGCTGAAGACGCCACTCCAATGGACCCACCAGCAGCCTTCGAAAGTGGCGACAGTTCCGGAGTTCACAGCCCCCCAGCGACGCCCAGGTCCCGCTGTGATTTGCGAAGGAAGTCACTCCGCTAGGCCCCCCAGCAGCTTTCGAAAGTGGCAACAGTTTCGCAGATCGCAGCCCCCCAGGGATAATTATGGTGGAGTCACGTAGCACGTCTCGGTAAGAGGCAGTCTGGCAGGCAGAGCAGGAGAGGAGGACGTGAGAGGCAGGAGAGAAGAGAGGGAGAAGGGAAGAGAGGAGAAGGGAGGCGGGAGGCGGGAGGAGACGCGTGCAGTGCTCTATTCAAAACGAGAACCCGACGCAGGAATGTTGGGAACAACTCGGCATGAAAAGCTGGCCCTGGGGAAGGGGTGTAGATCCATCCTGGCCCGTCTCACGAACAAAAGAATCTTGCGACACCAGAAGAGCGGGCTGTCAGCGGGAACCTCAGGAGCGCCGACGCGGGTGCTGATACAGGGGGTCGCTTCCCCCCGACGTGTCCGCCGTTTTGTTGCGGTTCTCGGACGTTTCTGCCTGTTTCTCCGCGGTTCTCCAGCCTCGGGGTGCTCTCCAGCAGCTGCGCCTCGCCGAGAGACGTTTTGAGGTGCCCAGGTCGTCCCGAACGGCCGCACTGAGCTACGACTCGAAAGTCGTTGGGGAGAAACAGCTCGGGGGGGGGGGGGGGCATCGACCCCCTAATCGCAAATTTGCTGCCGACCGGAACCTGGACGCCCCAGCCTGCCCAGGGAAGCGGGTTCTCCCCCCGATCGGGGTGCGTATCGCTGATTCATCATCGGCGGTGTGAGCATCGTCGATGCCAGGTCGTTGTTCCCCCGTGAGCCGGCCGCCTCCCGCCGGTTGCCGTCAGGATCGATGGCAATTTCAGCGGATCCTTCGGTTCAGTCGATCCGTCGGTCCGTCGTCTTTCGATCAGACTGGTCCCTCGGTCGTTCTCGGACGTTCTCGCCCGGCGAGTCTTCGATCCGCGTTTGTCGTGTTCGATCGTCCGGCGATCGGCCCAGGCACCGAGACGAGCAGCGGAAGCCAGCCCAGAGATGCCACGTTCGGGGCCTCCCCTCGGGCACTGCAGCATGGCCCGTGTCGGGGAGGGGCTCGGGAGAGGCAGACGAGCCACAATTGGGGGAGCTGTGGCCCTTTACCCACGGGTGGACCTCAACGGCGTTTTGGCGATTTCGTGGGACGGTTTCGTTTCGATTTCGTTTTGCGGGAGAGGCGGACTGAAGACAAGGCGAGGGAAGACGAGGACGAAAAGCACTGCTTAAGATCTTTTGATCGAGTCCTGCTTTGACCCCACTGGGGAACCCGTCAGCTTCGACAACCCCTCCCGAGAGATCGCCGATAGGATGGGCTCCCCCGGGGGGGGTAGGGAACACAGCTCCCAGGTGTGTGTGGCCGGTCGGAGAGGGCGGGCCCCGGCATCCAACGTCGTGACTTTTTGGGCGCAGCGTGGCTCCTCAGAGGAGGAGGAAGAGGAGGAAGAGGAGGGGGAAGAGGAGGAAGAGGAGGAGGGGGGGGGGAGGAGGAGGAAGAGGAGGAGGAGGAGGAGGAGGAGGTAGAGGAGGAGGAAAAGGAGGAGGAGGAGGAGAAGGAAAAGGAGGAGGAGGAGGAGGAGAAGGGGGATCTGCGCTTCCCCGGGACCGGCTGGCTGTCCCGAGTCGTTTTTTGATGGCCCCCGGGGCGCGGCAAGGACACCTGGAGGCCGAAAGCCAGCACAAAAAAAGACCGTCGCGATGGCTCCGTCACGAGAGGACGTCAGGGGAGCAAATCGCAAATTGCACCATCGGAAACTCGACGGGAGTGGTTTTTTGATGGCCCCTAGGGCGCGGCAAGGACACCCGGAGGCCGAAAGCCAGCACGAAAAGACCGTCGCGATTTCTCTCCGCAACGAGAGAGGACGTCAGGGGAGCAGATCGCAAAAATTGCAGCATCGGACACTCGATGGGCGGTCTCGACGCCGCCTTGCTGCTGCACTCTCTTCGGGGAGGGTCGATCCGCGAGGATACTGGGGCCGAAGCGGGGCAAAGTTGCCCGGTGTGAAAAAATTGCAACGCCAGGATCTCAGGGTGGGGCGGGGGGGGGAATACAAACAAACAAACAAAAATAATCTAAGACTGTTCGCTCTTACCTGCCCGCGTGTCATTCAAAACGAGTTCCCCACACCCTCGATACCCGCCC
>CAUYUJ010005106.1:0-60000 GCA_963575745.1 Prorocentrum cordatum | reverse complement strand
CGCTTCCAGGCATAAGCAAGTTATACCACGTGCCTCCTCGTCAGGCGGCCTGACCAGTACAGGCCGTAGTTTGGCATCGCTTGGTGTCTCTTGGAAGCGAGGGTGGTCAAAAGCGAGGCAGGTTTGTTTGCCCCCTAAAGGCGAAAATACTTGTTTACAGTTTGCATCAGCTGCGGGGAGCAATGTTTGGAGATGCGCGCGGGAGACCTGCTGAAGGAGGGTCGGCGGATGCCGCTGCGGTCCCAGCGAGGGGGGGTGGCTGCAAGTAAGTGGATGGTGCCAAACTCTAGCCAGAGCGAGCAGCTCGATTGCAGGGGTCAGTGGTGCAATCAAGAGGTCCGTCGCGGAGGACATCAGGTCCGCAGCAAGATGCTTAGGTCTACCTCCCAGCATCCGCAGGTTGGTATGAGGAGATGAGGAAGAGGAGAAAGAGGAGGAGGAGGAGGAGGAGGAGGAGGAGGGGGAGGATGAGGAGGAGGAAGAGGAGGAAGAGGAGGAGGAGGACAACGACTTCGAGGAGCAAGAGGGAGAAGACGAGGAGGAGGCAGAAAATGAGGACGAGGAGGAGGAAATAAAGGAGGAGGGGGAGGAGGAGCAGGAGGAGGAGGAGCAAGAAGGCTGCGTTGAATTAGGCCGTCGTGAAGCGAGCTTGGGACATCCAGGGAACAAGACCTGGGACAGGCAAACGAGATTGAAAACATTGAATTCTGTGTGTCCCATGTTTTTCCTTTCCTCGGGAGTACATTCGGGCCCTCCTGGGCCACCTGAGAGGCATCTTGGGGCCATCCTCGCTTGTCTTGGGCTTTCGAAGCGCTCATAGGGCCTGGGCGTCCTGGAGGCCTCTTGGGCTCCCCTGGCCGTCTGGTGAGGCTCTTGTGGGAACCCTGACACTACCCAGAGGGGCAGGAGAAGAGACATCCTTCCCAGTTTTTTTTGTTTTGGACGCCGCAGGCCCTTCCCAGTACGTCGACGCTTGAACTCAGAGAGGATTGGAGAAACAACGGGCAATACAGGCGGCCCGGATTAGTAGGTCGACCCTGTCAGGTCAAGGGTACCCTTGTGTCCTGTGTCTCGCGACCCATGCTTCGTGCACTCCTGTGGCGATGTGGCCCTCGAAAGGGTCTTGTGTCCTCCCGCGTGTCCTCTCCAATCAAGCCCGGCTGCAAAGAGAAGGCAGCACGCAGCAAGACAGTCCAATCCGGCAGGATTCCTCGGGGCCCTGGCGTCTCCAGGGGGCCGGCGGACTCGTCGTCGGGCGAGGCCGCTTGATTGAGAAATCTCCCGGGGGGGGAGACCTTGGGCAAAAGAGGGGGCCCCTCAGCAGTCCAGGTATCCAGCGCTAGCCTGCTAGACTGCACGGCAGCGCATCTAATTCAACTCTCCTGGGGGGGAGACCTTGGGGGGAGACCTTGGGAAATCTCCTGGGGGGGAGACCTTGGGGCAAAAGAGGGGCCCCTCAGCAGTCCGGGTGTCCAGCGCCAGCCTGCCAGACTGCACGGCAGCGCATCCAATTCTTCAGCTCGGCCGCAGTGTGGCAGGCTACAGGCAGTCCGGGAAGTGGTTCGCCCTCTCGCCGAAGAGGCCATTTGAGGCGGCTGCTGTTCCACGTGCACCATGGAAAGCTTACGCGTCCGAGTGCCAGTTTGAGATGGGGAGGCTGTCAGACTTCTTCCTCCAGCTGGATTCCAAGCCGCGACGCTATTCGACATCGCCTGTCTACGTCACCCGGGGTCCCCGGGGGGGGGGGGGCGTCACAAGCGCAGGGCAGCGGGGCTGCGAGAGTTAGGGGGTAGTGTGTTGAAGCGTGGAGGAGGGAGAGGAGACGGAGCGGCATAACGATGCGCCATGTTTCTTGCCCGCGGGAGCACGCGAGGAACAGCGCCGGCGAGAGGCAGGCACACACCAGAACAAGTAGCCTGTCGTGGTTCTCCCCCTCCCCGTCTCTCTCCCTCCCTTCGCTCTCGTCCTTGCCCCTATCCTTCCTCCTCCCCCTCCCAGTCTTTTTCTGTCTCCACTGCCTCCTCTCCTCGTCAAGCCCCACGTTGGGCTCAGGCACTGCTTGGCGACAGGATGCACGTCACAGCGACGTGTGCAGGGCGTGGTGTAGCCCAGCGTGCGCCACGGACTGCAGGCAGCCGTCGTGCCTGTTGGGGCACCCACAGCGGGCCCTGGGCTTAGGTCGGGCGTGTCCCCCTACAGGCGGTTCTTGGGTGAAGAATAAAAATGCTCCAAACATACCCTCGAATAGTCAACCATTAGTCAAACATTAGTCCCCCGGATTTGTTTGACTCTTTTTGATTATTCCTCCTGTAGAGGGACAGGCCCGACTTAACCCTAGGCAGACGATTTGCGTTGTGAGTTTTTGGGGAAGCTCTGGCCACACCATCTCAGCTACTTCCGCCAGTGTGTCGGTGGAGAAAACTCGGCCTGTTTCTGGAAGCTCGGAAGGACTGGCAAAAGGACAGAAACCTGGGCTGCAGGCACATCAGCTGCGTGACATTCGTGGGTACGGGTATGCGGACGACCTTCTGCGTTGAACAGCATGCGTGCGAGCACGCAGGAGTATGCTAATGCAAGTCTGGAGGCACTCATGCGTGCAAGCTGGCAAGCGTGCGCGAAGATACGTCAGCAGGAATGCATCCAGGTCAGCACCTGCGGGATCCACATGCGGGAGGGTGTTTGTAGAGTCTGGGGGATCCAGGCAAATCCTGGAAGATCTTGAGCGAGTGAACCACTTGTATGGGAGGTTCTGGGATATCATAGAGGATCGGCATAGCCACAGGCGTATGAGAAATCATACATCCGTGGCCGGAATGACGAGGATACGAAGGAGGAACAGGAGCGAGCAGGGGGATGAGGGGACCAGTGCAAACCCACGACGCATCAACGACGGTGTAATACACCCTTCTTCCAAGTTGCCCTTTTATAGGTCCCTACATTAAGTTATGCTCATTATGGGAAGTGCCCCAGTCGAAAACAACTGTCTGAGAATCCACAGTCGTGTCAAAGCACCAGTCTTGGGATTTCAACGCCCCGAATCAACGTGGCTGTTGCGTCCTGGCAACCCTTAGCCGTGCCAGAACATCATTCCCGGGACTTCAGCACCGCGGATCAAGATCACTGTTTATCCTGACAACCATGAATCGCGCAAGAACGCCAGTCCTTGGACTTCAGTCATACGGCTCCTTGAACCTGCTGCAGTGTTTGAAGCTGCATGCGTGCGGCGCTGAGGCGAGAGCCGAATTTTTTTTAGAAAAGGAGCGGCCATCCATCTTTGAATATGCCGCAAACTGTCAAGACGACTGCGCGGGGTGCTGAAGCGAGAGCTACATGTTGAAGACGGGCCACCCTCCATTTTTGAAGCAGCCGCAAGCTCTCACGACGAGTCTGCGCGGCGCTCCGACGAGAACCGCATTCTGACAAGAGGCCACCCTCCACCCTTGAGGCCGCTGCAGACCTTTGAGGCGCATGCGCGCGGCGCAGGGGCGAGAGACATACGTTTTGAAAGCTCGCCGCCCTCGAGCGATCCGGCCAAACGGACGTCGAGCAGCGTCGTGACCGGCTCGGCGGAGAGCCCCTCCCTTGGATCACTTCCCTGGCGGGGAGGGGTTGTCCGGGATGCAGGTCCCGGTTGGGTCCCCTGCGGCGCTCGCGGATCTCAGGCTTCAAGGTTCTGGCCGGCGGGTGGAGGAGACGGGCCCGGCCCGCCCCGCCGACACCTCTTGGGGGTGCGGCCGGCCACTCTCTGGGGTGCGGGCTTTCGCTGCACACCGCCGCCTGGAGCAGCAGACCCTGGCCTGGTGCCCTGCTTCCCCTTCTCCTCCTCCTCCTCATCTTCACCCTCACTCCTCACTACCTCCTACCCCTCCCTCCCTCCTACTCCTCCCCTCCTCACCTCCTCCCCCCTCCCCCCCCCCTCACTCCTCATCCTCCTCCTCCTCCTCCCCCCCCTCCCGCCCCCCCCACTCCTCCTCTACATACTCCTCCTCCTCATTCCTCCTCCTCTCCTCCTCATCTCCTCCTTCCTCCTCCGCCTCCCTCCACTCTCCTCCTCCTAATCCTCCTCTGGCTTTGCAAGCTCAATTCCCTCCTTCTCCTTCTCATGTTTCTTCCTTCTTTTTCCCCCTCGCAAGACAGTTCGCTGCGCCCCACCGTGTGGCCGAGGTGCGTGGCCGTGGCGAGGCCCTGCCTTCGCCCGCCCTACCCGCTCTGCCGGAGCGGCTTGTGGATTTTGTGCTGTTCTGCCCACTTTGCGGAGCGTGCCCGGCGGTGCTTGTGCAGCTCGTGTCCAGTGCCAGCTGGCGTTCGGCCACGTCAGGCATCTGGCATCTCGCTTTTCTTCTCCCTCTTTCCCTCCCTGGCGCGCTCCCCATCTCCTCTCTTTTTTCTCTCGTTTCGCATGCGGCACGCTCGCTCATCCTTCAGGCCACGGTTCAGCGCATGTGCTTACCTATCGCAGGTCGACGCGTGTGATGCTCCGGGTTTGCCTGGCGACCTTTCGATTCGCACAGCGATCGAGGCCGAGTCGGGTGAAGCTTTTTGTTCGCGCTCCCTCGTCCTTAAAAAACGTCTGGGGTGCAACAGGGGGGAGTTACGGATAAGGAATAAAGGGGATGGAGCACGGAGAGGGATGGGGAGAGAGGATGACGAGCAAGGTTGTAAAATAGTGTGCAATGCGCGGCTTGGGGAACGGCTGTGAAACAAGTCGCGCGATGCCTCAGGGGAATACTCCCGCGGCACGTGCCTCTCGTCTGCACGGTGATCGTGAAGCTGTTGAAGAAGGCACGACCATGTTGCAATCTTTTGACCGCGCTTCCACGCCAGTCTTGTTCTCTTTCTCGGCCATCGGATTCGTTGCTTGCCGAGGCCTTTCTGGTCCGCTTCGATCTGGCACGATTCGGGTGTTGCTAGAAGTGCTCCTGGCCCGAGGTGCCCCCAGGTCGCATCATGGGGCTACGCGGTAAGGATGCAGGTCCCTTGGAGGGCCATTCTGGTGTTTCCGAACGGGGCTGGCCGGCGAAAGTCGCCAAATTGATGGGCCGGAGGGGCCAGGATGCAAGGGCAGCCCGGGAAAGCTGCTCATCCGTGCTGTGCGACTTGACTGTAGTCGTAAGTCGGGCCTGTCCGTCTACAGGGGGAATATTCACAAATAGTAAAAAAATAGTATGGGGACGATTTGTCCACCATTTTTTCACACTTTGGGGGCATTTTGGGGGTATTTCTAATCTTTCGTCCAACATCCGCCGGTAGGGGGACACGCCCGACCTAATTGTAGTCATCACCCCCCTCCTGTCGGGTGTTGCTAGAAAGTGCCCCTGGCCCGAGGTGCCCCCTGGATCTCCATGGAGGTCCCCCGCGGCCTGCAGAGCACCCCCATCGCGAGGCCCGGAGGGGCCCAGGGGCTCTCCGGGCGGGAGCGGACAGCTGGGGGCACCGGGGGCCCGGAGCACCTTGAAAGACACGCAAATAAATACACACAAATCCCAGGATACCCCCAAAATTGTTATATTTTCTGGGTTTTCGTCTTTCGAACCCAGAGATCCAACGTATTGGAAAGGTCAGGACGGAGGTTTTTCACAGTTTTCGGCATCTAGGGGCCCTCGCCGGGCCCAGGGACCGTCGAAGAACGACCTCGGATGAAGAAACGGTCCATGGGGATGGGTCAAGACTTACGGGGACCGCGCATTGAAAACATCACGATGTCGGATCTCTGGGAAGGATAGCCCGCGTAGGGCCGCCCATATTTTTCCTTCCCCGCGGCTTCAGATCTCCCCACCCCTGGAAAAAGGTGAGGCGTCCCCAGACCCCCGACGTAATGAATTTTTCATTACGTCGACCCCAGAGTTCTCGACCCCTTCCCCAGGACCGGTTTGTCCTCCTGAGTCGTTTTTTGACGCTCCCGAGGCCCGGTGAGGGCCCCCAGAGGCCGAAAACGGCGAAAAACCTCCCGTCATGATTTCTTCATTACTCGAGGGGGTCTGGGCCTGGAAAAAGGTGAGGCGGCAAGCGGCGCCGGCCGAGGGCCGGGGCTCGCTCCCCAGCCCTCGGCCGGCGCAGCCTCGCGCACGCGCGTGCCCGCGGCCGGCGCCGCTTGCCGCGGCCCACCGCTCGGCTCTTCGCCCGGGGCTGGGTGGTCCAAGCTTCGGTGGCTGCCTGCTGTGGAGGGTTCCTCCGAAGGGCTCAGGCGACCCCTCCTCCTCCTCCTTCCTCCTCCCTGCCGCCTCCTCCTCCTCCTCCTCTCCTCCTCCTCTCCTCCTCCCTCCTCACTCCGCCTCCTATCCGCTCGCCTCCTCTACATCCTCTCCTGACTCCTCCTACTCCTCCTGCTCCTCCTGCTCCTCTACTGTCTGGTCCTGCTCCTCATCCTCCTCCTGCTCCTTCTTCCTCCTCCCTCCTCCTCCTCCCTCTCCTCTCCCTCTCCTCCTCCTCCTCCTCTCCTCCTCTCCTCCTCCTCCCCTCTCCTCTTCCTCCTTCCTCAATCCTCCTCCTCCTACACTCCAACTTCCTCGATCCTCCCCTCCTCCTCCCTCCTCCTCCTCCTCCTCCTCCTCCTCCTCCCTCCTCCCTCCTCCTCTGCCTCCTCCTCCTCATCCTCCTCCTCCTCCTCATCCTCCTCCTCCTCCTACTCCTCCCCTCCTCCTCCATCTCCTCGATCCTCCCCTCCTCCTCCCTCCTCCTCTCCTCTCCTCCTCCTCCTCCTCCTCCTCCTCTCTCTCCTCCTCCTCCCTCCTCCTCCTCATTCTCCCTCTTCCTTCTTCTCCTCCTCCTCCTCCATCTCTGATCCTCCCCTCCTCCTCCTCATCCTCCTCCTCATCACTCCTCCTCCTCCACCTCCTCCTCCTCCTCCTCCTCCTCCTCCTCCTCCTCCTCCTCGGGTCGCCTACGGCCCGGGGGAAACCGTGAAGTCGAGGGAGGGAGGAAGGATGGCGGCGCCCTCACGGCTCGAGGAGGGAGGTCACCACCCACCAAACCACCTCAACCCAACCTGAAGGCTTCAATTTGCCCTCCATTTCCAGTGGGGGGGGGGTCGGGGAACATGGAACACACACACACACACACACACACACACACACACACACACAGACACACAGACACACAGACACACAGACACACAGACACACAGACACACAGACACACAGACACACAGACACACAGACACACAGACACACAGACACACAGACACACAGACACACAGACACACAGACACACAGACACACAGACACACACACACACACACACACACACACACACACACACACACGTGAAACCCGTACCCCCCCTCCCCAAAACCCGAAATTCGGGTCTTCGGGTTGGGTTGGGGTGGTCTGGTAGTTGGTCCCTCCTCCTCCTCCTCGTCCTCCTGCTGCTGCTGCTGCTGCTCCTCCACCTCCTCCTCCTCTCCTCTCCTCCTCCTCCTCCTCCTCCTCCTGCTGCTCCTCCTGGTCCTCCTCCTCCTCCTCCTCCTCCTCCTCCTCCTCCTCCGCCTCCTCCTCCTCCTCCTCCTCCTCCTCGGGTCGCCGACGGCCCAGGGGAAAACCATGCAGCCCGCTGCACCTCGGCCGCGGAGATCCAGCGCAGCGCTGCGGCTGCGTCACCTCGGGTGAGCGGCTTGCCGAGCCCTCCTCCTCCTCCTCCTCCCTCCTCCTCCTCCTCCTCCTCCTCCTCCTCCTCCTCCTCCTCCTCCTCCTCCTCCTCCTCCTCCTCCTCCATCTCCTCGAACCTCCTCCCTCCTCCTCCTCCTCCTCCTCCTCCTCCTCCTCCGCCTCCATCCTCCTCCTCCCTCCTCCTCCTCCTCCTCGTCCTCCCTCCTCCTCCTCCCCTCGCGGGGCCGCACAAGAGCGCGAGCTGGCGGCAGCTGGGCAAGGGAGCCCCTCCGACCAGGAATAGGCGGCCACGTGCTAACCCCACCCGAGCGAAGTGGACCCCACCCTCCCCCTCAGAAATCGTGGGGGGTAGGGGTAGGATTCGCATGTGGCCCCCTACAGGAAGGGGGTCACGGTGGAGCTGTCCACGTGTTTCGGAAGCCGGGCAAGCGCCGCCGAATCCGTGGCTGCTGAGATCGACCTCCGGGAAGTGGTCCTCGTCCTTCCGGGAAGAGGCCCGGTGACTGTTTCGCGTGCCGCGCCTCCTTCCGGGAAGCTGTTTGTTCCCCTTCCGGGAGGGCCGTGTTAGCAGCCACGGTCTTGGCAGCCCCCGCCCAGCTGCCCAGTTTTGCCCACCTTCGACCGGGCCCCTGACCGTGGATGTCAAACAAGAAGCGGAGATCCAACGCACTGACAGAAATCAAGGCGGAAGGTCTTCTCTGCTCTCGGCCCCCACAAGGGGCCCCCGTCGGGCCCCCCGGGGCTGTGAGCCAAACGGCTCGTCATGGAGGGCCCGTGCTGCGCAACGGGTCGAGACTTTGCGGGGGCCCCGTATCGAAGCAGAAATCACGACGTCGGACCTCTGGGGCACGCACGTGGTGAAAGCTTACATGATCTGAGCGTGGCTCCCCCGACCCTCCCCGACCCGCGCCCCCCCGCGCTCCTCCCCTTCCCCCCCGTCCCTCCCCGACCCGCGCCCCCGCGCGCTCCTCCCCTGCCCCCCGCGCCCCAATCCGCCTCAGTTGCACCCCGCCGTCGATCGCACGCTGCGTGACTCCTCGCGGCCGCCGACCAAAAATTCGGTCCAGGCTAGATCGGAGGGTACAGTCGGGGCCCTGAAGAAGGAACCCTTTTCGTTGGGGAGCGGCCCCGTGTTCCTTAATTGTTTCGCAGCTTGCCTTGGATGTTCCTTAGGTTTTCGATGCGAAATCGAAGTTCAACTTATGGAAAATAGGGGCCTCGTTCCTTATTTAGGGTTCCTTAGGTCAACGCCCCGACTGTACCAGCGATACTCCTGCACCGATCCTTGCCAGGCCCAGACTGGGCCCAGGATCGGTGCATACGCCCTCCCTGCTCGGGAACGACGGCCTACACGCCGATCCTGGGCTCAGTATCGGCCTGGCCAGGATCGGTGCAGGTGTATAGGAGGAGGAGGAGGAGGAGGACGACGAGGAGGAGGAGGAGGAGGCGGAGGCGGAGGCGGAGGAGGAGGAGGAGGAGGAGGAGGAGGAGGAGGAGGAGGAGGAGGAGCTGGAACCCTTCGGGTCTAACTTGGATTGCACAGCCCGGACGAGGAGCCACACCACGGGATGCGACCTGGACGGCGCAGGCGTGCTTCGGCACGGAAGAGACTTTTGATCCGCGGGTCGAGAGCGCGATACGGAACACGGAAGAAAAACAAACATCAGTTTTTGCAGATCCGCGCAGATGTCTTGGATCTGCGCTGGGCCTCCCCTGGCGGCGCCTCTGGCGCCGCCCCTGGCCGATCCGGGCTGGACCCGGAGGGTGCCAGCTGCACACCTCCTCCGCTCCTGGCCGGTCCGCTCCTGAGCCCAGGGCCGGCGTAGATGCCTTCGTGCCCCAGGCGGGGGGTCGCACACACACACACACACACACACACACACCGGTCCTGGCCGGGATCGGTGCAGGTGCACCGTGGGGTTGCCCTCCTGCCAGAGGCGACCGAGAGGGTTCGTGCGTGTCCGCGGGACCTCCGTGCCCCGCTGCAAACGTTGCAGTGCGGTGGTGGCGCCCCGAGTCTGCGTCTTCCTCCTCCTCCTCCCCCTCCTCCTCCTCTTCCTCCTCTTCCTCCTCCTCTTTGACGTTGCACAGACATTGATCAGAGATCGTTGCGTTATTCTTCTTTTTATTCTTCTTGTTCCTCCTCTTCCTCCTCTTCCTCCTACTCCTCCTTCTCTTCTCTTCCTCCTCCTCCCCCTCCGGGAAAAGCTACACAACAGCTGCAGTGTGTGAGTCCAGGGCGAGGGGAGATACAATGGCTTGGGCGGGCAGAGGATCACGAACCTCTTGGTGATAGTTTTCTTACGCTTCTTCCTCCTAATCCCTCCTGGGGCAAGCCATCCCTGGCAGGGAAGCAACGTTTCCAGCCGACCTCCCGCATTCCAGGAAGCGTCGTCAGTCCGTTGGTGGATCGCCGCATGTGGCTTCCTCCGCCTGCTCTTGTCTCCTCCCCCTCCTCCTCCTCCTCCTCCTCCTCCTCCTCCTCCTCCTCCTCCTCCTCCTCCTCCTCCTCCTCCTCCTCCTCCTCCTCCTCCTCCAGGCGGCCCCGAGGCGGGGCCCCGCGCGCGCGCAGCATTTTGCCCCGCGCCCGCGCTCGGCCCGCAGGCGATCGCAGGTCGCCACTCGGCGCCCCCAGCCCCACCCACGGAGGGGCGTCGGCGGGCGCGCCCCCGCTCTCGGTCGCCAGCCTGGCACCGCAGGGCGAGGCGACAGCGCGCGACCGCGCGCAGGCTGCTGAGGCTGGACCTGGCGCGAGCCCGACTGCAGGGGCACCACGGCAGCTCTGTCCCAGGAGACATGGGTGGCGCCAGCAAGGCCTACACAGTTTGCAAGAGATGTGGTGATTGGAAGTGGAACACGCAGCTCAAGTCGCGCGGCTTCAAGTGCGGATGTGGATCGATGCTGCCCCGTCCCAGAGGCGACAAGGAGACACCGCCGCCGAAGCAGCAGCCAGAGGGGACGGCGTTGGTGCAGGCCCTGTCGCAGGTGACTAGTCAGTTGTCGTCGTTGACGGTGAAGCCAGAAGTGGTGCACAGCTGACCACAGCCATGGGGGAGATCACCAAGGCCGCGGAGTTGAAGAGCGCGCCGCCCAAGTCCAAGGCAGTGCGCCTGGCTGAGGCGGCGCGCGCCTTGGAGGAGTCAACCAAGGCGTATGATCGTTCGTTCGAATACAAGGAGCAGGCGCGCCTCAAGCTGGAGAAGGCCGAGGCGGACCTGCTCGAGCGCGCCCAGAAGGTGGTGGAGGCGGAGACCCTGGTTCAGACCATCCATGAGGAGGGCCAGCCCAACGGGTCGCTGCTGTACAACATCATGATGGCCAAGCCCGAGACCCTGTGCGCAGAGTCGCTCGCGGACTTCGGCACGGCCTTCGAGGTCAACCCAGAAGAGGTGGACCAAGAGGCCCTGGTCACGGCACAGGCGGCGAAGCAGCAGATGGTCTCGGAGTTCCAGGTCAAGACGAGTGAGTTCTTGGGCCAGCTGAAGGCCCACTACGAGGCGGCGAAGGCGAAGGCGGTCGAGGAGCGAGCTACTCTCGCCCAGGCGGCCAAGAAGCGCAAGGCGGGCGCGGGCGACGCGGTCGACGGCGTCAAGCCCGCAGCCCAGGAGGCGGCGGCGGCCAGCAGCGCGTCGGGGGCTGCGCCCCCCCCCGACAGCGTCGCAGGCCGAGGGCCCTTCGGCCGCCGCCGCCGAGGTGACCGCCAAGACAGAGCAGGCACGCAAGGCGCAGGCGGCCAAGGAGCATATGCTCGCAGACCTTCGCTCGAAGGGAGCGGGCAAGAGCGCTCCTGGGTCCGCTAGCAGCGCCTGACAGGCACGGGGGCCTGGTCGAGGCCGTGTGGCTGCCGAGCGCACGACCAGGCAGATCTTTGTCGGCAATATGACTACATGGGGTAAGACTGGCAGCAAGTTCGTCCAGGAGTCGGCCAGGTTAGACTCGATCGACGGCTACTTGCTGCAGGAGACGCACCTCCGCGCTGGGGAGCTGACGGAGCACGAGCGCCTGCTGAAGGGCTGGGGCCTGAAGGCGGCGTTCTCGGCAGCGAGGCCCAGCGAGCGCTCGAAGAAGGGCTCGTACGGCGGCGTGTGCGTTGCAATTAGATCACGTCACCAGACGACGTGCTTTCGGGAGCTGGCCGCGCCAGACTGTGCGTCACTGAGTACCACAGTCGTTGATGGCAGGGCAGCTCGAACCTTCTCTTCTCATGACTGGGTCCCCATGACCTGGCACTTGCGTGGAGTTAGCATCGCCCTGGTAAGCCTGTATTTGGAAGGGTCCAACTCGTTTACGGGTGCTAACGCTTGTAAGCTCGCAGCCCTTGGAGCGTTTTTGAAAAGCTGGAAAAACCCTTCGATTGTCTCGGGAGACTTTAACGCCTCCCCCGAGGCCTTCTGGAAATCGGGCTGGCCCTCCAGGCTCGGTGCTCGGGTCGCCTCGGTTGACGGCTACACCTGTTTTAAAGACGGCAGTGAACCGTCTTGTATCGATTTCACCCCTGTCAGCCCTGGGGCCGAACCATATTTCCAGGGTTTAGAGACCGCCCCAGTCCCTTGGGGGCCCCACGTCGGTCAGATCCTGACGCTCAGAGCAGCAGTGGTCCCAGCGATGACCAGAGTCTTGTGCATGCCTGCCCCTTTTGTACATCCGAGGCGGGGCAAGAAGCCACCGGACCCGTCGAGCAAGCGTCAGGAAAAGCTGCGTGCTCTCCCTCCTGCCGCCGCTGCCGCCCCCCTCTCTCCTTCGGCCGTCCGCAGGGAAAAAGGTTTTAAGCATGAGCAGCATGCTTTAAACCGACGTTGGGAGGCCCTGGGACAAGGGGGTTGGTCACACTTTCCGCAGGCCTCAGCGGGGCTGGATGACCCTGAGGCCGACCCGTTTCAGGAGTATGAGGAGGACGGGGGGCCCTTCTTGGGGGAGGACGGCCCTCCACCTGAGCTGGATCTCGGTGCGAGCTCGATTGATGCCAGCTCAGGTGAGGCCAGCGGACCCGCCTCCCCAACTCCAGTTCCGCCGAGTCCCGAGGGCACGTCGGGAGTGCCAGCGCCACCGACGGAGTCCCTCGACGAGCTCTGGTCTGAGGTCTGTGGCCGCCCCACGGCCCCGTGTGACGAAGTGGCGGCTCATGTGCAGGCTTGCCCCGCGTTCCTGGTAGCCCCTGGGCCCGCTCGGCGTTTGGGTGACCAGTATGCGAGCCTCGTCCAGCAAGTGGGGGGATTCTTCTGTGCTGCGTATGGCCTCGAGGACAGAGAGGCCGCTCGTTTTAAGGGTAGAGCTTTCGCCTACAAATCTAAGTTGGTTGAGGTTGCTGAGAAGGGCCTCCGCAAGCCGAGATATTCCAGCTACACAGCTGGGTGGTGGAGCCGAGTAGAGAATACTATTAGACTGTATCACACGCTGGTATCTCGTCAAAAAGGGCTGCAGCAACAAAGGGAGCTCTTGAATATGAGTAGGAAGTTGGTCCTGGAGGGCGTGCCTGATGCGGGGTCCCGACCGTCTCAGCAGGCTTTGCAGCATCGTGAGTTGTGGAGGAAGCGTTTGCTCGATCTCTCGAAGGTGCCCCACCCTGTCCTTGAGGGCATGGCGCTACAGGCGTCTAAGGGGGTTGAGAAGGCTCACCGACATGACTTGTGCAAAGAGCAGGCTGATTGGGTAGAATGGTTAGCGGGCCCGCACAAGGCCACCCCAGGGAAGCTCCATCGGATCTCCAAGCCTAAGGCCCGTTTTGAAGACGAGAGCGTGTTGGAGGGGGTTAAAGCGTCCTCCCCTGTTGAGCTAGTGGACCAAAAAACCCGTATATTTAAAACTATTTGGTCTTCCACATCGGTGTCCCAGCAAGACTCAGTAGCCGTCTTGGCTCGAGTTCGGCAGCGAGCGCTTGAGGCGCCCGCTAGGCCCTGCTGGACACTCGATACTTTTGATCAGGCCCTCCGCCTCCAGCCCGACAAAGGCCGAGGCGTAGATAGATTCGTTGCATCAGATGTCAAGCGATTGCCGCCAGCAGCGAGGCAATGCTTTGTAGATCTTTTCAACCAGATTGAGAAGGAGGTGGCTTGGCCGCATCAGGTGCTGCAAGCCATAGTGATGTTAGAACCAAAGGCGAAGGGTGATCGGGCAATCGCGCTGCTGTCCTGGATGGCAAGAGCGTGGCAGCTCCTCACTCGCCCTGAGGTTGAGGAGTGGGTCGCAGGAGCAGCACGCCACTGGGATGCGGCGCTCAAGGGCTCGTCCTGCCTCCGTGAGGCCCTCGCCCGAGAGCTCCAGGACGAGGCAGCGGCGGCGCTGGGCATGACGACAGGGGTCGGCCTGGCGGACATCGAGCGCTTCTACGACTCGCTGTCGTTGCCGACGGTCGCCGAGGCCTGCGAGGGGCGGGGCTTCCCGATCCGCACGCTGGCGCTCGAGCTGCAGCTGCATGCCGTGGGCAGACTGCTGCGGCTGGAGGGCGCCTACGGCGAGCCCTGCTTGGCCGACCGCTCCATCTTGGCGGGCTCCCGCCACGCCAACAACTTGGCGAGGACAGTTGTGTACCGTGCGCTGGAGAGAATTGTCACACCTTCGTTCCGTGGTATCCCTCGAGCGTGGTTTGATGATGTGAGCACTTCATTTTATGGTAGCAAGTTGGCTGTGGAAAAGGACCTGCCTGAGGCGATGACAGCCTTGGGGGAGCCCCTCCAACAGGAGGGGCTCAAGTTGGCAGGCAAGAGCGTGATCATCTCACCGGACCTCGCGATGACCAAGCGAATGGTGGCCAAGCTGATGAGGCGAGGGCTCACGTTCCAGGCGTCGGAGGAGGGCCGTGACCTAGGGATCGACAGAGCTGCCGCGGGTGCGAGGCGCCGTGCCACGCACATGGACAGGCGCAAGAAGGCCCACAGCAGGATGAGAGCTTTGGGCAACAAGCTGCGCAAGCTGCGCAGGGAGAGACGGGCGGCGCTGCTGAACCAGGGGGCGATGCCTTCGCTGGGGTACGGCGCCAGGGCCCACGGCGAGCCTCCCTCGGCTGTCACGGCGGCGCGCCGCCGATATGCTGCGGGATTGGCGAAGCCGAGGGCGGGGCGTTGCCTGACCTCCTTCCTGGCTCTGGAGGGCAAGGACCCAGCGCTGGAGCTCCCCAAGATGCAGCTGAGGGCGTGGTTCGACCTGTACGCGCACAGGGAGGATGTACGCAAGATGACGGAGAAAGCCTGGCCGTTGATCTACAATCAGTTGCTGAAGGTCCCCTCGAGCCGCCGCTGGCGCAGGCGACGGGGCGCGATGGCCTCGCTGATGCTGACGCTCTGGGAGGCAGGGTGGACGCCACATTCGCCTACGTCGTGGACGGACCCCAGAGGCGACGAGTGGACCATGGCTCCTGGCGCTGAGAAGCGCGACCCAGCTGATGTGATCGACGCGGTGTTAGATGATATTGCAGTCAAGCTCTGGAACAAGGCGGCAGGTGGACATAATGCCGCAGGTCTGGGGCAGGGGGTAGACTTGAGTGATGCCAAGCTGACCCTCAAGAAGTGGAGACGTGCCAAGCCTGCCATGGCTAACGCGCTGTTGCAGGCTATGACGGCGGGGACGTGGACGGCGGCGCGCAAGTGCGAGGTGCTGGGTGAAGAGCGCGGTGGCGATGGGCGCTGCAGCTGCGGGGCCGCGGGGGATGACTTCCACCGCATCTGGGGCGAGTGCCCGAACCGCCCGACTCACGAGGACTTCGAGAGGACGGACTGGCTGAAGCCGAAGGCGGAGAGCTTCCATGCAGACAGCCCCGCCCTGTGGCTTCGCGGCATAGCGCCGCGGTCGTGGACGACCCCACCGCCGTGCGACACGGTCGAGGAGCTGTCGACCTTCGGCGCGGTGGGAGAGGGGCGCCTGCCGCCCAGCGGCGACAGGCACTTCGCCTGCGGCGACGGCAGCGGCGGCGAGGAGGCGTCTGACGCCCGCTTCCGACGCTGCGGCTGGGGCTGGTGCTTGCTGCGCGGGCCGCCCGGGAGCCCTGAGCTTGTTGGCGGCGCTAGCTCGCCGCTCGCGGGGCCCCGTCAGTCCAATAATAGAGCTGAAATGATGAGTTTAGTTTCTGTGCTGAGGTGCGCATCAGGTGAAGTTGAGTTTTGGACAGATAGTGACATCCTTTTTCGAGGTTGGAACAGGGGTCGCCACTTGAGACCCGCAGGTTGGAGTGTGAATGGAGACCTGTGGGAAGCCCTTGGATCCGAGCTCCAGGCGAGGGGTGAGTCAGTTGTCACAGTGCATTTTCTGAATAGCCACCTTTCGCCAGAGGATTCGTTGGCTAAAGGAGTGCCCATGCTGGCGTGGATTGGCAATCAGGTGGCCGACCATCTCGCTGCTGCCGCCGCCGCCTCTCATGCCATCCCGCCCGCTCGCCTCTCGTGCTATAAGTGGGCAGTCTCGACGCTCTGTCTTGTGCGACTCCGCATTGCGCGGGCCACGCTGACCGCCTTCGAGACGGAGGAGCGCCCGCCGACGGTGCGCGAGGTGCGGAGGGTCGAGCGCAGGACCAGGCCATCCGCCCTCGCCCGTGCGCAGCAAGGCAGCTCCCATTCTCTTGCGGGTTCTAAAACACGTTTTAGTTGTCTTGATTGCCGTAGCGGTGTCAGTAAAGCATCTTGCAATAATGTGTTGCAGAATTGGCTTTGTTCCCAGTGTCCTGGCCCCCCCCCCCGCCCCGAGCCCGCGCGTGCACCTGTGGTTGTGGCCGTTGGCGCGCGCGTCGTCCATCATTCGCATGTCATGGCCTTTTATGACCCATATTGGGTGTGCACAAGTTGTGGCTGCAGGGGAAAGGAGGGAAATGGCCATCTTCGGGACCTGGCTAAGGAATGCAGGTGTGTTCGAGGAGAGAAGCCCGCCAAGATGGGGGCTTGGGTCCTCCAGCGTCTGTCTGATGGGAGGCCACTCAATTGAAGTCCTCCCCAGCATAGCGTGCTGACAGAGTCAGATTGGGGTAATCCTTGGGTAATCCTCCTCCTCCTCCTCCTCCTCCCCCTCCTCCTCCTCCTCCTCCTCCTCCTCCTCCTCCCCCTCCTTCTCCTCCTCCTCCTAGCCGCCGCGAGGGGTTCAGGAAGCGCGCCCGGCCGCGACCAGCGCACTCACTTCTCCTGGCGGCGCGCCCCTCTTCTCGCAGAGGCCAGGTGGGGGAGGGGCGGAGCTGGCCATCACGCTGACTACATTTCGGGCGGCCAATGCCATGCGTGCCACCTCTTACAATCCTCTCTCTGCCAGCTCGGTCGAGCGCCTCGCGGACATTAACACGGAATTGCGGACGTGGGATGTAGTACTTGTGTGTGGCACGGGTGAGATGACGAGCGCAGAAACATCTAGGTGCGTGACGCTCCCTAGCCATTGGTGCATTCGTATGGTTGCGCGCAAAGGACGGTTTGTCACGAAAGCCGGCGGTCTTGCATTCCTGGTACACAAAAAATACCCGACCCATTGCTTGAGGGAAATCTACCACCCCCCTGGACTGCTGCAGGGACGGGTCGGAGGAATTAAGCTGGCGCTGTCTTCCTGCGAAGTGGCTCTCTTCTCGACGTACTACGCACCTACGCATATCAAGAACTATGGGGAGGTGGGGAGGCGTATTAGTGAGTGGTTGGAGGGAACGACGGACAGGTTAGGAGCACGTGCGCTGACGGTCATTGGGGGGGGGACATCAATTCCGACTTCGGGCTTCGCCGTGCCAGCGACGGGACTGTCCAAAAAACGGTGGCGAGTTGTCTGGGGCGCCACGCGACAGCGTTTGAAAATGATAGCGGACAGTACTTTCGTCAGTTCTGCCAAACCAGCGATTTCATAGTGGCTACCACAACCCACGACCCAGGCCCTACCTTCTTTGGCCCCAAGGGTGGAAGAAGCCGAGTCGACCACTTCGCTCTCCCGCAAGGCGCAGCCCACCTGGTTCAGAAATGCATAGCGCCCCACACGTCTGGGAAGCGGCTGCAGCTTATCCAAGCTAAAGGCTCGCGGGACCATGTGCCGATATGGGCTGGTAATCGACGCGCGGATCAGACATGTCCCGACCAGTCGACCGAAGCCCGAGGACCGACTCGACAGGGACCAGTTCATGTCTTGCTTGAGGAGAGGATTTAAAAGGCAGGAAGTGCTGGATCGGATCGAGGAGGAGCCGAGCAAGATCGAGGAGGGGGAGTGGAGGGAGCTGCTCGACGGACCGACCCCAGATCGAGCGTGGTAACGGTACAGGGATGCAGTCAGGACAGCAGTGCAACATATATTTGGCGCCCAACGGCAGAGGGAGGATGTGCGTTACCTTGCCACGCAGGCACAACGGATAGACCTGTTGGCACAGAGGCGCACCATCAGACAGCGCTTGGGCCCTGGGATCCCTGACGAGCATCTCGAGCAAGTGAAAGCGCAGCTAAAGGATGTCACGATTGTGCTAAATCAGATCAGAGAGAGTTATGAGGCCCAGCGAAAAGCCCGACTGGTCGAGGAGATTTGGAAAGCGTCAGAGCGGGGGGATTTCGCCGAGATGCACCGACTTAGGATCCAGTACCAGGCGAACGGTCGCGGGCCCAAACACAGGTTCTTCTTTGCCCCTCGCACGCACTGGTCTGCCGAGCAGTGGGCGAACGAGCTAGCGAAGAGCCCGCGCGAAGGAGGCCTCAGCGCGCAGATCATAGACTTGGACCAGCAGCTGCTAGAGAGGGAAGCACAATGCCCCCAACTGTTGCCACTCCCCGTAGACAGTGACCTCCGTTGCCGAGCTGCTGAAGACCATGCCGCTATGCTACGCTATTGCAGAAAGGCCAAAAAGGGAAGGGCCTGGCCTGCATGGGGCCTACCAGTGGAAGTCACGCTCCTCTTACTAGACCTTCGAATCAACCGAGGTGATCCGACAGTGTCAGGAGCGCAGGCACGAGCGACGCGGGAGGAGGAGGAGGATACGCAGCACACTATCGAGCGTCGGTTGCAGAAGGGGAGGGCACTATTGGAGCGGTTGGGATGGACAGGATGAGGCTAGGGGAGGAGAGGAGGTGCACCGACGGAACCCGCCAGCGTAGTCAAGAACTACACAGTGGGAAGGGGGCCCAGAGCTCGACTTGGGGTTCTACAGTGGGGACAAGACAGCCACGCGGCGGCGAGGAGACTCATGGCTGTGCTGATTATGTGTCGAAGTACCCAGACCACCCCCCTTGCGTGGCACAGGCGCAAGGCGTTCGGAGCAGATAAGAGCAACGGACGACAGGGGGTACTAGGGGAGCGCATCATGCACCCGTACTGCAGTACGGGCATGTCGTGGCACGCGGGCATACACAGACGTGGCACACCATTTCAGCATGCTGCTTGGGCGCAGGGTGGGCTGCCGCACAGATGTCGGGAGAACGCACTTGCCGCGCGGATGACGACGAAATGGAAGGCTGAGCAACTCGGATACAGCTCTGCGTACACTAACTATGATTGATCTAGCGCTTTTGCCTCTACGGATAAGCGCCGCCTGCATGCAGTTGCCTTCAAACAAGCTGATGAATGGGACCGAGTGCACTCTGTGAGGGCCATCGACATGGCAGCTATGACGATAGAAACACCCACGGAAGCCGTCACAATGGAGACCCTCTCGGGAGCCCAGCTGGGCTTCACGTTGGCACCGAGGCAATTCAATGACAGCTACAACTTATATGTGCAACAGTGGAACGACGGCGTGCGAAGAGACCCTATGCAAAAACTGCACGGCACCCAGCACCCCATTACCCACCAGGTGCACGACCTCAGCCTCAACGCGTTCATGGACAATATCACCAAGACTCACATCCTCCCAGCTGGGGCGTCAGCGACCCACGTCACTGCCCACCTGAACCAGGCCGCGCAAGAGCTCGAGACAACATTGGCCAAGGGCAACTGGAAGCTCAACCCCACCAAAACCAACCACCTTCTCTGTCTCCGAGGTCAGGGGGGCTACAGCTGCACCCGCACGTTGCGCTGCTCAAAGGAGCTAAAGGGCATTACTCTTAGGGAAATGAGGGTGCTGGGACCGTCTATCCCGTCCGATCAAGGCATCACGGGGGAGATCAAGAAACGGTGCGACGCGATCCGCCTCGCCTGGAGGCAAGGCGGCGCCTTCTGGAGCTCCAAGAACAGCTTCGCAGTTAAACGAATGATGTTCGTTGCGTTTGTGTTCGGAGCAGGCCTCAGCGGCTTAACGGCAACGGTACTTAGCCCGTGCCACACTGCTACCCTAGATGCGGTGATCGGCAAATACTTGCGCACGCTCGCTCGAGGCAAGATGTCGCGGGCACGAGCGGACGGCGCAGTGCGATGTTACAGCACAGCCCGCGTGTTCAGGGAATGGGGGCTCGAGAGGACAGAAGACGCTTTACGGGCACGGCGACCGAAATGGTTTCAGCAGTGGGCTACGTACCCAGAAACCCACGGCAACCTGATTGCAGCTATATTTGGCCTCAGTGTGATGGAGCGGTTGAAGGGTGTTACACGAATGTTGCCAGGGGGATGGGTGGGACCGTACTCTACACCTATGGCTCAACAGTTTCGGCACGACCTAGATTTCCTAGCAGAGATGGGCGAACATTTGCACGCCTGGCACGAGCACCGTACGTCGGATCTTGCCACACTTACACCAGGAACCGAGGAGCGGCGGCAGTGGCTATGCGTCGACACGAGCATCCTGCGTAGTGCAGCGCAGCGGGGAGGAGGCAAAGCAGAGGGAGAGGACGAGACGGTGGAGGAGCAGGAGGAGGCCCTTGCGCGCTCCTTTTGGCGCGATCACCCGTGTGTCGACGACGGGGGAAGGGAGACATTATGCGGGAGGAGGTTCAGGACAGCACAGGCACTACAGGCACACAAGAGAGGAGTGCACAACCTTCGCACGCTCCTCACAGTGCTTGTTACCACCAATCAATGCACCTGGTGTCTCAGTGTATTCCTCAATCGAAAGACGGCGATCGATCATTGCCACAGGGCTGTAGAATGGCATGGCACGTGCTCTGTTGACCGCAGCAAATGGGCCCACGAACTAATGGGACCAGCCTCATTGGAATGCGGCCTCTGTCGGCACGAGGCCCAAGACCTACTCGATTTTCAGTGCCACGTTCGATCTCATCACGAAGGCCCCCACTCGGTCAAAGAGCGTACTCGCCATGGCGGCGCTGGCACCGAGGGCGGATTGGCAGCTGGCCGGCAAGCGCGGCGCAAGCAGCGACTTGCGAGGAGAACGCCGACCACGACCGCTACGACGACCGCCTGAAAGTGACGATGAAGCTAGCCCTGCGAAGTACGCAGGACTTGAGGGAGGCGATGCACGTGCTGTCCGACTTCTGGCTCATCCCAGCGCAGGCCAGGGCCTTCCAAGCGGGCCTGCAGGCAGCCAAGAAGTACGCCACGGAGGTCCGCTCCCGCGGGAAGAAGCATGGCTTGGGACCCCCGCGCGTGCACGTGGCCGTCGAAGTGATGCGCGAGCTGCAAGAGTCCATGGACGGGGCCAACGGCAGTATCATGGAGAAGGAGAGCAAAGCCATCCTGCTAGAGTTCATCAACTCGACGGCGACCTCCTACGGCCAGGCCATGATCGAGGAGATCTTCAAGAGCTTCAAGGTCAACGAGACGTACAAGAGGGAGGACGAGGACGAGGGGGACAGGTACGGCAAGCTCCAGTACAGCCTGAACCCGACCCCAGTGCTGGGCGCCATCCTACAGGGGAAGGAGCTCGGGGAGCCCGAGCTAGCATGGGTGCGAAACTTCTCAGTGCTCAAGCTCAAGGAGGCGATGACGGTCAGCCTGCTGGGCCTCGACGCGACCAAGGGGAAGGCCTCAGCTCCCAAGAGCGCCCTGGAGAGAGCGGTCGAATCGTCCTTGCGCCGCAGGCAGTAACGACGGCGCCAGTACCCCGACACAACTTGCCGATACTAGGCGACGCTGCTGGGCGACCAGGTCGAGAGGCGCCCGCGGCGGTAGCCAGCGGTGCGTTGTTGCCTCCTCTCTCGTCGTACCTTGCACGCTGGCCGCCAGAGAGTGAGATGGGAAAAGCTTGCTCATGCGATCAGTCTTGACCCGAAGAAATTCCAGAAACTTAGGGAACAGAGAAAAATCAGTAGCAAATTCGAAGAGATGTACGCCCTTGCAGTGAAGTGTCGCGAACGACGCAAGCACCTTGTGGACCTCCGCCAGGGACTCGTACAGGGACCTCCTAGGACCCCAGGCCACAGTTCAGCAGGACAAGGTACCGACTTACAGGCACCAGAACAAGGACCACAAGAGCACCCGACGGGGCCCAGGCAGCATGGCGGTGACATGTGACGCCCGACTCCTGCACACAGTGTGATGACTATTCAATTACCCTTGCAGCATCTATTTGCAGTCTCGGCTCAACAACAGAGATTCAGTCTTCGTTCTTCTTGCTTCGCATACGACGGAGAGCCCACGCCCGAGTGAACCGCACCCAGCCTACATAGAGCACTTCGACACTTGATATGCGTCATGGTTGGCCGACACTTGATGGGCAATGAGATGCTACGAGCCACGAGGTTGATCTCTCTAGGGCAGGTGCCGCAGAGATAGGACCTTCGTGAGGTATGGTATGCGAGGGAGGAAGTGAGTTCAGAGGCGACAGCACGCATCTAGGCGGTGCCGCAGCTATTCTGTAATCCCACCTGAAGCTGCCAGAGCTCCCCTGCTTAGATTGCTGTCTCTGCCTGTCTCTTCCTCTCGTGTGCTTACTACGACCCGTACTGATCAGTTGCATATTGTCCCGTCGTAATGCCTTGGGAAGCTGTTTTTTTTCCAGCTCAGGTCAGAGGCGGCTCTGGGGCCCGTGCGGGTCATCCAGGCGTGGCTAACCACACTCTGGTCAGCGTCCGGTTCGAGGCGGCCGCGCACCAAGGCCGGACATTTTACGGACGAAAGTGCCCGGTCCTGTGATTTGTCGTAAAGTGTCCGGCGCTCGCTTGGTTCCAAGAAAAAATTGACGTGTTATTCTCGCGCCGAGCCTAGGCCGAAGGGCTGGGCAGGGCAGGAGGTTTCTGGTTCGAGCGCTGGCAGTTCGGCCAGAAGATGCGAGCCGCCGCCTCTCTCTCTTTTTCTCTTCTTTGCTGCAAGGGGGAGCCGCCCCTTGGGAGGCCCCACGCCCTGGGAGGCCTGGGTGCTTCCCCACGCCGTTTTTGGGTTTGAACGGGCTGCTCTGCCCACCCCCCCTGCCGACATTGGGAACGGTGCTCGGGCCTCCCCATGACGGCGTGGAGGAGGGGGTTGTGGTGGCCAGCTCGAGCCCCTCTGCGAGGCCCGTGCCTCACCGCCGATGGCCACTCACCCTGCGTGCAACGGCTCGCTAGGTGAGTCGCCAGGCTGGCCCAGTCCCGAAGAGAGGGCCAGTTCTCACGTTTCCGCAGGGGTCTCACTAGCTCACAAGCGTAGAGGAGCTACGACCCCCGAGCGCCTGCCATGACATGCCATGCCATGCCATGCCATGCCATGCCATGCCTCCTCCTCCTCCTCCTCCTCCTCCTCCTCCTCCTCCTCCTCCTCCTCCTCCTCCTCCCCCTCCCCCTCCCCCTCCTCCTCCTTTTCCTCCTCCTCCTCCTCCTCCTCCTCCTCCTCCTCCTCCTCCCCCTCCCCCTCCCCCTCCTCCTCCTTTTCCTCCTCCTCCTCCTCCTCCTCCTCCTCCTCCTCCTCCTCCTCCTCCTCCTCCACCTCGCATTCCTCCTCCTCCTTCGCCCGCTCGCTCGCTCGCTCGCCCAGGCGGACTCGTCGACCACCTTCGTGCCCAACGCCTCCCTGGTCGCGCACGCGCAGCGCATGGTCGAGTACCTCAGGCGGCCTCGCCCCCCGCGCCCGCGCCAGTGTTTCAAGGAGGTGGGGGGGGGGCGAGGAGGGAGGGGGGGGCAGGGGAGGGGAGGCGACGACGGACGGGGGACGAGGAAGGGAGGGGGAGAGAGGAGGACGGGGGGGGGGAGCGAGGGGGGAGCGAGGAGGGAGCGGGGGGCGGGGGGGCGAGGAGGGAGGGGGAAGGGGAGGGGGAGGCGATGAGGCACGGTGGACGAGGAAGGGAGGGGGGATGGGGGGGGAGGGGAGAGGAGAGGAAGGGAGGCGAGGAGGGGAAGGGGAGGGGAGGGAGAGGAGCCGTGCACGATAGAGGAGCAAGGGAGCAGGCGCTGGAGAAGCATGAGGAGCCGCAGGACGAGCAGGAGGAGCAGGATTCGGAGCACACGCTTTGGCTGAAGGGGCTTTTTGGGACTCAGCCTGGCGTTGCATCGATCGTGCGCCGTCACTGCGCAAGGGCGCAGTGAAGGGGTGCCACGCCCAAGTGCTGCCGACGGGGAGGCTGCTGCCGCGTGGCCCTCCTGCGGAGGGTCCATATTGGCAGCTCCCCAAATACCGGGTGGCCTCCGCTGGCGAGAGGGGGAGAGGGAGGGGAGGGAGGGAGGAGAGAGCGGAGGGAGGGGGAGGGGAGGGAGAGCGGAGGGAGGGGGAGGAAGGGGAGGGAGGGGGAGGGAGGGAGGGAGGAGGAGGGAGGGAGGGAGGGGGAGGGAGGGGGAGACCGATGGGGGAACCAGGGCCCAGGCGGCTCGCTGCCCTCCAGGGCACGCGGAGGCCAGGCGCTGGAAAGCAGCAGGGGGGGCGGGCCCGCTGGGCTGCCCAGCGGCCCAGCGGCACGGCCGCGCCAGGCTGAGCGCAGTCCGCTACTCGCGGGCGGGCCGGGGCCCCGTCAGACGCGCGTGTGCGCCAGGTCGCCCTTCTCCCAGTTGCTCCACACATGCCCGATGTCCTGGATGGGGGGGGGGAGGCCGAGGGGAGGCGGGCCACCTGGCCGCGCTGGCTGGCCCGCTGGCCCTGCCGGGCGAGGGGCCCCGCGGAGGCCACCGCCGCCTCTGCGCGCTCCCCGCGGGGTCGCACAGTGCCGACTCGCAAACGCCCCCAGAGGCAACTGCTGTTCGATTGGACACCTCTCGCAGGACAGCTTGTCTATAGTCAAAAACCCTAAGAAGGACGCGCAGTAAGGACGCAAGACCCTTGGAAGCCGAAGTTGGGATTTTTGGGGCGGCGGACGACGAAAACCTCAAGGACGCAAGAGCAAGGAAGAGCAAGGACGCAAGGGTACCCTGAGCAAAGTCGCGCGTCCTTATTGGGGTTGTTGACTGTATGCGACCGGGCGCTCCAGCTCATTTCATGCGCACGGCACTGGTGGTAGCTCAGTGGCCTCACCGCTGCGTCGCCGAGTCTGTCATTGTGCTGCTGTGTCCGCAACCCCCGGGGGGAGGGCGGTGGGGGGACACAGGAGAGAGGCGAAGACTGCTTTGTGTCTCCCGGCCATGTTTTTTATTGGATTGCGCCCTCCGCCCTCCGCCAGCTGCAGGAGCCTCGGTTACAGCATCCCCGACGCCACCGAGGACCCCGAGTATGGTGCTAATGATGCCGATGGCGTCGGTAACGGTGGCGATGTCGATGAAGAGGTTCTTGGCAGTGATGGCCGTGGTGATGATGACGACGATGATTGTGATGGTGGTGGTGATGATGATGGTGGTGGTGGTAATGGTGATGGTGATGGTGGTGGTGGTGGTGGTGGTGGTGGTGGTGGTGGTGGTGGTGATGGTGATGGTGATGGTGGTGGTGGTGGTGGTGGTGGTGGTGGTGGTGGTGATGGTGATGGTGATGGTGATGGTGATGGTGATGGTGATGGTGATGGTGATGGTGATGGTGATAGAGATGGCGATGCCGCTGGTGACGATGGTGTTGACGATAATGAGGATGGTGGTGGCGGTGGTAATTCAGATGATGAAGATGATGGCGATGAGATGACAGCATGCCCTTAATCAAGGAACGAACAAGGGGGGAGGCTGCAGAGATGGGGTCCTCGAACGGTCCCGTCGGCTCCTCCCTCCGCAGCTGCATCTGCTCAAGAGCACAACCCGGTGGGCTCTCCCATCCACCCAGCTAGCTCCGCCAACCGTGGTCCACGTTGCCTGCTCGGACCGTGCGGGCCGAGGGCAGGCTGGGGCTGCGCGTTGGTGGCAGGGCTGTGCGATCCTGCGGCCGCTCGTCGGGGGCACGCCGCTGGAGGGGGACCCCTTCGGCTGCATCCCAGGAAGCTGCGCGGGCATGACTTGGGCGCCCGCGGGGCAGAGATGCCCAGATCTCCTGGTCGGCCTCGGCTCCCCCCCTCCAGGGCTCCGCGGCGGGCTGGGCGAGGATCGCAGCCTGCCGTCGGACCGAGGCCTGCGATCGAGGTCATGTGCGGGGAGGCTACTCCAGATTTCGTCATAAAAGGGAGGGGGTCTGGACCCTCCAGGACAAGCCATTTCAGACCTCCCCCGTTGGAGAGAACCCTCCAAAACAGCGTCCCCAGACCCCCCAGGCCCTCCAAGATGGCCTGGAAGAGACCCCCCCCCGAAACGAGGCCCCCCTCCCTTTGTTACGAAGTCTGGAGTACCCGTGGTGTCCTCCGTGGTTGTTGGATGCCCTCGTGCATCCCCGGGGGCGGGGCCCTTGGATGTTCTGTTTGGGTTGGCCGGCGGAGGGCCTCACGCTCTCGAAGCATGCCACTCTGGCCTAGGTCCGGCTGTGTCGCATGTTCTGCAGGATGGGAAAACACACACACACGCACACACACACACACACACACGCACACACACACACACACACACGCACGCACACACGCACACACACACACACACGCACACACGCACACGCACACGCACACGCACACACACACACACTCACACACAGACACAATTTATCGTCGATCTCCCAGAAAATATGGGAAACTATGGGAAGTGGGGGGCAAGACAAAAACCCAGAAAATATGTCAAAGTATGAGATCTCTTGTTTTTTTAACACACACAGACACAATGAATCGTCGATCTCCGAAAAAATATTGAAAATATGGGAAGCGGGGGGGAAGACAAAAACCCAGAACATATGTCAAAGTATGGGCAATCCTGTGATTTCTGTCGATTGATCTGTGTGTCCCAGGGCCCCTTCAGTTCGGCACGTCGTGCCAGGGCCATCGGCACCGCCCAGCCATGCGTATATGATGTGCCACGTGTGCGTCGGCCCCCGCACGGGAGCGGCGCGCACGCTCCCAGGTCTGCCAGCACCCGCTCCGGTGGCGGGCGCTGTCTGGCCACGCCGCCCGGGCAACCCGGGGGCCCCCAAACGGGGTGGTGAGCACACCGTGCGGTGAGTCGGTGGGGATTCGGGGTCACCGCACGGTTTTGGGACTCGAGTCCCTCTCCGAGGACGTCTCGGGCGACAGGGGCCTCCGGGGTCCCAAGACCGTGCGGTGACGGACCGTGCGGTGAGGTCTCTTGGGATTCCGAGGTCACCGCACGGTCTGTCACCGCACCGTTTCGGGACTCCAAAGTAACGAGATCCGTTGTACCATACAAGACGCTTAGGCTGTACGCTCGGGATGTAGGGTTTAGGGTTTCGGGCTTCGGGTTTGCGATGTTCGATATACCGTACACAAGATGTTTCGACTGCACGTTCGGTTCCGGCGTGTGCGTTCGAGGGGGGCGCATGGTGCCAGTAAGTATGTTGTGTGTGTGTGTGCGTGTGTGTGTGTGTGCGTGTGTGTGTGTGTGTGTGTGTCCCCGACCAGTCTGCTGGCGCCGCTGCCGAGGCAGGCCGCTCCCGCGGGACCGTGCCGACCTCCGGCGGCGCCGCCGGTGGGGCGAAAGAGGGCGTCGTGCCCACAGGGCGGCAGGGCCAGCTCCGACCGGGGCGACGGGGGGCTGCTCCTCCTCCTCCTCCTCCTCCTCCTCCTCCTCCTCCTCCTCCTCCTCCTCCGCCTCCCCTCTGCGCGGGCGCTCCGCTGCGTGCGCGCCCGAGGACGAGCGGGGCGTGCCCGCCGCGGAAGGCGTGTGGCCTGCACCACGCCCGAGGTCGCCGGCAAGTCCTCGGGGTGCTTCCGCCCGGGCCCAGGGCCACCCCGCTTCCGAGCACATCCCAGCGGGTAAGCAATGCTTACCGACTGCCGAGGGCCACCCCGCTTCCGAGTGCCACCCCGCTTCCGAGTGCTTGCTAAGCATCCACCTATAGAGTGCCTGGCCTGGGCGTCTCCATGTCACCAGCTCTTGCCTGCACGTCGAGGCGCCTGGCCCTGCCTGGGCCACACTGGCCAAGGCCGGGTGGCGCCCTGGGCGTGCTGTCAGGCAGGGGAGCAGCGCACGGGCACGCTGCCGCTCACCCTCGAGGGCGAGCTGAAGCTGCGCGGCCCCCGTCCCCGCCTGTCTGGGCCCGGCCAGCCCGAGCGAGAGCGGTCGGGGCGGAGGCCTCGCGAGGAGGAGCCACGTCACCGGGGCCACGCTGGGGCCGGGGTCCGTGTGGGCGCGCTGGGGCTGCACTGCCGCTCCTGCACGTCAGGTGGCCCCGCTCCTCCTGCGAGGACCGCACGCCGGCCCTGCTTGCCCGCAGCAGGGCCAAGGAGGGGAGGCGAGGCACGCCCACCCTCCCCTAATGCGTTTTTCGTTGATGCTGTGGTGAAATCACTTGCCTTCCTTCGGAGTCGTTAATATTATTATTATTATTATTATTATTATTATTATTATTATTATTATTATTATCATTATTTTTATTATTATTATCATTATTAATATTATTATTATTATTATTATTATTAGTATTATTGTTATTATTATTATTATTAGTATTATTATTATTATTATTATTATTTATTATTATTATTTATTATTATTATTATTATTCTTATTCTTATTATCATTATTCTTATTATTATTATGTTTATTTTCTTCTTCTTCTTATTATTATTCCTCTTCTTCTTCTTCCTCCCCGTCCAGAGACCTCGGGCGCCCAGACCACTGCAGGGGCCTTGCCGCGTTCTCCGGGGTTCTGAGCGGCAGCCCCCGCTCCTGCGCCAGCGCCTGCACCAACGATGGCGCCCTCGGCGGCAGCATCGACGCCAGCGCCGCGCGGTGTCTGCGCGGCTCGAGCGCCAGCGCCGACGCCAGCACCAGCGCCAGCGCTGACGCTAGCGCCGGCGCAGCACCGACGTCAGCACAGACGCCTGCACCGACGGCAGTGCCTGAGCTGGCCCCTACACTGACAGCGTTAGCATCGACGCCAGCACCGACGCACCGGCGCCAGCTCAGAGAATGCCGCGTGCGGCACTGGCCCTCGCGCGTCAACGACGCTGGCACATCGCCGACGCAGCTCCGGGACCACTATTAATGCCCGCGAGCATGCCTGCGCCAGCAGCAGTGCCTGCGCCTACACGGGCGAAAGCGCCGATGCTAGCGCCGACGCTGCATCGACACCCGCACTAACGCCAACAACGGCGCTTACGTACACTAATGGTATCCCCTCCTCCTCCTCCTCCTCCTCCTCCTCCTCCTCTTCCGTTTCCTCTTTTTTCTCCTCTACCAGCTCCTCCTCTTGTTCCTCCTTGTGTGCTCCTCCCTCCTCTCTCTCCTCTCTCCTCTTTTGTTCTATCTTCCCTCCTCCCCATGCTCTTCCTTTCTCCCGATCATCTTCATCATGAATAATTCCCCTGCCGCAGTCCAGTGGGCAAGGCAGGCCGGGCGTCTCGCTTGAGATCTTGGCCATGCATGATCCGATCCAGAAGTTGAGGTATTGTCAAGAGCTTCGCAGATGGAGGGCGGATCGCTTCTAACATGTGGCTCGTGTCTCTCGCCTCGGCGCCGCGCACGTTCCACTGCCAAAATTGCAAGGGTTTCACGGGTTCAGGGTGGGTCTTGTTCGCGGGTCGTTATCACAATGTGTTTCTCGCTTTTGCGCCGCGCAATTTTTTCTGACAAGTATACAGAAAATCGTTGATTCAGGGCTGGTGGTTTTCAAAAGGTGGTTCTCGCCTCAGCGCCGCGCGCGTTCGCTTGCAAAAAACGCAACAAGTTCACGGATGGAGGGCGGCTCTTTTTCAAATTGTGGCTCTCGCCGTAGCGTTGCGCTAACTCGTGTGAAACGTTATCCAGAAATCGTTGATTGAGGGCTGGTGGTTTTCAAAGTGTGGCTCTCCTCGTAGCGCCGCGCACATTCGTTCTTCATTTTGAAATGTACTAAGCCTTGCAACAGTTTCATGAATTCTGGGCATGTCGTTCTTAAAATGTGGTTCTCGCCTTGGCGTTAAAAAAAAAAAACGCAAGCGCTTCACAAATGGAGTGCGGTACCTTTTCAATATGTGGCTCTCGCCTTAGCGCCGCGCGCACTCGTCTAAAAAAAATGCACGAGCTCAACGCATCGAGGGCGTTTTTTCCTCCACATACTGACTCGCTTGGACGCCGAGCAGATTTCGGTTCAAACGTTGCAAGAGTTTTACCGCTTGTCTTGGTTACTGCACCAGAAAAGAGGTTCTGGAACGATTCAGGATTGTGAGGGCGCAACAGTTACGGTGATTCGTTGTGCTGAGTTCCCAGAAATGGCGTTCTGGCACGATTCAGGACCGTCAACTCGCAAGAGTCAGATTGATTCGCGGCGTTGAAGCCTTGAGAACGGCTTTCTGGCGCGCTGCAGGATTTTCAAACGGTTGTCCCCCAACGTGGCAGTTCCCTGAGTGGAAATGAGTCTCTGTAGGGGCTTACGAAGCGGGAGCTTGGAACGAGGTTTTCTCTCAAACCCGTTGATGAAAATTGGGCTCACACTGCACCGGCTCCTCCCCCTCTCCCTCTCCTCCCCTTCCTCTTCCTCCTCCTCCTCCTCCTCCTCTTCTTCCTTTTCCTCCTCATCCTTCTCCTCCTCCTCCTCCTCCTCCTCCTCCTCCTCCTCCTCCTCCTCCTCCTCCTCCTCCTCCTAGCGCCAGCTCGCCCGAGCCTCCCGCTCGCCCCGCCGAGCCCGCGCCACGGGGCCCCCCGCTCCGCCTCCGCCTCCTCCTCTTCCCCAGCGGCCGGGATGGCGGCGCCTGCGGAGGCGACGCCGCGCCGGCGGCCGAACCGCACGGCAGCAGGGCGGCGCGCCCAATACCGGAGGGCGGACGCCCGGGCCGCCGCGCGCCTCCTCGGCGCCTTCGCGGAGGTCGCCAGTCACCGTGGCTCAGCGACCTCCCGCTTCGGCGCGGCCCTCGTGTCGGCGCTGGAGGCCTTGCAGTGCGGCGGCGGTGGTGCACCGGCCGCAGCTGGCGGGGGCGAGCCCACCGCGCCCGCGGCGGAGGTCGCAGCAACAGCCGAGAGGGAAGCGCACGCGGCGGCGGAGGGCGACGAGTTCGGCCTCCGCGATCCTCGCGGCGCTGTTCGAGATCCCGAGCCTGCATGCGGGGAGAGCGATTGTCTGGAGCGCGGAGAAGGCACTGCTGCAGTGCCAATGGCCGCTGGCGCCGAGAGCGCTGATCCAGGGCCCCTTCGGGGGATGACTGCCCGCCCAGGGGACGCCGAGGCGGGCTTGCAGGGCAGCGCGGCGCCCGTGCGGCTCCTCGCCACGGCGGCGACGGCGGACGTGGCGGCGGCGGCGCACGCCCTCGCAGCGGCGGAGACGCAGCTCGCCGCCGTGGAGGCCGAGCTGGCACCCCGCCCCGCGAAGGCAGCCCCCTTGGCCCGTGCTCGGCAGAAACCGCCCCTCGACCTGGCGGCTGCGGCGGCGGCGGCCGCGGTCCGCCAGCACCACCTCAAGGCGGGGGCGACGGCCGAGCGGCTTCAGCGCGAGCGCGACCTCGCCGCGGCGGAGCGGGAGCTCGCCGTCCTGGAGGCCGAGATGGCGCGGGCAGGGCTCAGCGGAGGGGACAGACAGCCAGCCTCGGGCTGAGAGCTCCTAATGGGGAGCAGGCCCCATACCCTGGTGGGAGCCCTACGGGGCATACCTGGGGGAGGGGCCGCTGCAGCCAGCATCGTGGGCTTCGCGGAGGACACAGCCCGCATTTTGCGGAGAGCTCCTAAGGGGGAGCAGGCCCGCGAGGCCGCCTTGCGAGGCGTAAGCCCTCGCGGTCGGGTGGGCGGGGGGTTGGCCACTCACCACGTCCCCCTGTCGGTGGGGCCCCCCGCCCAGCGCCGCGCCTGTGAGCGCGCCGCAGCGTCCGCGGTGCGCGGACGGCCCAGGGCGGCGGGATCACTCGTTCGCCTTTGGGTTTGCCACTCCACTCCACTCCACTCCTCCTCCTCCTCCTCCTCCTCCTCCTCCCCTCCCCCTCCCCCTCGTCTTCCTCCTCCTCCTCCCCCTCCTCCCCCTCCTCCTCCTCCCCCTCCTCCTCCTCCTCCTCCTCCTCCTCCTCCTTGTCCTCCGCCTCCCCCTGCTGGGAGATCCAGGCCATCCCTCAAATGGATTCGAGCTGGTGCACGGCGGCCTGCCGCGGAGGCTGCGCCGGGGCCACGTGCCTCTCTGCACCGCGCGGCGCGAGAGAGCTGGCGGCGACGATAAGGGGGGCGAGTGGCCCAGGGGCGGGCACTGTACTCAGGAGGGAAAGAAACACACAGACACAAGTAATCGTCGACCCCCAGGAAAACATGGGAAAATATGGGAAGTGGGGGGGAAGACAAAAACCCAGAAAACATCGGAAAACATGGGGGATATTTTTATTTGTGTGTATTCATTTGTGTGTCCCTGGGCCCCTTCACATACGTATCCCGCCAGGGTCTTTGGCATCTTCTTGCAGATTCTTGCAGATTCTCCCGCAGTCTCCCAGACGCCATCAGGTTCTCGCAGATTTTGGCGGAGCGTCCGAGAAGCGCCCAGGCGTCAAGCGCCGGCAAGAGCTTGACGACAGGGGGCCTCGCTGAAGACATGGACCATCGGCGCCCCTGGGTACGTGTATTGGCTCCGCCCTGGGCTGTTCGCCCCTGCCGTCGCCTCCGAGGGAGGGGGGGGGCGAAGCTTCCTGGGAGATTTGGGAGCGCGGTCGCACGGCGCAGCAGAAGAACACGGAGGGAGGAGGCGGGCCGTGGGGCCGCAGGGTCGGGTGCCCCCCCCTCCTCCTTCTGCTCCTCCTCCTCCTTTTCCTCCTCCTTTTCCTCCTCCTCCTCCTCCTCCTCCTCCTCCTCCTCCTCCTCCTCGTCTCCTCCTCCTGCTCCTCCTCATCCTCCCCCTCCCCCTCCTCCTCCCTCCTCCTCCTCCCCCTCCTCCTCCTCCTCCTCCTCCTCCTCCTCCTCCTCCTCCTCCTCCTCCTCCGCCGCGGCGTCGAGCCGAGGACGAGCTGAGGACCCTGGAGGCCGAGCTCCTGGTGACATTCAGGTGGAGTGTCGAGCACTTCACGATCGAGAGCTGGAGGGGCTGCTGGGAGCAGGGGTCGTCCTGGCATCGCTTGGACGTGTGCATTTTCTTCTCGGCGAGAACCATCGAGGACCATCCTCGACCAACGAGCAAAAAAAAGCACGCACGAAACCGACAAATGCATGGGAAATGGACGTCCGGGCGACGGCGAGTCTCGATTCCTCCGATTCGATTCGGTGCGATTTCGATGGCTTCCGATTCCGATGCGATCCGACTTCGGACTCCGATGTGGGCTCCAGTTTTTCTTGTTGGAGGCCCAGTTACCAGCCAGCCGATTCCCGCCGATGCGGCGTTTCCCGGCTCGGCTGCCGATGTCCGCCGATCCGATCTCTTTCGGCCGCCGCTCCGACTCGTCGACTCGGTTCTGGGCTCGCCTGGGCGGGAGGGCCGGCCCTGGCTGCTCGAAGACGCCTCCGTCGGAGCCACCTCTGGTCCCTCCGCGCGGCGCTGCTGGTGGACCGCGCGTTGCCCGAGCCGTCGAGCCACTGGGGAGACGCCGAGGGGAGGGGCCCCTCGAGGCTGTCTGATAAAGGGGCCCTGGTATACATAAATAAATACACACAACTCCCAGGATGTTCAATATTTTCCCATGTTTTCTGGGTTTTTTGTCTCCCCGCCCCACTTGCCATATTCTCCTGTATTTTCCAGATGATCGACAATGAATTGTATCTGTGTGTTTTTGTTCCCCTCCTGACTAAGGGCTGTCGTGGGCTGATTGGAGTTGTTGGGGCTTCTTTCCGGCGATCGCAAACATGGATCAAGGGGGCGTGGATTAGCGACGGGTCCCGGTTCCATGGGAAATCTTGGATCTCCGCCGCCGAGCGAGGCGGCACCGGCCGCATTTTGGGGAGGGTACTTCCCCCGATCCATGGATTCGGCGACCGCGCGCCAGATCCATGGATCACTAATCCATGTTTGCGCGCCCCTGATTCTTGTCGGGGCTTCTGGGGCTCTGTCGGGTCATCTTGGGTCCTGGGGTCCTTTGGGGGCCTTTGTGGGCCGTCTTGACCTGGCCTTGGGGGCTTCTTGGACCGCCTTGGATCTCCGAAAACGAAGCGGGCGAGGAAGCGAACACCGCTGAAACAACCAAGCGGGCAGCAAAGGACGCTGCCTCCAGAGGCCCTCCAGGACGTCCCAGGAGAAGGGATCCCAGCGGGATGCCCCACGAGAAGAAGCCGCCCCCGGCTGGAGGGCCCGTGGGAAGCAGTCCCCCGTGCGGCAATCCCGAGAGGGCGCATCCCCGCAGGGGATCCCGTGATAATGAATCCAGATTGGTGCGCGTGCGCGTACCCAGAGCTCCGACTTCTTCCCCCCCTCCTCCTCCTCCTCCTCCTCCTCCTCCTCCTCCTCGCCTCCTCCTCCTCCTCCTCCTCCTCCTCCTCCTCCTCCCTCCTCCTCCTCCTCCTCCTCCCCCTTCCTCCTCCTCCTCCTCCTCATCCTCCTCCTCCTCCTCCTCCTCCCTCCTCCTCCCCTCCTCCTCCTCCTCCTCCTCCTCCTCCTCCTCCTCCTCCTCCTCCTCCTCCTCCTCCTCCTCCTCTCCGACACAAAAATGGGCGCGGCGAGCTCTGGAGCCCTTCTCGGCCTCCGGGGGGCACTCCAGCCGGGCCTCGGGGCCGCCAGAAGCAGGGCGACCTCGAGGCGAAGAAGCAGGGGCGCCCTCGAGGGCGCGAAGTTGTTCGAGCTTCGCGCCTCGCGGCTCGGCTCCGAGTCCTCCTCATCCTCCTCTTCTCCCCTGGGAGGCGGCGCGAGAGCGCGAAGCGCGACATTGGGAGCCCTTGAAGAACCGGCGTTGGGGAAGCGGTCCAGACCACCAGGGCCAACGCACCGAAAAACATGAAGCAGCCAGATGTCTGGGCGCGTGTGCCCGTGTGTGTACCTGTGTCTGTGCGTGCGGGAAAGAATTGCCAGCTGGCGGGCCCGCCGGTCCGCTTCGCCCGGGAGGCGACGGAGCCCACCTGTCACGAGATCGGTCGTGGGGCCTCCTGGGCAGCCCGGGGGCACTCTGCAGCGGTGGATGTGGACATACTCGGGCCCCCGAGGGGGCAAGACATCCCTGACTCCAGATCCGCCCTACTTTTTTTTTGCCCACCTAAAATTGCATCGGAAATCCACCTACAAGAAGCCGAAAAAGTGGGGCGGAAATTTCTGCGCCCAACATAAAATAGGGCGGAACTCCACAGAAGCAGGGCGGAAACGGCCACAGAGAAGCAGGGCGGCAATTGGCATCAGCGGGGCTTGAAAAGCAAGGCGGAACTTTCCCAGCCCTACCTACGAATTTCCCCAGAGTAGGGCGGATCCGGAGTCAGGGCCCTGGCCCCCGAGGGGGCAAGACATGTCCACATCCACCGCCCGCTGGGGCATCAGGGCGTCGGTTCCCGGGCGGCGGACGTGGATAAGCCCCAGGAGGGAAAGGAGCACACAGACATAATGAATCGTCGATTTCCCCGGAAATGTGGGACAATATGGGAAGTGGTGGGGGCGAGGACAAAAACCCAGACGATACGGGAAAATATGGGGACTCCTTTTATCTCTGGGTATGTATATTTGTGTGTCCCAGGGCCCCTCCAAAGCCCCCGCCTCTCGCACCGCTCGCCGGTGGAGGGGGCCCGGCAGGCCCACCCCCGCGCAGAGCAGGAGGAGCTGGGCAGGTTCGCTGTGTGGCAGGAGGGGAAGCAAAAAACACACAGGCACAGGAAAGAGATTTTGGCAAATGTGGGAAGTGGGGGGGGAAGACGAAAGTCCAGAGAATGTCAAAAAATATGGAGGATCCTGGGATTCGCGATGTGGCAGGAGGGGAGGCAAGAAGCATGCAGGCACAGGAAAGAGATTTTGGCAAACGTGGGAAGTTGGGGGGGAAGACGAAAGTCCAGAGAATGTCAAAAAATGTGGAGGATCCTGGGATTCGCTATGTGGCAGGAGGGGAGGCAAGAAGCATGCAGACACAGGAAAGAGATGTTGGCAAATGTGGGAAGTGGGGGGGGGGGGAAGACGAAAGTCCAGAGAATACTTGAAAAATATAGAGGATCCTGGGATTCGCTATGTGGCAGGAGGGGAGAACAAAGGCACACAGGCACGCTTTTTCATCGTCGATTCCCCGGAAGAGATTTGGGCAAACATATGGGAAGCGGGGAGGGGGGGGGAAGACGAAAGTCCAGGAAACATAAAAAACAATATGGGGATCCTGGGATTTGGCGTTTGTTTGTTTGTGTTTGTTTGTGTTTGGCTGGCTCCCCGCGGAACGCTCCGGCCAGCGCTCGACGCCGGTCGGGCGCGGCGCCTCGCCCGCGGGGGGGGGGGGCGCGGCGGCGTCGGGGGTGCCGAGGCGGGGCCCTCCCGAGGGGCGGGGCCCCGGGAGGTCGAGGGGCCTCGAGCGGCGCAGGTGCCGCCCGGGGGCGCCCTCCTTGCCTCGGGGCCACGTCCTCCTCCTCCCTCCCCCCTCCTCCTTCTGTTCCTCCTCCTCCCCCTCCTCCTCCTCCTCCTCCTCCTCCTCCTCCTCCTCCTCCTCCTCCTCCTCCTCCCCCTCCTCCTCCTCCTCCTCCTCCTCCTCCTCCTCCTCCTCCTCCTCCCCTCCTCCTACCCTCCTCCTCCTCCTCCTCCTCCTCCTCCTCCTCCTCCTCTCCTCCTCCTCCTCCTCCTCCTCCTCCTCCCTCCTCCCTCCTCCCTCCTCCCTCCTCCCCCTCCCTCCTCCCTCCTCCCTCCTCCCTCCTCCCTCCTCCCTCCTCCCTCCTCCCTCCTCCCTCCTCCCTCCTCCCTCCTCCCCCTCCCTCCTCCCTCCTCCCTCCTCCCTCCTCCTCCTCCCTCCTCCCTCCTCCCCCTCCTCCCTCCCTCCCTCCTCTCCTCCTCCTCCTCCTCCTCCTCCTCCTCCTCCTCCTCCTCCTCCTCCTCCTGCGCCCTGGCTCCACAGAGCGGCCGTGCTTTGGTGGACTCTCCGACCTGTGAGAGTGTCGGGACTTGCGCTCCAGACGACGCGAACAAAAACGCGGGGCGGGTGTTCCCGCTTCAGAGAAAGGTGGGCGGATCTTTTTCCCGCAGAGGTCGGGCGGAGACAGCCGCGGCAGAGCCGGGCGGACACCGACATCAGGGGAGCGGGAGGGTGTGGGGCGGGCCCTTCCGCCCCATGCTCGAGACATCGCCCAGAGAGCGCGGCGGATGCGGTGTCAGAGAGGGCCCCATCTTTCGGGCGTCGAGTAATGATGGGGGCGAGGAATGGAGGGAATGAGGAAAGGGGCACCTCTTGTGCCCCAAAGGGGCCCTGCAGGGGGCCCTGTGACCCGAAAGAGGCACGACAGGTGCACGTTTCTTCGGCCCTCCCCCCCTTCTTTCGCCCCTAGTAACCCAGAAGTCCGACGCCTTTTTGTTTTCAAAGCGGGGTGCCCAGAAGCCTCGACCCATTCCCAAGGACCCGTTTCCCATCCTGAGTCGTTTCCGGAAGGTCCCGGGGCCTGGCGAGGTCCCCCTGGAGGCCGAAAGCTGCGAAAAGCATCCGCTTTTTTCTTGCTGTGCTCAACACGCTGGATCTCTGGGAGAACCTCGCGCCCGGATCTTCGAACTGCCAGAGAGGCGTCGAAGAAGGACAAACACATAAATATTAATTTTTGACGCTCCGCGCGGCTTTCTCGGACCCGCCAAAAGTTTATGTTTATGTGTTTTTTCCTCCCCGACGCCTCTCTGGCGGTACGAAGATCTGGGCGCGAGGTCCCAGAGATCCAGCGCATCGAGAACAAACACAAACACAAACAAAAAAGCGGAGGCCTTTCGCAGCTTTCGGTCTCCAGGGGGCCCAATCGCGCCCAATCGCGCCCAGGCCTTCGAACCGCCAGAGAAGCGGCCTTTCGTTGCTGCTCCCTCGGGGCTCCGCGGAGCGGGGCGGCCGTCGGCCGGGGCGTGCGTTGCCTGCAAAAGACACCAGTACCCGCGGACTCACGCGGGGGAATGTATGCGGCGCGCACATGGGGTGACGGTGTCAGAACAACGAAGAGGTGGCCACTTCGATAACAAGTATCGCGACGACTCCACGTTTTCGGCTCCGAGGCGGTGCGGCAGCTCACCGTCTTGGGACTGGAATGTCGCGTGGGCGCTCGTCTCACCTACTCGGCGATCCACAAGAGGGTGCGCCAGGTCAAGGAGCGCTTTCCCAGGTTTCGGAGACTCCGAGGACTGGCGCGGATCGCCAGACGAGTGGCGCGACCCGCACTGGCGCCTGGCATGGCGTACGGCATACAAGTGGTCGGAGCCCCGCCATCCACGCTGGCCACGATGACGAACGTAGTGCGCACAGGCTGGGCCAAGACCCCGGCGGCATCGTGGACATGGCTGGCGTCGCTGCTTGAGGAGGCCCCGAACCTGATGCCCGAGAGCATGGCCATTGCGGAGCCCATCTACACGTGGGCCCAGATGGTATACGACTGCCAGGTGCCGTTCAACATCCTGGAGAAAGCTTGGGACCTTCAGGCCAGAGCGATCTCCAGCACCAGCACGTGGGGACAAATTTCTGGCCCAGCTGGCGCAGTACAGCTGCTTCTTCGACAATTGGGATGGCGCGCCCACTCGGCGAGGAGCTGGACGACAGGAAACGGCTGGAGACTTGTCCTGGCACGACGCAGTTACCGCAGCATGAAATGGGAGCAATGGTCCAACTGCCGAGAACATGCACCAGAGCTACCTCCTCCACCTACGGATCCGAGTGGCTACTGGATTGAGCCCATCGCGGCCATGATCCATGCAGATCCAGATGCCTCCAAGTGGAACCTGAGCATGCGTGCCCGAGGGGCATGGAGGTCGACAGTCATTGGGCCTCAATGGACCCAGCAGAGGCTCTGCTCGGTTGGCTACGTGGAGGACCCCAACTGCTGCTACTGCCAGGACTGCTGCGGAGATCTACATCATCGTTTGTGGTCCTGCCCGAACCTGCAGGACATTCGCGTGGAAGCTGAGGGTGATGTTATCAGGAGGCGCGCAGTGCAGGCAGCGCCCAACGACCTAGTCTGCACGAGAGGGCTCCTGCCGCGGGCGGCCCTCCCTGTGCTGCCGACGAGGGTGGACACCCAGGCTTGGTACTACTGCATGGGCGGCAGGGACATGACCATCACGGGGGAGATCTTCACCGATTGATCGGCCAAGAACCCACTTCACTGGCCAGAAGCGAATCGAGCGGGCTGGGGCATCGCGGTGATGAATGGGCAGCGGCTACTTGGCATGGCATGTGGGCCGCTGCCTGGCCCCCCGCAGACGGCGCAGCGAGGCGAATTGTGCGCGATCATCCAGGCGCTGACGCATGGCCAGACCCCCATGAAGATCAATACGGACTGCTCAGGCATTGTGGAGGGTCTCGAGCAGGGGAAGAGGCACACCGCGCACCCGCGCAGGGAGAACGTGGACCTGCGGCGCCAGCTGTGGCGCGCGCTGGAGGACCATGGCGGCCTACGCTCAGACCTCAGCATCGCATGGATCAGGCCACCAGACAGGCTCTGAGTCGGGCGACTTGCGCGACAAGATCGGCAACGACAACGCGGACATGGCGGCGAAGCAGGGCCTGGCGATCCATGGGGTGCCCACGGCCGTCTACGAGCGCCACGCCGGGCTCCTGGAGGAGTTGCGCCAGGAGGCGGCCTGGATTGGCAACCGCCAGGCCAACCTGGAGGCGAGGCGCCAGCGGACAGGGCGGCGCCGCGGCCGCGCTGCCAGGCGTCGCGGCGCGGGCGCAGCTCCGAAAGGCGGCGGCGCAGCCGTGCGTCTGATCAAGCCTCGAGAGGAGGCCAACGTGAGGGGGAAACACGTCCCTGTTCGTGGCTAGCACGGCTGGCGATGTGCCCACTGCGCTCGGCTCGCTCCCAGGCGGGTCGGGAGCGGATCCGGCCGTCGGGGCCGCTGCCAGACCCGACCCGATCTGGCCCGTGGCTCTTGGGGGCCTGAGGTCCTGGGGGCGAGGAAGCGTCCGAGGGAAGGGACCTGGGGACCGAGAGGGCCACCAGGTCCCGCGGCCTGGAGCGATCGGCCCTGGGGGGCCCCAGCGAGCTGCCCAGGCCTGACCCAAGGGCGACGCGAAACCCAGAAGGTGACGAAATGCAGGGAGCGGGGTGAGCGTCGCGTCGTCGTTTGGAGGACGACGGGAGCAGGAGGAGCAGCAGCAGGAGAATGAGTTTGGCCTCGCAGGGTTACGCCTCGGGTCACCCTCCGCCTTCGCCTCCGACCTCGTCGCGCGGCCTCCCCTCCTCGACTTCCTCCCGTCCTGGGGCTGTAGTGGCGTGTCCTCTGACCGACCCCCCGCCAAGCCCCACTGGTCCTGCTGGAGTCGACGCCCGTTTTGCTCCTGCTACCCCTCCTGATCCTCCGCCCCCCCCTCCGCCGTGCTTCGAGCCGCGAAAGAGGGTGCGTATTTTGTTTGTTTCCCCTCTCTCTCTCTCTCTTTTTGTCTCTCTCTCTCTCTCTCTCTCTCTCTCTCGGAGGCCTCGCGAGCTCCCGCGGACCCTCCAGAGGCCCTCGCGGGCGCGGCCTCGGTGGCGACGGCGCGAGGCGTGAAGCGGGCCGCCGCGAGAGGCACCCCGCCATCGCTGGCGGACGCGGGCCTTCCCCTGCAGCCCCTGCCGAGGACGGGGGAGGTCCCGCCCCATTCGGCGAGAGGGCATGGTTTGCACATGTCTGGGGACGTTGTGGGATGTAGTAAGTGTGGAGGAGCATTCTCGGCCAGGTCGGCACGCACACAGCTCTTCTGGACTTGTGATCCCGAGGCTGCCCTTTGAGGGGGACCCCCAGCGTAAGTGGAGGAGGGACAATTTTATGAAGGGCGTCCACCCTAAGGGAGGCCGATCCCCCCCTCTCCCCCTCCCTCGCAGGCTGCTCGTCACGGACGATGCTGTCCAATGGCTAGGCCTGCTACACATATCATATATATGTCTCGAATTTTCCTTCGAAACTCGTTGTTTCGTGTCCTGGGATTTCGGCTTGGCCGATTCTGGGTTCTTTTCGTGGGACCTCCTGTCACTGCCGTGGTGCTTCGGCTGGGTTAACAGTGCCCTGTGGCCCGCTGGTTTTCTGTGCTGAGTTGCGCTCGCTCGTCTTTTCCCACCGCTCCTGCCCCTCCCGAATCGTACTCGGCGCGTCGTCCTATGGGCTCGCGGCTCCTCCCTCCTCCCCTCCTCTCCTCCTCCTCCTCCTCCTCCTCCTCCTCCTCCTCCTCCTCCTCCTCCTCCCCTCCTCCTCCTCCCTCCTCCTCCTCCTCCTCTCCTCCTCTCCTTCCTCCTCCTCCTCCTCCTCCTCCTCCTCCTCCTCCTCCTCCTCCTCCTCCTCCTCCTCCTCCTCCTCCTCCTCCTCCTCCTCCTCCTCCTCCTCCTCCTCCTCGGGTCGCCTAAGGCCCCGGGGGAAACCGTGCAGGCGGGCCTGTGGAACGCGGCCCCGCCTCCCGCGTGTCGTGCCCCTGCGGGCGTCTCTCGCGCGCGTGCGCGACCGCCTCTCCGCGGCTGCGGCCAGTGGCTCTGCCGACCCCACGGGGCGCTCGAGCGCTCAGGGCAAAGGCTGCTCCTCCTCCAGGAGGAGAGAACAGCGGTTCCTCCTCCCCTCCTCCTCCTCCTCCTCCTCCTCCCCTCCTCCTCCGCCTCCTCCTCTCCTCCTCCTCCTCCTCCTCCTCCTCCTTATCCTCCTTCTTTTCCCTCCTCCTCCTCTCCTCCTCCTCCTCCCCTCCTCCTCCTCCTCCTCTTCCCCCTCCTCTTCGTCCTCCTCTTCCTCCTCCTCTTCCTCCTCCTCCCCCCTCCTCCTCCTCCTCCTCCTCCTCCTCTTCTTCCTCCTCCTCCTCTCCTCCTCCTCCTCCTCCTCCTCCTCCTCCTCCTCCTCCTCCTCCTCCTCCTCCTCCTCCTCCTCCTCCTCTAGGTGCGTTTTTTTTATTCGGCGTTTCGACATTGGGAGGAAGGGGGGGGGAGGGGGAGGGTCTGGCTCCGGACCACTGCTTGGCGTGTCTGTTTGGAACCGTGCGTCCTCTGGCGGAGACTCCAGCTGCTCGAAACAGGCGCCCCAAAATAGCAGCCAAGATCTACTCCAGAAGGGGGGGAGGGGGGGGTGCGAGGGCTGGCGCCGATCGGCTAAACAATGGATCGACAAGCCCACTGGTGATCGTTTTTTTCTTCATTGTTTTGCTGGTCGGCGCGGACCCTCGCACCCTTCCTTCCCCCCCATGGAGTAGGTCTTGGCTGTTTTTGGGGCGCCTGTTTCGAGCAGGTGGAGTCTCCCCCAGAGGACGCACGGTTTCAAACAGACGCACTAAGCACTCAGCAGAGGTCTGGAGCCAGACCCCCCCCATTGCTCCCAATGTCGAAACGCCGAAGAAGAAAACGCTCACCAGGAGGAGCAGGAGAGCGGTTTCGCCGACAGAGACCTCGCGCAGTCTCTGGAGGAGCCCCAGGGACGCAGAAAAACGGGGTCGTCCTCTCTGACACTCGCGCGTAAGCTCCCAGCGTAAGGTCGCGCGTAAGCGTCCTCGTCTCCAGTGTAGCATGCCAGCATGCCGCGCTGGCGGCCCGCGTGAGCCGCGGCGCAAGGTCGCTACAGTCAAGACCCACGCCAAAAGACACCCTGTTTGCCTCCAGTTGCCCTGGGTTTCTTGGGTTTCGACGGTCCTGCTATGGACAGCTGGACAGCGTGACGTTCCGGGGTCTCAGGGTTGGGTTTCTTGTGGAGGATTTCTTGTGGTCAGGCCCCTACTGTTCGACCACAGCGGCAGAAGTTCGGGGGCTGCTGAGGAGGAAAAGGCACCCATACCGCTACCCTTTCCTCGTTTTCTCCCTTTTGTGCCTCCTCGGATACCCTCGTCGCCACCGCTGGATTCGCCTCGAAATTCTAGTCAGAACGCGCCCCGGGAGAGGTATGGGGCGTAGCGGTATCGCCAGAGGCCCAGAGATCTGACGCTCCGACAAAGGTGGGAGCCGCGGATTTGGGGCCGTTTCCGGCCTCCGGGGGCCCTCGCGGGGCCTCGGGGCCGTCAAGAAGCGGCTCGGGAGGAAACCGGCCCTCCTGGGGAAGAGACCTCCTTGGGGCAGACAAGGCGAGCACGTCCGCCCTACCTTTCTCTGGGGCAGCAATTTCCGCCCTGCTGTTTCGACCTCTGAGAGATGGGTTTCCGACGCAATTACAGTCGGGGCGCTGAAGAAGGAACCCTTTTTGTTGGGGAGGGGCTCGGTGTTCCTTGATTGTTTAACAGTTGGCCTCAGGTCTTCCCGAGGTTTTCCATGGGACATCGATGTTGAACCTATGAGAAAAAGGGGCCTCGTTCCTTGTTTCGGGTTCCTTAGGTCAACGCCCCGACTGTATGAGTTGGGAGACAAGCCCAGAAGGAGGGCGGATCCGGAGTCCCGCTCCGGTGACGCGCTGCAGACCCCCGGGGCCAGCGCGTCGAAGAACAATGGAGCGGCCGGATATGGCCTGACGTCGGGCCTGTCCCCCTACAGGAGGAAGATCCAAAAACAGCCCAAAAATAGTCAGGGGACGATTGTTTTTTTTGCATGTTTGAGCCACGTTTGCTTTTTGGCTACATACATTTATCTATATATATGTATATACATATATATATATATGTATATATATATATATAGAGATATATATGTATATATGTATATATGTATATATGTATATATAAACATATATATATATACATATATATATGTGGTTTTAAATTACAAAGGAAAACCTCTAATTTGAATTGTTTCGCCCAAAATCCCCCTGTAGGGGGACAGGCCCGACCATACGGGCTATGGCCGGATGCAGGAGCGGGCGGGGAGCGGCAGGCCGCCCCCCGGGGGGCCGGGAGGCATGCTCCGAGAGGGCGGAGGCGGGGAGGGAGGAGGAGAGGCAGCGGACGCCCTGACTCCAGATCCGCCTGGCCTCCGGGCCCCCCCCCCCCTCCTCCTCCTCCTCCTCCTCCTCCTCCTCCTCCTCCTCCTCCTCCTCCTCCTCCTCCTCCTCCTCCTTTCTCCTCCTCCTCCTCCTCCTCCTCCTCCTCCTCCGCTCCCTCCTCCTCTCCCTCCTCCTTGCTCCTCCTCCTGATGCCGGTGCTCCCCTGGACCTCCCTGACTCCAGATCCGCCCTACTTTCTGGCTTTTTTCCAACTGAAAATTGCGTCGGAAATCCACCTATAAGAAGCCGAACAAGTAGGGCGGAAATTTCTGCACCCAGCATAAAAGTAGGGCGGAGATCCACGGAAGTAGGGCGGAAACAGCAGCAGAAAACTAGGGCGGAAATTGGCATCAGCGGGGCTTGAAAAGTGAGGCAGAAATTCCAAGCCCTACTTACGAATTTCCCCAAAGCAGGGCGGATCCGGAGTCAGGGTGAGGGCGGATCGGGGGTTGCATTAGGTGCCCCTTGCCCAAGATGCCTCCAGCATTTCGCTCCATCAGAGGCGACGACAGGGGCGAATAGTCCAGGGGAGAGCAGTGCATGTACCCAGGGGCGCCGATGATCGATGTCTTCGGCAAGGCTCCCGGGCGAATGCGTGTAACGCCGGCCCCTGGGATTCGCCCCTATCGTCGCCACCGATTTAAGTGGGGCCTGTCACCCTACAGGGGGATTGGGGGCGACAAAGAACAAAAAGTAGTCAACAATACCCCCAAGATGGCTCAAGAATGCTCCGAGAATCGTCTCCAGATTTTTTTTATGACTATTTTTGAACATTCCCCCTATAGAGGGACAGGCCCCCCTTAAGGGTTGCAGAAGGTGCCCCTTGCCCAGGATGCCTCCAGCTTTTGGCTCAATGTTGGAGCCCTCGGGGCCCTCTGGACCTCGTGAGGGGGTGCTCTGGAGGCCGTGGGGGCCTCCTTGGAAATCCTGGAGGCACCTTGGGCCAGGTGCGCTTCTAGCAACACCCGAGGGAAGGGGAACGAGAATATGAGAGAAAGGAGCAGGATATCGCGATGAGAATATCTTGTTTCGAGCCTTGCCAACCATGACCGAGGTGGAACGGGTGCGCGTCCATAGCAAGGTGGGCTCAAGCCTTGCTGGCTGAAGTCACTCTGGTCGAAGCTATATTTGCTGCACCCAGCCAATGGAATATTACGAAGAAAACTCGACCAGGAAGGTGAAGAGCAGCTGCCCATACGATGTCATTTACATATCGGCAGTCGGCGTGTGTGCGTGTGCGCTTGGATGCCTCAAGATGGCGGACTTGCTCGATCTGAGTTGGTACCCTATCGCCGGCTGCTGTGTAGTGTTGGTCACGCATTTGAGCTCGTACGTCGTCGACGTTCCGAGGCCCTCCTGGCTTTCCTCGGTGTTCATACTCGTGGACTGCATGGTGGTAGCGTGCTTCAACAGAAGGTTCCAGCATATGGCCTACGAGGCTACAAGTGGTAGCCTCGGTGCCACTCCGCGTTTTAACGTAGACTGCTGCCCAGGTTGCCACGCCACTTCAACAGTCCAGACAACATTCATTATGTACCTGATGCTGTCCTACCTGTCAACATTCTTGCTGCCGTGGAAGTACGCTATCATCGTTGTGCTGGGAGTGGCTTCGACCTACCTGTCTTTGATGTTGAGCTCCTTGGCATTCGCACCATCACACGATTCGACACCCGAGACAGTGGTATGGCTGTTGCTGGAGTGCGTCCTTTTGATGGCCGGCTGCGCGATGACTCTGCTGACTCACGGGGCTCTCGAGCGCTCAGAGCAGAAGTTGCGCCTTCTCCAGGAGGAGCAGAAGAGCGGCTTCACCGACATAGACCTCGCGCCTCTGGAGGACCCCCAGGTGAGCGACGCGGAAAAACGGGGTCGTCTTCACCGACACTCGCGCGTAAGCTCCCAGCGTAAGGTCGCGCGTAAGCGCCCTCGTGTCCAGTGTAGCGTGCCGCGCTGGCGGCCCGCGTGAGCCGCGGCGCAAGGTCGCTACAGTGGAGGCCCATGCCAAGAGACACCCTGCTTGCCTCCAGGGTGCCCTGGGTTTCTTGGGTTTCGACGGTCCTGCTATGGACAGCGTGACGTTCCCACACCAAGAATCAGTTAGCGTCCTATGGGTTTCTTGTGGAGGGTTTCTTGTGGTCGGGCCCCTACTGTACCACCACAGCGGCAGAAGTTCGGGGGCTGCTATAGATCAGAGGAGGAAAAGGCACCCATACAGCTACCCTTTTTTCGTTTTCCCCCTTTGGGGCCTCCTCGGATGCCCTCGTGGCCACCGCTGGATTCGCCTCGAAATTCTTCACGCTTCGCGTATCCCCACCAGCCCATCTCAAAACAGCAACTCTAGCGAAGCATGCCGACAGTCGTGTTTTTCAGGCGTGTTTCCGCCTGCCCCCGCATATCTCCCCTGTTCCTCCTTCCTCCCGCCTCCTTGTACATCCTCCTTGTGGTGGGAGCGGGAGAAGGACGAGGCGGAGGAGGAGGGAGAGAAAGCGCTCCTCGTGGTTTGAGTCGTTCGGGCTTCTCGTCCTGGTGTGAGTCGTTCGGGCCCTTCTTCCTGGTGTGAGTCGTTCGGGCTCTTCGTGGTGTGAGTCGTTCGGGCTCTTCGTCCTGGTGTGAGTCGTTCGGGCTTCTCGTGGTGTGAGTTGTTCGGGCCCCTCGTCCTGGTGTGAGTCGTTCGGGCCCCTCCTCCTGCCCGTCCAGAAACGACGCCCAGGCGAGTAGAGGGTCGTCCTGATGGGCTTTTCGGCGTCTTGGGTGCCTCGGGGGGGCCTCTTTGGGCCGTTTGGGATCCTCTTGGGGGCCTCCTGGGGGCCTCTTGGGGCCATCTTGGGGCCTCTTGGTGCCTCCTGGGCGCTTCTTGGGGCCATCTTGGAGGAAATCGATCAAAGAAGAGGGGAGCTTTAATTAGCGCTGCCCCCTCAGAAGGCCAAAATGGGGCCAAAACCTTAGTAAAATCAATGATTTTGGCTTCAAAGAAGAGGGGAACTTTAATTAGCGCTGCCCCCTCAGAAGGCCAAAATGGGGCCAAAACCGTAGTAAAGTCAATGGTTTTGGCTTCAAAGAAGAGGGGAGGGTTTTTTCTCCCCCCCCCCCGTCGGGGCCAGAATCCTCGTGAGGGGTGTCGTTTTTTAGTCCTCCCAGGAGTCGAAAAAGACCCCTCCAACCACCCGCGAAAGGACCTCTCCAGGTCCAGGGGGAGGGGGGAGGGGGAGGGGTAAACCCCTCCCCGAAGGGGAAGAAGGGGGGGTGAGAACAGAGCGGGCTCTCTAAACCACTCACGCCCAAAGGGCTGGTGGGATTCTGGTCACAACGCGCCCCAGGAGAGGTCCCGGGAGTAGCGGTGTTGGTACCTCTTGGCTTCCTCAACAGAGGCCCAGAGTTTCAACGCTCCTACAAACTTGTGGGCGGCGGAGTTTGGGGCCGTTTCCGGCCTCCGGGGGCCCTCGCGGGGCCTCGGGGCCGTCAAGAAGCGGCTCAGGAGGAAGCACCGGCCCTGGGGAAGTGCCCCAGACCACCTTGGTTGGGGCAGACAAGGCGAGCAGACCCGCCCTCCAGTTACTTCTCTGGGGCAGAAGCTTCCGCCCTGCTTCTTCGACCTCTTGGAGATGCATTTCCGACGCACTCGTGAGTTGGAAGAAAAGCCAAGCAGCTCCGGAGTCTGGCCCCCGGGAAGTGCTCGCTGACCTCCCCAGACATCCGACGACTCGATTTTTCCGAGACGCGGGCCCCCGACTTCCCGACCACTTCCCCGGGACCAGTTTTTCATTCCGAGTCGTTTTTTGACGCTCCCGAGGCCCGGCGAGGGCCCCGAGAGGCCCAAAACTATGAAAGACCTCTGTCTCGATTTTTTCGAGACGCCCGAGGTCTGGGTCCTGGGCCAGCGCATGGAAGAACACAGGGCAGCGGGACAGAGGCGGAGGCAGAAGTGAAGGGGCCCCAGGACACAGATAAACACACACACAAATAAAGATATTCCCCTATATTTCCCACATATGTTCTAGGTTTTTGTCTTCCCCCCCACTTCCCATATTCTATAGGCTTACGCCACATCCGCCGACCCCTTATATAAACTACTGCGTCTCCAGGACTGCATTTCACGAGGCTTGTTCGAATCATGACACGGCGCTCGACATCGTTCCTGTTGCTTCGTTGCTGTTATCGTATCTCTTGGTGCTCTTTTGCGGCCTTTTGGTGGCATCTTGGCCTGTCTGCAGGCCATATCCGGCCGCCTCGAGGCATCTTGGGCCAAGTTTGGGGGCCTCTTGGGGGCTTCCTGGGGGCTTCTTGGAGGCCTTTGAGGTTCTCTCGGGGGTCCCTCAGGGCCTCTTGGGTTGTTCTTGGAGCGCTGGGGGCGTCTTCGGGCCGAAGGCTCGAAAAGGTGCCCTGCGGGCTCCGTCTTGGAGCCGTCTGGGGGCCTTCTTCGGTTGTCTTGGGGGCTACGGGGGCTGTTCTTGGACCCTGTTCGACCCTTCTTGGGGGCCCCTTTGGCCGTCCGGGGGCGATATTGAATGTTTCTCTGCCCGTCTGGGACGTTGTGAAAACCGAATAGGCGAGCATGCGAAAAATGATTGTTTTTCCAAGGGGATGGGCCGATTTTCTGTTTCCTGGGACTTTCTTGGGGCGCATCTTGGGTCCTTTTGGGGCGTCTTGGCAGCCTCGGAGGCCGCCTGAAGGCCATCGTGGGCGTCCCGGGCGATATTTCGGCGAACCGTGGCCCCCTAGGACCGTCAGGGGAGCGTTTTGGTGTCTTCTTGGCCAGTTTGGGAGCCCTCCGCTCCCCCCTGACGCGCTCTGTCCGGGCTCGGGCTGGGCGAGGACGAGGGCGTCGAATTGCCGGTTCGGGGTCCCTGGGGGGGATTTTGGGGGGGGATAATCTCACACGCGCGCAGCAGACCGACGGATGTGCCGGGGTCGTGGGTGAACAGCGCACCGTTGTGCGGGAACGCGCGGTGTCTCGAAGACAAAGAGGCAATTGCGCAGCAAAACGGGCTAGAATGTGAGGCTTGCAAAGTTGAGCGGGAGAAGAGGAAGCTCGTCGCGACGTCGCCAGAAGACGCGCGGTTTCGGGAGGCAAAATTCCTGGAAGCTGTCGCCATTTATGCGAATCAGGACATTCGTTGCCACGTCGGGAAGCAGAGAGCTGTGCAGTGGGCCAAGGAGCGAGGAGAACGGCTACTCTGGGTCGCAGCCAGGGACCGCCCGTGCCATGGGGGGGAACAGAGGCTGCCGTACACGGTGGAGGATAAGGTACGTTGGCTGGGGTACCACGAGAAGGAGTGCGCAAGCTTGCCCGGGTGGCTGCCGCTGGCCAAGGGGATGCTCGTGGCGTTGGGAGATCACTTGGATCGGTCAACGAAGAAGCTCCTGCGGGGGCGCACAGCGACGATCCATGGATGGGCGTTGCACGAGGACGAGGTCGTTGGAGATGAAGACGAGGAAGTGTTGTTGCATCTGCCGAGAGTGATTGTGTTGGACTTCCATACGAAGGAGTGGCGCCTGCCAGGGTGGGAGCCGGGGCTGTATCCGATCTTCCCATCGAAAGGGCGGCAATGGTTCTTGGACTGGTATCGGAAGCATCCAGTATTGAGTGTCAAGCGAACGCAGTTTATGATAACCCCGTCGTTGGCAGTGACGGCGCACTCAGCGCAGGGCCGGAACATGGGGGCAATGATAGCGGACCTGGAAAGAGGGCGCGGCGTGAGTTGGATGTCTAGTTGCGTTGCCATCACGCGCGTGCGCAGGCGAGAGAACCTGCTGATCTTCTGGCCTTCTGATAGGAAACCGTACAACACAGGTGAGATGGCGGGCGCGAAAAAACTGTTGCAGGTGCTACGAGGGGAGAGCGTGGATTGGGATGAATGGGAAGCGGAACTAATGCCACGAGACCATTGCGAGCGCTGCCGCCAGACGTTGCTTGTAGAGGCGTTCACGAAGTACGAATTCCAGCGGAAGGAAAGGCCCGCGTTCTGCAAAGAGTGCACGGAAGAGATGAAAAAAACGCCACCGAAAAATGGTGCACAACGCGCAAAGGGTGGGCGACGAGAGCGGAGGGGGAAGATGCGGCGCGGCATGGTAGCGGTCGGGGCGCGGACGCAGCGGCCGGCGACGGGGAGACGAAAAGGATTCGAACAATGTACTGCGCGAAGTGCGGTCATGTCAAAGCGGTGAAGAACTCGCGGAGCGGCAACGCGAAGTGGAGCGTCAGCGCCGGCGCTGTGCGACGTTCGAACGAGAAGTGCCTGTCGCTGTACGAAGAGAAGGCGGACATGTCGGATGCACAGAAGAAGCACCATGCAGCGGGGGTGAGGCTGCGTAGGAAATGCGCGGAGGAACGTGACAAGGCGACGCGCGAGTCGAATAATAGGAAGCGTGAAGAAGAGGCGGTGGCGAAGCCGCTGACGTGCTGCGCGCCAGGATGCGGGGTGAGTTTTTGGGAGACGGGACATTTGAATCGCAACCAGGTGGAGGACCATAGGGCGAAGAAAGGAGCGAGAGTGGCGTGCGAGGACTGCAGTAGGCGCGACATAACCGCGAAAGGGGTCGTCGATGAGTCGAAGCGGTTGAAACGGCTGCTGACGTGTGCGGCGTGCAAGAAAGTGCTCGCTCGGCAGCAACGCATCAGCGACTATCGAGAGAGTAAGCACTTCACGAGGAAGAGTAAAGTTGCACGCGCAGGTTGCATTGCCAACGAGTTCACGGCGCGCAGCTGCAAGCTTGCAAGCCTTTCAGTGCAGTGGCAAGTGCCAGAGGAAATTACCGAAGTCGGTTTCCTCCGTGGACGCGAGCCATGTCGCGCGTGACGAGAAGAAGGGCACCTTGACATGCAAGGCATGCAAATTATACCAGTAGGGCGCCCGTGCCATGGCCAGTAGAAGTAGGAGCAGCGGGGGTCCGAGCGAGAGGGAGGACGGGGCCGATGAAAAGAGGAACGCGAAGGAGGTGAAAGCAGGAGGAGGAGGAGGAGGAGGAGGAGGAGGAGGAGGAGGAGGAGGAGGAGGGAGGAGAAAAGGAGGAGGAAGAGGGAGGAGAGAAGGAGCAAGGGGGAAATGGGGAGAGGCGGAAGGGGGGGTCAGGCTGCAAGTGCCCGAGGAAATTGCCGAAGTCGGCTTTCTCCGTGGACGCGTGCCGTGTCGCGCGTGACGGGAAGAAGGGCACCTTGAAATGCAAGGCATGCAGATGATACCAGTAGGGCGCCCGTGCCATGGCCAGTAGAAGTAGGAGCAGCGGGGGTCCGAGCGAGAGGGACGACGAGGCCGATGAAAAGAGGAACGCGAAGAAGGTGAAAGCAGAGGAGGAGGAGGAGGAGGAGGAGGAGGAGGAGGAGGAGGAGGAGGAGGGGGAAGGAGAGGAGGAGGAGGAGGAGGGAAGGAGGAGGGGAAGGAAGGAGGAGGAGGGATGGGGGAGAGGCGGAAGGGGGGGTCTGGCTTTTCGCGAGGCTCGCGGAGGCAATTTCGAAGCCTCTTGGAGGCCGTTTTGGGGCCTCTTGGAGCCTCTTTTGGACTTTCTGGGGGCCTCTTGGAGCCTTGTGGGCGCCTCTTGGGGGCCTCTTGGGTTTTTTTGTGATCCTCTTGGGGGCCTCCTGGGGGCTTCGTGGGGCCTCCTGGGACACTGTCGGAGCGAATGGTTCGGATTTTCGGTTCGTGGTCCCCCTTTGGGGGCCGTCTTGGGGCCCTATTGGACCGTCTTGGGCTGGGCCGTCGTGGCGCCCTCTTGGGCCGTTTGGGGGACCTCTGGGGAGCCTCTTGGGCCATCTTGGGGCGGTATTCGGGGCTTCTTGGCCAGTCTTCAACGCCGTCAAAGCTGAAAAGCCGTATATGTTAGGAATATACGTTTCCCAATCGGAAATCGATGGTTTTGGCCTCTTGGGGCCCTCTTGGGACGCCTCTTGGGCGCTTCTTGGGGCCTTTTGGAGGCGTCTGGGAGCGTCTTGGAGGCATCTTGGGCCGTCTGGATGTCATCTTGGACGTCTTGGCTTGATCTTTCTTTCGGCGACTCGTGGATCTTTTGGGCCGTCTGGAAGGCGTCAAAGTGCCCTCTTGGCCCGTTTTGGGGCCCTCTGCTCCCCCATGGCGCGCTCTGTCCGGGGCCGTCCGGGGCCGGGGGGGGGGGGTCGAATCTCTGGTTTGGGGTCCCTGGGGGGGGTTATGGGGGGGAACTATCTCACACGCCTAGAGACCCACAAGGGGTCGGCGGATTTTCTTATATTTTCTTGGGAATCGACGATTGGTTGTGTCTGTGTGGTTTCTCCTCTCCTGGAGCGGCAGGCCGCCCCCGCGCGGGGGCGGGGAGGCCTCCTCCGCCCCATGCCGCCTCCCCGTGGCCGGGCCCCTGCCGTAATGGAGGAGGGGGTCGTGCTCACGTGGCGGCGCCCGGGATGACGATTAGAAAAGACCGGCCGCGGGCTGGACGATTATTTGTTTAATCGTTCTCCTCCAGTCAGAAAGTTGTCCAGAAATAGCAGAAAACTATGTTTTTGATCGTTCTCTCCCATTTTCTTATTAATCGTCATCCCGCATTATGCCCTCTCGCGCAGGAGCTCCCCCTCTCTTGAGCTGAGGGGCCCGTCTGCCACAGCCACCACCACCGTACCCAGACCCCCTCGGGCAATGAAAGAATCATGACGGAAGGCTTTTCGCCATTTTCGGCCTTTGGGGGCCCTCACCAGGCCTCGGGAGCGTCAAAAAACGACTCAGGATGACAAACCGGTCCTGGGGAAGGGGTCGAGAACTCTGGGGTCGACGAAATGAAAAAAACATTACGTCGGGGGTCTGGGTAAGCTGGAGGGGGAGGGGGTCCTCCTCCTCCTCCTCCTCCTCCTCCTCCTCCTCCTCCTCCTCCTCCTTCTTCTTCCCCCCTCCAGCTTATGGTGGTGGTGGTGGCTGGAAAACATGCCCCTCATGATCGTCGGAAGTCTCGACCCATTCCCCAGGACGAGTTTTTCATACCGAGTCGTTGTTTGACGGTCCCGAGGCCCGGCGAGGGCCCCTGGGGGCCGAAATCTGCGAGAAACCTCCGTCTTGATTCCTCCAGCGCGCTGGGTCTCTGGGGTATGTATGCCCTCTCCCGCAGGAGCCCCTCCCTCGCCCGCCGCCCAGGTGATCTCGCACTGGACGAGGCGCTCCCTGCGGGAGGCGCCGCCGCCCGTGGGCCTCTCCCTCGCGGAGGGCCCCGAGCACAGCCAGGCTCCGAGCTCCTTCTCGTCTTCCGTCCTTCTCTTCCTCCTCGTCTCCTCCACTTCCGCTTCAACTGCGACCGCTCGGCTGGTCTGCGGCCTTCTCCGGTGTGCGGTCCGCCGTTGCTGGCATTCGTCGCGCATCATTCCCCTCAGCTTTCCTCCTTCTCCTCAAAAAACAGCCAGGACTCCAAGCACAGCCTCGGCGCCCCCAGCGGCGAGGCGGAGGGGGCGCCCGCCGCGCGGCGCGGCGAGTGCGAGGGCCGGCAGGCCTGCGGCAAGGTGGACTGCCTGCCCCGGGAGGCCGTCGTGTGGGTGGAGGGGGAGGATCGGGGGGCGGCCCAAGAGGGGGGGTCCCCAGACCCCCTCGAGCGATGAAAAAATCATGGCGGGAGGATTTTCGCCATTTTCGGCCTCTGGGGGCCCTCACCGGGCCTCGGGAGCGTCAAAAAACGACTCGGGATGGCAAACCGGTCCCAGGGAAGTGGTCGGGAGGTCAGGGGCCCGCGTCTCGAAAAAATCGAGACGTCGGACGTCTGGGAAGTCCGGAGGGGCTTCCAAAAGGTTTTTTTTGGGGGGGGGGGAAAGGGGGTGTTCCAGGATGGGGTCCCCCAGGGGCTTCGCGCCCCCCGGCTTGGAGGACGAGGTTCCGAGGCCCCTGGGGGGCTGTCTGGAAGACGCCCTCCCCGAAAGCCCCCTTCTGGAGCCCTCCGGGAAGCGAGGACCGCAAGCATTCGGACTTCGAGGGGTGCGGTCTCCGGGCGCTGTCGCGGTTTCTCGGCGGCCTGCCTCCAGCGGCCGCGCCTCGCCGAGAGCGCTTCGGGGCTGCCCGGGTCGCCCTGGACGGCCGCTGGAGACCCGAGCTGTGACCCGAACGCTGAACTCGGGGGCGGGCGAGGGCGGGAAGTCAGAAGGACCGAGCATTTTTTCCCCAAACAGCTTGCTGAACGGGGTGCTGTTGTGATAGAAGCTAACTCCGGCTGAGGGAAAGCTAAGCAGAGACATCCTCAAACAAATGTGGTGGTCCGGCCCGTTTCGCCTGAGACATCCTCACAACTCTCGTTTCTGAGTTGTCCGGGATTGAGCGTTTCGCCTGAGACATCCTCCTAAATCTGAGCTCTGAGAGGCCGCGCGAGAGGTGGTCCGGCCCGTTTCGCCTGAGACATCCTCAAAAAGTTGCGCTCCGGGACGCCGCGCGAGAGGTGGTCCGGGCCGTTTCGCTTGAGACATCCTCGAAACTCTGAGCCCCGAGGTGCCGTGCGAGAGGTGGTCCGGGCCGTTTCGCCTGAGACATCCTCCTAAATCTGAGCTCTGAGAGGCCGCGCGAGAGGTGGTCCGGCCCGTTTCGCCTGAGACATCCTCGAAACTCTGAGCTCGATGCCGCGCGAGAGGTGGTCCGCCGTTTCGCCTGAGACATCCTCGAAACTCTGAGCCCCGCCGTGCGAGAGGTGGTCCGGGCCGTTTCGCCTGAGACATCCTCGAAACTCTGACTTCGCGAGATGCCGCGCGAGAGGTGGTCCGGCCCGTTGCGCTTGAGACATCCTCGAACTTCGAAGCTCTGAGATGCCCTGCGCGAGGTGGTCCGGCCCGTCTCGCCTGAGACATCCTTGCAACTCTGAGCTCTGAGATGCCGTGCGCAAGGTGGTCCGGTCTGTTTCGCACAAGACATTCTCGCAACTCTGAGCTCTCAGATGCTGCGCGAGAGGTGGTCCAGCCTGGGCGCCCAGAAGACCACATGTGACATATCCTCCATGGGACCCTGCGAGCCTCAGGAGGCCCCAGAGAGGTCCAGGAGGCCGCAGGACGCCCAGGACAGGCCCCAGGGGCCCCCAGGAGATTCCCAGGAGGCTCCCAGGAGGCCCCAGGAGGCCCTCTATCAGAACGTGTCAAGTTAATACACATCCAGTGTCGATTCGTTGATTTTTCCTGCTCTTGTGCCCCCCCCTCCATTTTGAGGGGCCCAAGCGGCCACAGGTTAGATATCCCCCCTGGGAGCCCCAAGAGCTTCAGGAAACCTCAGGTGGAGTTCAGGAGGCCACAGGAGGCCCAGGAGGAAGCTCCAGGAGGTCACCAGGAGGCCCCAGGAGGCACCAGGAGGCCGCAGGACGCCCAGGACAGGCCCCAGGGGTCCCAGGAGGCACCAGGAGGCCGCAGGATTCCCAGGAGGCTCCCAGGAGGCCCCAGAGGCTGCCTATCAGAACGTGTCAAGTTAATACACATCCGGTGTCGATTCGTTGATTTTTCCTGCTCTTGTGCCCCCCCCTCCACTTGGAGAGGCCCAAATGGCCACAGGTTAGATATCCCGGCTGGGAGCCCCAAGAGCCTTCAGGAAGCCCCAGGTGGGGTCCAGGAGGCCACAGGAGGCCCAGGAGGAAGCCCCAGGAGGTCCCCAGGAGGTCCCAGGAGGCCCCAGGATGCCCCCGCAACTCGGAGCTCTGAGACGCCGCGCTCGAGGTGGTCCGGCCCATTTCGCCTGAGACTTCCTCGCACCACGTTTCGCCAGAGACATCGTCGCAACTCTGGGGTCCGAGATGCCGCGCGCGAGGTGGTCCAGCCCGTTACGCTGGACACATCCTCGCAACTCTAGGCTCCGAGATGCCGTTCGGGATGAGGAGGTGGAGGAGGAGGAGGAGGAGGAGGAGGAGGAGGAGGAGGAGGAGGCATGTTTTAACATGCCATGCCAGCCCGCACTGGACGGGCACGCAATCGACCTTGGAAACCGCAGTGGGTCGAAAAACCCTATTTGGGGATACTGCACTCCGGCTATAATTTTGGGTGGAGGGCAAGGGGTGAAATCTGAAATGCCGTTTCGATGGATGTTCGAGGCTTGAATCTTCAAAAGGTGAGTCACAAGACGGATTGGTTTTCGAGGTGCATCAGCCCATATGGATCTCACCCTGAGCCCTCCACCTTATAAGAGAATGCTCAGGAAGGAGAAGGCCTTCTCGGAAGGCGGCGGGGCAAGACGGGGGTGATGACTACGGTCAAGCATCTGATTCAGAAACCGCCTCCTGGAAAGTTGGGCCGTCGTTTCTCAGCCAGCTTGTCGGAAAGCTGGCCCAGTTTCTTGAGCACGTTCGCCCTTCAGCGTCAACAACAGAAATTGGCCCAGGCTTGTTTCAAGAAACTTCCAGGAAGCTGGCCCACATTTCTCAAAGCATAGTTTTCTTAATCTCATGTTCGGCTGTCGGGGGGTGGACATCATGGCGAGGGCCACGATATCTCCCCAGAGTTCATGGCGCCTCTTCTGATGTCAAGACGTCCCCCGGCCCCCCATCCCTGGGCCGCGCACGTGCCGCCGGCCAGGATTCGCGCCGTCCCCGTCTTGGACACACCCCTCTCTTCCCAGACCCCCGACGTAATGATTTTTTCATTACGTCGACCCCAGAGTTCTCGACCCCTTCCCCAGGACCGGTTTGTCATCCTGAGTCGTTTTTTGACGCTCCCGAGGCCCGGTGAGGGCCCCCAGAGGCCGAAAATGGCGAAAAACCTCCCGTCATGATGTTTTCATCACTCGAGGGGGTCTGGGTCTTCTTGGACGCCCCCTGGAGAGGAAGTCCCCCGGGAGCTGCAGCAGCTGCGCGAGGGCCAGCGGGTGCTGTGCTACGACTCGCTGGGGGACTGCGTCGACTACGTGAGCGTGGAGCACCTGAGCCAGGATATTGGGCCGCCCGCGGTTCCTTTACAAGGCACCACCGCTCGAGACTGGCTTGGGCATGCTACCCAAAACGACCATACTCCTTCTCCTGTTACTTCCTCCTCCTCCTCCTCCTCCTCCTCCTCCTCCTCCTCCTCCTCCCGCTGCCTGCGGTTCTTTGAAAGGCACCACCGCTCGAAACTGGTTTAGCCTGGCATCGCTCGGACGTGTGCTTTTTTTCGTCGGCGAGGGCCATCGAGGAGCATCCTTGATCATTTGCCGAAAAAACCACGCACGAAACCGAAAAAAACACAGGGGATGGCCGTCCGAGCGATGGCCAGTTAGGCATACTGCATACTACCCAAAACGACCATACCCCGAACGACCATACCCAAAGCAACCGCTAAACTCGTCCAGGCATGCCCAAAAGCCTCAGTCTGGTCGGTACCGGCGTACACGTCTCACGCGCGCACAGCGATCCCACACACTCGCCTGACGCACGCAGGCCGAATTTGGCTTCCCAGAGTGTTGAAACAACCGAAGGGACTCCAAAGCCAGGATACTCGGTCCCTGGACTGGGTGAACGTGGCGCTCGAGGACGGGACGAACCTGAAGATGACGGCCGATCACCCCGTGCGCATCGCAGGGTCGGAGGGCATGCAGTCCATCCTGCGGGCCGCCAGCCTGCAGCCGGAGCGCCACAGCATCGTCGTCCACGGGGACGGCACGCGCCCCGTGCCGGTGCAGAGCGTCTCGCGCGTGGCGTGCCGCGCCGAGAGGCCGGGGGGGCGGGCGGCCGTCTCGGTGAGGCAGTCCGCGCGCTACTCCATCTTCGTCGCGGAGGGCCCGGGGAAGTGCCGCCTGATGGCCGTGGGCTCCGCCGACCTCGCCGCGCCGGCGAACCTGCTGCGCGTGGGCCAGAGCAACACCTTCCTGCACGCCTCCGAGGCTCAGGAGGAAAAGAAACACACAGACACAATTAATCGTCGATCCCCAGAAAAATATGGGAAAATATGGGAAGTGGTGGGGAAGACAGCAACCCAGAAAACATAGGAAAATATTGGGATTTGTTTTATTCGTGTCTACTTATTTGTGTGCCCCAGTTCCCCTTGAGAGGCGCCCTCGCGCGAGGCCTCCGCGCACTCCTGGCCGCCGAGCAAGCGGCGCTACCAGCACTACTCGGGCCTCCCCGGCCTCGGGCCGCCGCCCCGCGCGGGCGCCTCGGAGCACGCGCCCGGCGGCCAGGAGGAGCCGTCCTGGCAGTCCTCCAGGTCCAACACCTCCGAGCGCATCTCGTCGTCCAGCGGCTCGCTCCCCGACGACGCCGTGGAGTCCGTCATCCTGCCGCGGCCGCTGACGCGGCTGAGCGATCAGCTGAAGGCCGCGGCGGCGGGGGCGCCGAGCCTCGGCAGCGGCGGGCACTTCGACGGGGCCTGCAGGCGCGCGGGGGGTCGACCTCGGAGCGGTGCTCCCCGGCGACTCCGTGGGCCGTGGTCGTTTTTTGATCTCGCTCTCTGCGGCAGGGGCGGAGCGAAGAGACCGAACGACGCAGGACGAACACGAGACGACGACGGGGCACGGTGTTTGGGTGTGCGATGTTCCAGCCTGCTTCGGCCTTGGATCCCCCGAGAGGATGTCGAGCACCAGGAGAGTGCCGAAGTTTGCAGGGCTCTCGCGCGTTGGGCCCTGCGAGGCGATACTCGCTCGACACCGTTTCGACACTTTGCGCCGTGCTCGAACTTATTCCCGGGATGTGGTCCCTAAGTACGATGGGTGCAACATTCAGGGGGGGAAAACACACAGACACAATTCATCGTCGATTCCCCAGAAAAATATGGGAACATACGGGACTCGGGGGGGAAGACAGAAGCCCAGAAAGTATGGGAGCATCGGGGGAATCCTGAGATTTTTGCGTGTGTGTGTGTGTTTATTCGTGTGTCCCAGGGCCCCTCGAAGCATAAGTTTTGGTCGAGCCTTGTGCAGGCCGTGCACCTTCGGCCACCAGGGGCGCTGCCTCTTCGGCGTCTGGTGCACGAGCTGCCACCACCAGCACTTCAAGGTGCGCGGGCGCCTGGCACGCCTCAAGCCGGCCAAGGCGAGCAGCGCCCTGCCGGCCATCGGGCCGAAGTCCCCGGCCAAGCAGATGCTTCAGTGAGCCAGGCCGTGCCGGAGACGCGTCTGGAGTCAGGGGCCACATGCGAGCCCTACCCCCTAGCCCCCACGATTTCTGAGGGGGAGGGCGGGGTTCACTTCGTTCGGGAGCTCCCGAGCAAAGTGAACCCCACCCTCCCCCTCTGAGATCGTGGGGGGTGCCCTGACTCCGGATCCGCCCTACTTTTGGGAAATTCGTAAGCAGGGCTTGGAATTTCCGCCTTACTTTTCAAGCCCCGCTGACGCCAATTTCCGCCCTACTTTTCTGTTGCTGTTTCCGCACAATTTCTGTGAATTTCTGCCCTATTTGATGTTGGGTGCAGAAATTTCCGCCCTACTTGTTCGGCTTCTTATAGGTGGATTTCCGACGCAATTTTGAGTTGGGAAAAAAGCCAAAGTAGGGCGGGTCTGGAGTCAGGGTGGGGGCAGGGTTCGCACGTGGCCCCCTTATGGAGGGCACATTGGTTGCAGTGCGCGGCTGCTGCACGCGTCGCCCGGCTCGCCGCGGCGCGCTGCGGAGCCGCCCCGGAAGGGCACAGAGGATGGGCAGGCAGATCCTCGGCCCGAGGAGAGGAGGTGGAGGACGAGGAGGAGGAGGCGGAGGAGGAGGAGGAGGAGGAGGAGGAGGAGGTGGAGGAGGCGAAGGATGAGGAAGAGGAGGAGGAGGAGGAGGAGGAAGTGGGGGAAGGATGGAAAGGGGGTCTCGGATCTTGCCTTGCGGGCAGTCTCTGCAGTAGCGGCCCCGGAATGCGGACCCGCGCGCAGTTTGCAGGGGCACGCTTGCCAGGTAGATGTACCGATCAGGTTCCGTTCCAGCCAGAGGCTTCCCGGAGAGAGCTCGGAGCGAATCGCCTGCGATGAGGACTGTCCAGTGGAGGGGAGAGGGCAAGGCGGCTCGCCGTTCGCCCCCCCCACCACCCCTCAGCGCGACGCGGGCCGAATCCGAGCATCATGACTCCCTGGCGGCCCTCCTCCCATTCCCTCCCCCCATCCCGCCTCCCCCCTCCCGCCCCTTCCCGCCGACTTGTGGGCGTCGGGAAGCCCCGAGGAAGCTCCCCTCCTCGGACGGGGCCAGGACGAGGATGAGTCCGCTTCAGAGCGCTCCGGAACGCTCTCGCAGCGCTCCGGAACGCTCCGAGAAGGCCGCGGCGCTTGAGACATCCTCAGCCACCAGATCTCAGAGGCTCTTGTTAAGCTGGGCGTGTCCCTCTACAGGAGGAGTGATCAAACATAGTTGAACTAATAGGGAGGATTGTTTTACGATGTTGGGGCATAGTATGTTTAGAGTAGTCTTTCTTTTTCGTCCCAGATCCGGAACGCTCCGAGAAGGGAAGGAGGAGGAGGAGGAGCAGAGGAGGAGGAGGAGGAGGAGGAGGAGGAGGAGGAGCAGAAGGAGGAGGAGGAGGAGGAGGAGGAGGAGAGGAGGAGGA
>CAUYUJ010005105.1:37500-64236 GCA_963575745.1 Prorocentrum cordatum | reverse complement strand
TCCTCCTCCTCCTCCTCCTCCTCCTCCTCCTCTTCTTCTTCTTCTTCTTCTTCTTCTTCTTCTTCTTCTTATTCTTCTTCTTATTCTTCTTCTTATTATTCTTCCTCTTCTTCTTCTTCTTATTATTATTATTATTAGTATTATTATGTTTATTCTTATTCTTCTTCTTCTTAGTATTATTATTCTTCGTATTAGTGTTATTATTCTTATTCTTCTTCTTGTTATTATTATTATTATTCTTATTATTATTATTATCAGCTATATTATTCTTCTTATGATTATTCTTATTATTCTTATGATTCGTCTTGTTATTCGTCTTATTCTTAATATTCTTATTCGTAGTCTCATTCTTCTTATTCGTATTCTTCTTATTATTAATATTATTAGTATTGTTCTCCTTATTCTTAGTATTCTTCTTATGTCTCTTCTTATTCTTCTTTTTCTTATTACTATTATTCTTATTATTATTCTTCTTATTATTATTCTTCTTCGTCTTCTCCTTCTTCTTCATATTATTCTTCTTATTATTATGATTCTTCTTCTTTTTCTTCTTCTTCGCCTTATTCTTCTTCTTCTTCTTCATATTATTCTTCCTTCTTCTTTTTCCTCCTCGTCCTCCTCCTCCTCCTCCTCCTCCTCCTCCTCCTCCTCCTTCTCCTCCTCCTCCTCCTCCTCCTCCTCCTCCTCCTCCTCTTCCTCCGCCTCCGCCTCCGCCTCCGCCTCCTCCTCCTCCTCCTCCTCCTCCTCCTCCTCCTCCGATTCCTCATCCTTGTAATATCATTGTGTTTCGTGGTAATCGTGCTTACTTGTATTAATAGTATTGTTGGTCGTATTATCATGTCTATCAGTAATATTAATACGAGTACCAGTATAGTGGTCGTGCTACTTGTTTGATTAATGGATAGTCTTAGCATCAGTAGCATTATCAGTATTACGATTTGTAGTATTAATAGTAATACTACTACTAATAATAATACCATTACTCGTATCAATCTTATGGCTTAAAATTTGGGCATTAGTATTCGTAGTATTCTCCTTCGTCGTAGTAGACTTGGTCTTGCCATTAGTAGTGGTATTAGTCTGAGTAGTAGTAGTAGTAGTAGTAGTAGTAGTAGTAGCAGTAGTAGTAGTAGTGGTGGTATACGCCTTCTTATGTTAGAAAATGCCATCCGTATTGTAAGTAGTAGTCTAAGTGTTCTTCTTGTTCGTGATAGTATAAGCATTAGTACAGCTATTATTATTATTCTTAGTTTTCGAAGTAGTGTTCCTATTGATATTGTTAGTGTGTATATAAGTATTCGTAATATAAGTCTTATTCGTATGTTTCGTAGTAGTAGTAGTAGTGGCATTATTAGTGCAATTGGAAGTAGCATTATTCGTCGCATTGTTACATTACTAGTATTATTCGTAACCGTACTGCTGGTAGTATTCTTCTTCTTTAAAAATAATGTGATCTGTACCAGCAGTATTCGCCGTAGCCGCCTTTTTATGTTTAGTATTAGTAGTCGTAGTAGTAGTAGTAGTAGTAGCAGTAGTAGTAGTAGTAGTAGTAGTAGTAGCAGTAGCAGTAGCAGTAGCAGTAGCAGTAGCAGTAGTAGTAGTAGTACTATAATTATTAGTAATATTGATACTATGAGTCTGCTTCGCATGAGTCACATTATGATGATAAGTAGTAGTAGAAATAGTATGATTGTGTTTGTGCGTATGAGTCTGCTTCTGCGTGTGTTTATGATCATGCGCATGTTTATTATTCGAAATAGTATTCTTAATATTATGATAAGTCGCATTAGTCATACTAGCATTCGTATTATGATTGTTCGTGGTATTGCTATTGTTCGTGTTCGTATTCGTCTTCTTATTGTTAGTATTAGTAGTACTCGTATTCGCCGTACCAATACGATTCTTAATGGTATAATTAATCTGCCACTTCCTCTTCATCTTCACTCTTCCTCTTCCTCCTCCTCTTCCCCCCCCTCCTCCTCCTCCTCCTCCTCCTCCTCCTCCTCCTCCTCCTCTCCTCCTCCTCCTCCTCCTCCTCCTCCTCCTCCTCCTCCTCCTCCTCCTCCTCCTCCTCCTCCTCCTCCTCCTCCTCCTCCTCCTCCTCCTCCCCCATTCACCTCCACCTCCTCCCCCCCTCCTTTTAGACTGGCCTTGAAGCGGCCACCAATTTTGGAGTCGAGGTCACTGGCATCAACGGCACTCGACTTGAGTCGGCTAGGTCGCAATTTCTCGCTGCAGCGGGTCCAAGGTGCCCGACGCGCAGCCGCAGTTTGGCGCTGCTCATCCTCAAGGGCCCGCTGTGGAAAGCTGCTCTAGGCCCTGCCATTATGTGGCACCGTCTTGTTTGGGATGCGCCCACCCGCCCTCACCTCGCCGTGGCCAGTTTCCAGCAACTGTGTTTGTGGGCGGATGCCATCCTCCCGAGAGTTTCAAAATCTCGGGGTTCCTCGAGGGGCCCTCTTACTGCGGCCGTGCTTTCCTTGCAACGTATTTGTCGGGAATTCCACGGACCGTTCAAGTTTCTAACATCCTCAGGCCTTAAGTATCCTCTGTCCTCTTCCAGGACACGCCCCCGCCTTCCTCCAAAAGCTCATGGAGCACGATTGGCACGGCCAGCTCGCCATGAAGACGGCCATGAAGCTCGGCCACCCGGACGCTCAGTTAGATGTTGCTGCTGCTCGTAGCGCGTTCGCTTCGGACCTCCTAGGCCACCAGAAGGGCACGCTCCTCGCCTTCCTCACCCACAGTATATGGACGATGGAGAGAGCCAAACCAGCTGGATATGATATCCCAGTTGAATGCGAGCGTGGCCATCCCTCGGACAATCTCGGCCACAGACTGTTACACTGCCCGGGAACGGTAACACTTAGAGCCACTCACTTCTCGGATGCGGAGCTTCTGCGTTTAAGAGAGCACCCGCCCCAGGACGCGCCCCTCAACCTTGGGTTCCAGCTGGTTCCTGAGTTCCGAGGAGAGCCTCCGCCAGGCACTGGGTTTGAATTCGGGGAGTTTGGGTGCCCAAACTGGTCTCACCCCTCAAGAGGCCTTCAGCGCAGGGGAAGTGTTTGTGGACGGTAGTTGTACCAACTACGGCCATTATGTGCTCAATGCCGCAGGTTTCGCCGTAGTCTATATGCGCGACGGAGACGTGCTTGCCCATTTCAGCGGCCGCGTTGGCCAGATGTTTCCCCTAACCTCAGGAGCCGCGGAGCATCTGTCGGCAGTCGCTGCCTGTTTGTTGCCCAGGGACATTGAAGTTATCTATTCTGGCTACGAGGGAGTCCTGCTACTGCACCAAGGTAGCGAATATCCACGTCGCAATCCGTGGGCCGGGTTTAAGGTCCTGGCGGCAGGGGGCTCTTGTCTTTGGGGCAGAGGCTCCCAAAGGTGAAAGCCCACCAGGACACACAAGCCCTACCCGTAGGCAGCGAAGCCCGCCGACTGGCGGAAGGTAATGATGCAGCAGACCGTTTGGCTAAGGCTGCTGCGCACAAGGGTGTTCAGCCCAGCGAAGCAGAGAGAGGCAACTTTGCTGAGTATCGGAAATTCCTGATCAAATACCTCAAATATGTAGCCCAAGCTCCGGGAGAGTGGCCCGCGATCGCCCACAGGAAAAGCACAGTTTTGGCCGCCCCAGGGAAGAGCCTGTCTCCCCCCACGGGTGCTGCCTCTGCCCTGACGTCGTGGACGCCGCCGTCGTCGGTCGTGCCTCCCCCTCCTCCTCCTTCGGAGCCTCACGAGACTCCCATGGAGCCCAGGAAGCCTCACTCGTGGGCCCTAATATCAGGATATTGGCGCTGCATGTTGTGTCGAGTGCAGACTGAGGTGCTGAACCAGATGACAGCCCTTTCGGCTAAGAACTGCCATGGTCACTGGAAGCAGTTGTCAGATCTCGTGCATGACAATAAAAGCCATAATCTGTTTTATTATGAGCATCTTGAGCATCCCACGAGCATCTTGGTTTGCCATAAGTGTGGATCCTACTCGGAGGGGTTGGGTCGCGGGCTCACTGGACTGTGCGGCACTCGAATGAATCACCAAGGCGCGGCCACTCAGCTTGCCCGCGTCCAGGAAGGTCGTGCCCGGAAAGGCTCTAAGTCATCCCCGATCGTTTTTGCGACCCCAGGAACACCCCTGGCCCAACTGGTTCGCGAAGAGCGAGCCAAGGCCAGAGGGGAGGAAGCACCAAGTCCTACATAATTGGCCGTGCTCACGGCGGACTTCTCACTCATCTGCTGTGTGCGTCCCTCCTCCTGGCGTCGCCTCGTGCCTTCTGTGTGCTTGCGTGTGTGTGTGCGCGCTTCCGCACGCGTGTCAGGCACCCCGTCTCAGGGGATAGGCGCGCTGTAGTATGCACCCGCTGCGGCTCAGCTGCAGCTCTGGGGCCTGCCTGTGTGTCCACGAGTCCAGATTGGCCCACACCAGGGACGTGGCCTGCCACCGTCCTGGCGTTATTTACACCCCGGGTTGGCGGCGCCGCGTCGTCCTGGCGTCGCCTCGAGACATTATTGTGTGTGCGTGGTTGTGCGCGCGCGCTTCCGCACGCGCGCCAGGCACCCCGTATCAGGGGGAAGGCGCGCTGGAATACTCACCCTCTGTGGCACAGCTGCAGAGGGCCTTCTGAGGTGTTCGGGGCATGGGGGTGAACCTGGCTCAGCCAGTCCGCCCCAACGGTCGCTCGCCCACCCCCCCCTTTTCCGCGGTAGCCTAAGCCCGCTGCAGGTTCGATCTGGGGTTTTTGTATTGTCCTGGCTGGCGGTGCTGGTGACACGCAGCCAGCCCTGGAACTCGGGCCGTGAGGTTCCATCAGCCTGGCGATGATGGCCGTCCTTTTCACTGCGGCGTGCTGTTTGGCGTTTCCCTGGCTGCACGGCCGTGGAGCACTGGCTGACTCCCCCACGGTGACTGTTGCACAGGGGGCCGCCCTCCGTGGGGTCTGGGCACGGGGGTGGACTTCGGCCAGTCCACCCCGGCCGTTGCTCATCCCCACCCCTCCCCCTTGCCCTGTGCGGGCGGCGGAGGTGAGAGCCGCTGAGGCTAGGTGTGCAAACGCCACATCTGGGCCCATCGCTCTCGTTCAGCGTCGGCAGCGTCCTGCCGTCTCAGCGGCCAGATGGTTCACCCACGGCCGTTGTGGAGAACATAGGTGGCCCGGTGCCACGAGGTTTTGGGTTAGGGTCGGGTCGGCCAACCCTTGCCTCCCTCATCAGCCATGTGATTCCCTCTTCCTCCACCTCCCCCTCCCCTCCCCCCTCCCCCTCCCTCCTCCCTCCTCCTCCTCCCTCCTCCTCCCCCCTCCTCCTCCTCCCCTCTCCTCCTCCTCCTCCTCATCTCCATCATCATCTCATCATCATCATCATCATCTCATCATCATCATCATCATCATCATCATCATCATCATCATCATCATTCATCATCATTCATCATCATCATCATCATCCCCATCCTCGTCCTCACCATCCTCCTCCTCCTCCTCCTCCTCCTCCTCCTCCTCCTCCCCCGTCTCTCTTCCTCCTGCTCCTGCTCCTCGTCCTCCTCCTCCTCGTCCTCCTCCTCCTCCTCTTCCTCCTCCTCCTCCTCATCTTCTTTTCATTCGTAATATTAGCATGTGTCTTCTTATCATTATCCGTATTATTAGTATTGCTCTGACGTTGATTCTTCTTACTTTTATTATTAGTACTCTTAGTAGTAGTAGTAGTAGTAGTAGTAGTAGTAGTAGTAGTAGTAGTAGTAGTAGTAGTAGTAGTAGTAGTAGTAGTAGTAGTAGTAGTAGTAGTACTGTTGGTGTGTTTAGTTTTCTTACTAGCATTATTACTCTTGTTACTAGTATTCGTATTAATATTATTAGTCTTTATATGTTCGTCGTGGTACTATTGTTCTTACTCGTATAATTGTTCGTATGATTAGTGTTAGTCTTCTTAGTCTTCGTAGTATCATTATTATTCGTCGTTTGCTTAGTATTATAATGTGTAGCATTACTCGTCTTATCATTAGTCTGATTATTCTTAGTAGTACGATTATTCTTGTTATTAGTATTATTATTATTCTTCTTAGTACTATTATGATTCATCTGATTATCACGAGTATTAGTATTATTAGTACTACCCTTATTCGTAATAATAATAATATGTTTATTATTCCTCCTCCTCCTCCTCCTCCTCCTCCTCCTCCTCCTCCTCCTCCTCCTCCTCCTCCTCCCCCCCCCTCCTCCTCCTCCTCCTCCTCCTCCTCCTCCTCCTCCTCCTCTTCCTTCTCCTCCTCCCCATTTGGGAAGTGGCAGAGGCACGTGTTGCACCACAGCAATCCGCCTGACCTACGGTGCCGGGCGCGATCCAGTGCAAGTTCATGTTCGTCGCCTCGTCGCCACTTGGCTGGGCCGGCTCGGGAAGCGTCCTGGGCTTCTGGAGCGCGTGGAGTCTGTGTGGGACCGTTCTCTGGATCGCGTCAAGAAGGGCTGGACGTGGGTGCGGGGGCCCCTCAGCGCACTGCAGGCCACTTTGATTGATCTTGAATGACAGGTGCCCAGCCCTCGTACCTTTATCAACCCTTCTGGAGAGGAATGGGCGTTAGTAAATGGTGGTGACATTCCTGCCAAGCAGCTACTGCAGGATCTAGATTGCACCATCGAGACCGTTCAGTGAATCGAGGCTTCGAAGTTTTCTCTCGGGAAAGGTGTTGAACGAGGGGTTTCCTGGCAGCATATAGGTGAGCTCACTAGACATTTAGTTAAGGAAGGCGAAGCTGACCTGGCCGCCATGGTGAGAGTTGTTGCTTTGTGGCGGTATTTGGCCAGAAGAGAGAAAGCACGAGTGCGCTCTTGTTCCTGACCCCATGTGCCATCGCTGCCAGAGAGATGCCGAAACACCCAAACACAGAATTTGGCAATGCGCTTGCAATGCCGATAGCGAGCTTGTCCGGGTCCAGGCCAGTGAGCATTTAAGGCATGAGGCAGTCGCCGAATTCGACGCCTGCCCAATCTTTTGGGGCCGGGGGCTCATACCTCTTGATTGGTTCTCCCTCCCTCCTCCGCCTGAGCAGCGTTTCCTCGAGTACCACGGGTGTGAGTCCTCGGAACCCTTCCATGGGGGCATTTACGGGGCTGACGGTGCAGGAGGCGCTTGGTCTAAGCATACTGTGCTGCGCCGGGTGGCCTTCGCTTTCGTCAGGCTTGACGCTTCAGGGGATGGTTTTTATTGGAGCCATGGGGTCACGGGTCTGGTCGAGGGCAAAAGGCAGACGGTCCCAAGGGCTGAGCTGACAGGCCTGATTGAGGCCGTTCGCCATGTTGCCAAGAACGAAGACTTGACTCTTGTATGTGATCATATTAACCACGTGCACGCCTACCATAAAGGAAGGCATCATACTTTTCGCCTTGCCAATGCAGATCTGTGGTGGGAGTTGTGGCACCTTTTTAATTTGCGCACGGCTGAAACTCATATTGTGCATTGCCCTTCTCACCTTGATAATGATGACAAGATTCGCAAGTTTCGGCGCACGTCGGTCGCAGAGCATGTTTTTGTGAATCGTGCTGCGGACCATCTTGCTGACCAGCGTGCCGAGTCTGCTCAGATCCAGTCTCATATCTGCCGAGATGTGCTAGCACTTGAGGAGAAGGCGAAATCGGTCCTGCTGCGTATGGCCTCCCTCACTGTTGCGATCGCGTCCCGTCCGAAGGATCGCTCGCGCGTTGTCGTTAAGAGCATTCTGGACCGGACAGAGAAGGCCAAGCAGCGCAGGCTTGAGTTCATACGAGCCTCGTCTCACCAGTTTTTTAAGGATGCAAGCACTTCTTGGAAGTGCTCTGGGTGCGGCCTCAATACCTGAGAGAAATCACAAGGTTTCCGGGACTCCGTTTTGTCGGCTTGCCCCGCCCTTGCTCCCAGGCCTCCCGTCCCGCTCCCCAGGGTTGTCCCGTTCTTGGAGCCCGAGGCCCCCGTGGATGAGTGGCTTTGGCGTCGTCTGGGTTTGGAGGATCCGCCCCAGAGAGTTGCCCACCCTGCCTTTATAGGGGGACAGCAGTTGAATTCAAGTCACGAGCTCTGGTTTAAAGGGCGCTTTGTGTTTTGTGGCCTGTGCGGGTCCTGGGCCGCCCAGCGACCAGTCAACCTTTTGGTTGGTTGCCATGTGGCCCTCGAGGGCCCGCACAAAATCTCCCCGAAGCAGTTGCAGGCGCTCCAGCGAGCACGCATGGGTAAGCCACCTCATCAGACTGCCTCTTCTTGGGGTGACGAGTGTGCCCTCGAGCTTTGAGTAAATATATTTCACCGTCGAGTTTAACCTGCTGGCAGAGTTTGGCTTGATGATGCACACATTGAAAAATCCCCCTTCTCATCATCATCATCATCATCATCATCATCATCATCATCATCATCATCATCATCATCATCAGCATCACCATCATCCGCATCATCACCAGCATCATCATCAACATCATCGGCATCAGCATCAGCATCATCAGCATCACAAACATTATTATCAGCATCAGCATCATCAGCATCACCAACATTAGCATCAGCATCAGCATCGTCATCATCAGCATCATCATCATCATCATCATCGCCACCATCATCATCATCATCACCATCACCATCACCATCACCATCATCATCATCATCATCAGCATCATCATCATCATCATCAGCATCATCGTCAGCATGATCATCATCAGCATCCAACTCATGTTCCTCCTCGTCTTCCTCCTGTCTCCTGTCTCCTCCTCTTCCTCCATCCCCTCTTCTCCTGTTTCTGATCCTCCTCCTCCTTTTTGTCCACCTCGTCTTCCTCATCCTCCCCCTCTTCAAATGTTTCCTCCTCCCCCTCCTCGTCTGCTGGAGTCGTCGCCCCATCAGATCTGGCTCGAGAATGCCAGTCTCCTGGTGGAGCAGGCTGCCCCTGAGATTGTCTTACCAGGCTTGCAGAAAGAACCCCTCACAGGCAGCACAGTAATAGCCGTCCTCACAGTAGGCAACCCAACGCGGGCGATGATAATACCTGGGTAATAATAAAGTTCGGGGTCTGGCGGAGATGATCAACGACTTCCCCGGGAAGGTAAAGTTATGATGATAATAATGATGATGATGATGATGATGATGATGATGATGATGACGATGATGATGATGATGACGATGATCATGATGGTGGTGATCCTGGGCACTCGGCACAAGACTGACTCCAGGGATCTCGATGCTCGTGGCTATGCGACTTGCCAGCAGGCGCTTGGCACAAGACAGACTCGAAAGACCTCGAGGCTCGCGGCTATACAACTTACCAGCGGGCGCTCGGCACAAGACTGCCTCGCGAGACCTCGAGGCTCGTGGCCATACAACTTGCCAGCAGGCTGCCAGGGAACGTGCCAAGTTGCAATGCTGAATGTATCGATCTTGATGTACCATGCCGAGGGTTGTGCTGTTCTGCGCCGTGCTGAACTGCGATGTGCCATGCCGCGAGTGTGCTCTATAGTGTTGTGGATCGAGTCGTCCGTTGTATCCGAGTCCTGGCCGAACTATTCTGGATCTTAAGCTCGAACTGCCTGAGCACATAGTAGCTGCCCCACAGCTAATTGACAAGGAGACATGCTAGGAGGACGCGCCGCGGAACGTTCCAAGGGACGCGCCAGGTGACGTGCCAGGGGGGCGTGCCTTGGAGACGCACCGCGGGACATGCCAAAGGGACGCGTTACGGAACGTGCCAATAGACGTGCCACGGGACGTGCCAGGGGACGCGCCGCGCGACGTGCCACGGGGGACTCGCCACGGGACGCGCCACGGAACGTGCCAAGGAATGTGCCAAATTGCAATGCTGAGTGTATCGATCTTGATGTACCGTGCCGAAGGCTGTGCTGTGCTGCGCCGTGCTGAACTGCGATGTGCCGTGACGAGATTGTGCTCTATAGTGTTGTGGATCGAGTCCTCCGTTGCATCCGAGTCCTGACCGAACTTATCTGGATCTTAAGCTCGAGCTGACTGAACACATCCCCCAGAGCAGCGATCCGCGAACTATTGCCCCACAACTAATTGACAAAGAGACATGCCAGGAGGACGCGCCGCGGAACGTCCCAAGGGACGCGCCAGGCTCCGTGCCAGGGGACGTGCCATGGGGACGCACCGCGGGACGTGCCAAGGGGGACGCACTACGGAACGTGCCGATGGACGTACCACCTCATGCTAGACATCCGCTTGGGCGAACTGGAAGGGAAAACAAGTGGTTCGCTCGAGACATCCTCAACACATCTTCATGTCAGGCGTCCGTTCCAGGTCGCCAAGAAGGTCCCAGGAGGCCCATGTCAGATACCCCCTAGGTGGCCTGGACACGTGAAAGCACCAGGTTCAGCCATGTTAAATACCCCCTGGGCGGCCTGGACACATAAAACCACGCGGTTCCAATTCGGGACAATCATGTTAGATACCCCCTGGGTGGCCTGGACACGTAAACACACGTGGGACCAGCTCTGGGCAACCATGTTAGATACACCCCTGGGTGCCCTGGACATGTTAAAACGCATGACCCTTGCTCGGGACAACTGTGTTAGATATCCCCCTGGGTGGCCTGCACACGTGAAAACACGTGGTGCCAGCTCGGGACAATCATGTTAGATACCACCCTGGGCGGCCTGGACATGTAAAAACACATGGTTCAAGCTCGGGACAACTATGTTAGGTATCCCCATGGGCGGCCTGGACACGTAAACACACGTGAGACCAGCTCTGGGCAACCATGTTAGATATACCCCTGGGTGCCCTGGACACATTGAAACACGTGGTGCCAGCTTGGGACAATCATGTTAGACACCACCCTGGGCGGCCTGGACACGTAAAAACACGTGGTTCCAGTTCGGGACATTCATGTTAGATAGCTCACTGGGTGGCCTGGACATGTAAAAACACTTGGATCCAGCTCTGAGCAACCATGTTTGATACACCCCTGGATACCCTGGACACGTTAAAACACGCAGTCCTGGCTCGGGACACCCATGTTAGATACCCCCCTGGGTGGCCTGGACACGTAAAAATGACGCAGCCCCCTCACTCCCAGGGCCACGATCCCTAGTAAATTAAGCGGCATCCGCGCTCCCAGCGCCAGGATCCCTTGTAAATTACGCGGCGTCGGCGCTCCCAAAGCCGCGATCCCTTGTAAATTACCCTGGGTTTGCGTTCACAGAACCCCCTGGGCATCCTTGAGCGCCCAGACCGGTCAAATTTTGCAAAACGAGCGGTTCGCTCGAGACATTCCCAGAATTTCTGCGCGCAGGAGGTGCCATCCACGAGGTTGCGCGCAAAAAGTCAACATCTTCACATGTTTTGTCCTGGTCGGGGCTCCAGACCTCGGTTGTTTCGAAGATTCTGCTAAAAATGCACCGCACTCTCTTTTTTACTAAGGAAAAACGGTGGTCTACGGACCCCTTTATTTATCGAGGATCCGAGATAGGGTGCAAACTTTCCTCGAGCGTGCACGCGAAAAACGCACTTGTTCAACTGCAAATTCACACTTTACCTCGTAATTGATCGCAGAATAATTTCGGCGGCCCTCTTCCTGCAAGGGCCGGGGGGAAACCTACTAAAAGAGAACCCTGGGCCAGCGCCCTTTCCGGAAAAATAATCGAACATGATCGACACACGAACCCGGAAAGGAACATAGAAATGTAAGACATGGCAACGTTTCAAAGACACCTGATTGGGCGACGGGCAACTGCAATGCTGAAAATATCGATCTTGATGTACCGTGCCTAGGGCTGTGCTGTGCAGCGCTGTGCTGAACTGCGATGTGCCATGCCACCATTGTGCTCTATAGCGTTGTGGATCCAGTCCTGCTTTGCATCCGAGTCCTGCCCGAACTGATCTGGATCTTAAGCTCGAGCTGCCTGAGCACATAACTAGTAGCTGCCCCAGAGCTGATTGACAGGGGAACATGCCAAGAGGACGCGCCGCGGAACGTCCCAAGGGACGCGCCAGGCGACGTGCCAGTGGACGTGCCACGGGGACGCACCGCGGGACGTGCCGAGGGGACGCGCTACGGAAAGCGCCAATGGACGTGCCACGGGACGTGCTAGGGGACGCGCCGCGCGACGTGCCAGGAGAACTCGCCACGGACGCGCCACGGAACGTGCCAAAGAACGTGCCAGGTTGCAATGCTGAAAATATCGATCTTGATGTACCGTGCCGACGGCTGTGCTGTGCTGAGCCGTACTGAAGAGCGATTTGCCATGCCGCGATTGTGCTCTAAAGTGTTGTGGATCCAGTCCTGCTTTGCATCTGGGTCGGGACCGAATTGATCTGGATCTTAAGCTCGAGCTGCCCTAGCACATAGTAGCTGTCCCAGAGCTAATTGATAGGGGAAGATGCCAGGAGGACGCGCCGCGGAACGTCCCAAGGGACGCGCCAAGCGAGGTGCCAGGGGACGTGCCACGGGGACGCACCGCGGGACGTGCCGACGGGACGCGCTACGGAAAATGCCAGTGGACGTGCCACGGGACGTGCCAGGGGGACTCGCCACGGGACGCGCCACGGAACGTGCCAGGGAACGCGCCAAGTTGCATTGCTGAGTGTATCGATCTTGATGTACCGTGGCAAAGGCAGTGCTGTGCTGCGCCGTGCTGACTTGCGATGTGCCACGTGACGAGTGTGCTCTATAGCGTTGTGGATCGAGTCCTCCTTTGCATCCGAGTCCTGCCCGAACTGATTTGGATCTTAAGCTCGAGCTGTCTGAGCACATAGTAGCTGCCCAAGAGCTAATTCACAGGGGGGCATGCTAGGAAGACGCGCCGCGGAAAGTTCCAAGGGACGCGCCAGGCGACGTGCCAGGGGACGTGCCACGGGGACGCACCGCGGGACGTGCCGAGGGGACGCGCTACGGAACGCGCCAATGGACGTGCCACGGGACGTGCTAGGGGACGCGCCGCGCGACGTGCCAGGAAGACTCGCCACGGGACGCGCCACGGAACGTGTCAAGGAACGTGCCCAATGCTGAAATTGTCGATCTCGATGTACCGTGCCGAAGGCTGTGCTGTGCTGAGCCGTGCTGACTTGCGATGTGCCATGCCGCGAGTGTGCTCTATAGTGTGGTGGATCGAGTCCTCCTTTGCATCTGGGTCCTGACCGAATTGATCTGGATCTTAAGCTCGAGCTGCCTGAGCACATAGTAGCTGCCCAAGAGCTAATTCACAGGGGAAGATGCCAGGAGGACGCGCCGCGGAACGTCCCAAGGGACGCGTCAAGCGAGGTGCCAGGGGACGTGTCATGGGGACGCACCGCGGGACGTGCCGACGGGACGCGCTACGGAACGTACCAATGGACGTGCCACGGGACGTGCCAGGGGACTCGCCGCGCGACGTGCCAGGGGGACTCGCCACGGGACGCGCCACGCAACGTGCCAAAGAACGCGCCAAGTTGCATTGCTGAGTGTATCGATCTTGATGTACCGTGGCAAAGGCAGTGCTGTGCTGCGCCGTGCTGACTTACGATGTGCCACGTGACGAGTGTGCTCTATAGCGTTGTGGATCGAGTCCTCCTTTGCATCCGAGTCCTGACCGAACTGATCTGGATCTTAAGCTCGAGCTGCCTGAGTACATAGTAGCTGCCCGAGAGCTAATTCACAAGGGAAGATGCCAGGAAGACGCGCCGCGGAAAGTTCCAAGGGACGCGCCAGGCGACGCGCCAGGGGACGTGCCATGGGGACGCATCGCGGGACGTGCCAAGGGGACGCGCTACGGAACGTACCAATGGACGTGCCACGGGACATGCCAGGGGACGCGCCGCGCGACGTGCCAGGGGGACTCGCCACGGGACGCGCCACGCAACGTGCCAAAGAACGTGCCAGGTTGCAATGCTAAGTGAAAGTATCGATCTTGATGTACCGTGCCGAGGGCTGTGCTGTGTTGCGCCGTGCTGAAGGGCGATGTGCCATGCCGCCATTGTGCTCTATATATATATATATATGTATATATAGCGTCTGGATCGAGTCCTCCTTTGCATCCAAGTCATGACCGAACTGATCTGGTTTTAAGCTCGAGCTGCCTGAGCACATAGTAGCTGCCCAAGAGCTAATTCACAGGGGAAGATGCCAGGAGGACGCGCCGCGGAAAGTTCCAAGGGATGCGCCAGGCGACGTGCCAGGGGACGTGCCATGGGGACACACCGCGGGACGTGCCAAGGGGACGCGCTACGGAACGTACCAATGGACGTGCCACGGGACGTGCCAGGGGACGCGCCGCGCGACGTGCCAGGGGGACTCGCCACGGGACGCGCCACGCAACGTGCCAGGGAACGTGCCAAGTTGCAATGCTGAGTGAAAGTATCGATCTTGATGTACCGTGCCGAGGGCTGTGCTGTGCTGCGCCGTGCTGAAGGGCGATGTGCCATGCCGCCATTGTGCTCTATATAGCGTTGTGGATCGAGTCCTCCTTTGCATCCGAGTCCTGACCGAACTGATCTGGATCTTAAGCTCGAGCTGCCTGAGCACATAGTAGCTGCCCAAGAGCTAATTCACAGGGGGGCATGCCAGGAGGACGCGCCGCGGAAAGTTCCAAGGGACGCGCCAGGCGACGTGCCAGGGGACGTGCCATGGGGACGCACCGCGGGACGTGCCAAGGGGACGCGCTACGGAACGCGCCAATGGACGTGCCACGGGACGTGCCAGGGGACGCGCCGCGCGACGTGCCAGGGGGACTCGCCACGGGACGCGCCACGCAACGTGCCAGGGAACGTGCCAAGTTGCAATGCTGAGTGAAAGTATCGATCTTGATGTACCGTGCCGAGGGCTGTGCTGTGCTGCGCCGTGCTGAAGGGCGATGTGCCATGCCGCCATTGTGCTCTATATAGCGTTGTGGATCGAGTCCTCCTTTGCATCCGAGTCCTGACCGAACTGATCTGGATCTTAAGCTGGAGCTGCCTGAGCACATAGTCCACATAGTAGCTGCCCAAGAGCTAATTCACAAGGAAACATGCCAGGAGGACGCGCCGCGGAAAGTTCCAAGGGACGCGCCAGGCGACGTGCCAGGGGACCTGCCATGGGGACGCACCGCGGGACGTGCCAAGGGGACGCGCTACAGAACGTGATGGGGACAAGCGTCGTGTTGGTGGCCTGGACTCGTAAAAACACGGTGCCAGCTCGGGACAACTATGTTAGATACCCCCTGGGTGGCCTGGACACCTAAAAACACGTGGTTCCAGCTCGGGACAGCCATGTTAGATACCCCCTGCGTGACCTGGATACGCTGAATTCGCGCTCCCGCTCGAGACATCCTCGCAACGTCCTCCCTGGAGAGGCCCCCAAAGCGCAACCCCCTGTTCAGAGCAAGAAACCATCACATTTCTGTTTTGGGACATGTGTTCGGGTAGCGCTTTTCGGCCCAACGAACGTTTCCTCATAATTCGGCGTTGGGCCCGACGCCATGTTAGATACCCCAACTCTGCAAAACCAGCGTTTCGCTCGAGACATCCTCAACAAACTCTGCAAAACCAGCGTTTCGCTCGAGACATCCCCAAACTCTGCAAAACCAGCGTTTCGCTCGAGACATCCTCAACAAATTCTGAAAAACAAGCGTTTCGCTCAAGACATCCTCAAAAATAATTCTGCTGGCCTCCTTCAAACTCGTCATGCATCGCAAAATAATTCCGTCAGCCTCCTTCAAATCAAAACCGGGGGTAAACACACTAAAAGAGAACCCTGGGCGTCAGCCCTTTACGGGAAAAATGCCCCAAAGATGCTCAAAAATACCCCAAAAAAAATCCCCCGACTACTTGTTTGACTATTCTTGACTATCCCCCCTGTAGAGCGACAGGCCCGACTTAAGCCTAGCAGTGCAAGGCCGCCGGGCGAGCTGGGTGTGGCCAGGACCCGAGCCCCAAAGCCTCCTCGCCGTCCTCCTCGCCGTCCTCCTCCCCCTGCCTCGGCCCTCCCCCTCCCAGCTCTGCCACGCCAGCGTCCTCTCCAGGCTGTGCACACCCCTCGGTGCAGTCGGTCCGCGGTGCCCACACATGCAATGAGTGGTTACGCGCGTGCCAGAGATATATCTATGTATATATATATATATACAGAGAGAGAGAGACAGAGACAGAGAAAAACAAAACAAAAAAAAAAAAACGAGAGGACAGAGGCGTCCTCCAGGCCCCAGTCCTCCTCGCCGTCCATCTCTCCCGCGTCATGCGAGACGAACGCCATGCGCAGCTGCGAGGTCAGCGCCTGGCGCGTGGCGCGCGCCGGCGCCAGGAGACCCGCAGGCCCGCCAGGAGTCGCAAGGGGATCGGGGCGGGGGCGCGAAGCACCCGGGAGCGGGAGGCTGCGAGAACGGGGGCGGGCAGGGCGGGGTGTAGGCGGCAGGGAAGCGGGAAGCAAGGGGAGCGGAGGGAGGCCCCGGGGGGGGGGGCCTCCAGAGGGTGCCTATCCAGCTTAGGCCAGGGATGGTGAACTCGCGTGACTCGGATGCGGGGGTCTCCCTGACAACGCTGGGGTACGGAACAAAAGCTCTGGCGTTCTGCTCCGCCACCTGCCGCGACTCCTGACATCCGTTGGTTGCAACTGGAGTTCCGAAAACCGCAGGTCGCCAACTCCTCACACCCTCTGCCCTCCCCGCTCCCTGCTCTGATGCGCCACGTGAACTCCTCGCCCATTTGTCCTCCAACGCTGGCCTCTCCGCAACCGAGTGAAGGCGGGGCAACATACACCACTGGCCATCACCGAGGCACTCACCGACAACCACTGTCCGAGAACGCATTGCTCGATTTCCAAATCCCGATGCCGACCTGATCTGGATGTATGCTCTTCCCAACCATCCTGTGTAGTTGGGTTCTCGATTTGAAGAGACAGCGCCCCGCGTTCCTTACCTCTCGCCTCCCTCCCATCCTTGCCTCTGCTCTCCGCATGCGCATATTGGCACACCACTCACACAATGCGTGGCTCCATAGAGAGTTCCACAGATGGCCCCTGTGGCAGCGCCCGCATGGCGCCGCCGCATCCATTTTGGCACAGGCCTCACACGCTTCGTGGCCCCATATGGAGCTCCACCGAAGGCCCAAGTGGCAGGGTCCACATGTGGCTCCTCGCCCACCGCATGTCCATGTCGCACACCGTGACGTTCGCATGTTCGCGTGTGGGCGTCACGTCCGTTTCGGCACACCCCTCACACGCTTCGTGGCCCCGCAGGAAGCTCCACCCAAGGCCCCAGAGGCGACGTTCACATGTGGGCGTCACGTCCGTTTCGGCAGACCACTCACACGTTTCGTGCTCCATTAGGATCTCCACGTGTTAGCCCCAAGGGCAGCGCCCGCATGCGGGCGTCACACCCATTTCGGCACACCCCTCACACGTGTAGTGGCCCCATATCGAGCTCCACCTAAGGCCCCAATGGCGACGTTCGCATGTGGGCGTCACGTTCGTTTCGGCACACCCCTCACACGTTTTGTGACTCCATAGGGAGCTCCACCTAAGGCCCCGATGGTGACGTTCGCATGTTCGCGCGTGGGCGTCACGCCTGTTTCCACACTCCCCTCACACAATTCGTGGCCCCGTAGGCAGCTCCACATAAGGCCCCAGTGGACGGGCGGGGTTGGACTGCGATGCGCTCTATCGCGGCAAGAATTTTGCTCGAGATATCCTCAACAAATCCTCATGTTAGACATCCGCCTGGGCAACCTGGACACGTGAAAACAAGCGTCTCCCTCGAAACATCTTCAACACATCCTCATGGTATACATCCGCCTGGGCGACCTGAACACGTGAAACCAAGAGTCTCGCTCGAGACGTTCTCAACACCTCCTCATCCTAGACATCTGCCAGGGCAACCTGGACGCGTGAAAACAAACGTTTCGTTCGAGACATCCTGCCCAGATCCTCATGCTAGACATCCGCCTGGGCGACCTGGACACGTGAAAACAAGCGCCTCGCTCAACACATCCTCATGCTAGACATCCGCCTGGGCGACCTGGACACGTGAAAACAAGTGGTTCGTTCGAGACATCCTCAACACATCTTCCTGTTAGACGTCCGCCTGGGTAACCTAGGCACGTAAAAACAAGCGTCTCGATCGAGACGTTCTCAACAGCTCCTCATGCTAGACATCCGCCTGGGCGACCTGAACACGCGAAAGCAAACGTCTGTCTCGAGACATCCTCAACACACCTTCATGCTAGACATCTGCCTGGGCGACGTGGACACGTGAAAACAAGTGGTTCGCTCGAGACATCCTCAACACTTTCTCATGCTAGACACTCGCCTGGGCAACCTGGACACGTGCAAACAAGCGTATGCATGTTCCTCAATACATCCTGATGCTAGACATCCGCCTGGACAACCTGGAAGCGTGAAAACAAGCGTCTCGCTCGAGACATCCTCAACAAACCCTCGTGCTAGACGTCTGCTTGGGCAACCTGGACGCGTGAAACCAAGCGTCTCGCTCGAGACATCCTCAAGATCTGGGCACGTGAAAACAAGCATTTCACTTGAGAGATTATCTGGATTCTGGCCCCCAGGAAAGGACAGACAATCTAGAACACAAAACAAGCAAGCGTTTCGCTCGAGACATCCTCAACAATGTCTGCTAAACAAGCATTTCGTTCGGGACATCCTCAAAATATAATTCACCGGCCCACCTCGACCTCGCTGTTCATCGCAGAAGAAATTCGCCAGTCCACCTCAAAGCGAGGCCGGGGTGTTAACCAACCAAGAAAGAACCCTGGGCCCACGCCCTTTCCGGCACCCTTCGATTTCTCGAAACCAGCTGAGAGCATGTCTTCGACAAAACTGCGTCCTGCGTCCCGCATCCTGTGATTTATCGATTTCGAAAAGGCCCCAGGGGCACACAAATCGGCCGATCGGGCGTGTGAACTACAAAGATCCTCAGCAAGAGCTTCAGCTCTGAGCCTAAGCAGGAGCTTCAGCCCTGCTCGGGGGGGTCGCCGGGGTGGGTCTGCCGGGGAAGGGGGGAGGGGGGGGGGGCGGTCATCCGTCTGGCGTTTCCTTCATGATTTACGCATCCAGACTCCCCCCCCGGGGAAAGGGGGGAGGGGGGGGGTCGGTCCCCATCTGGCGTTTTCTTCATGATTTGCGCGTCCCCAAAATTTTTCGGAGGGTCCCAAGGACCCCCCTCAGATATAGCCGCTCCCCCCCCAGAACCCTCCCCTCGGAACCCTCCCCGGACCCCCTCCCCGGGACCGATCCAGGCACCCCCCCCAGAAGAGAAGAAAGAGGACTGGAAGAATCGAAGGGGGAGGAGGCCACAGAGCCGCGAAGATCACCGAATCCGGAGCCCCCCGGATCGGCGGCACCGGCCGGAGGCCATTACAATTAAGTAAGTAGACACAAGAACCCAGGATTTCCCATAGTTTCCCATATTTTCTGGGATGTCGTCTTCCCCCGTTACTTCACATAGTTTCCAATATATTCCTTGGGAGTCGACGGTTCATTGTGTCTGTGTTCCTGTCCCTCCTGGAACAAGTCGGGATCCCTCCGAGTCGATGGAATCGACCTGGGGCTCCGACGGCACAAGAGCAGAGTGACAGCGTGGGCTCTCAATGGTGGAGGTCTTGACCCCTGGGAGAACATGATCGACCCACGAACCCGGAAAGGAATATAGAAATGTAAGACATGGCAACGTTTCCAAAACACCTGATTGGGCGACGGGCAAATGCAATGCTTAGTGTATCGATCTTGACGTACCGTGCCGAGGGCTGTGCTGTGCAGCGCCGTGCTAAATTGCGATGTGCAATGCCGCGATTGTGCTCTATAGCGTTGTGGATCGAGTCCTCCTTTGCATCCAAATCCTGACCGAACTGATCTGGATCTTAAGCTCGAGCTGCCTGAGCACATAGTAGCTGCCCCAGAGCTAATTGACAGGGGAACATGCCAGGAGGACGCGCCGCCGAACGTCCCAAGTGACGCGCCAGGCGACGTGCCAGGGGACGTGCCACGGGGACGCACCGCGGCACGTGCCGAGGGGACGCGCTGCGGAACGTACTAATGGACGTGCCACGGGACGCGCTCCCAGGGCCACGATCCCTCGTAAGTTACGCTGCGTCAGCGCTCCCAGGGCCACGATCCCTCGTGAATTACATTGGGGTCGCGCTCCCAGGGCCCCGACCCCTCGTAAATTACGCTGCGTCAGCGCTCCCAGGGCCACGATCCCTCGTAAATTACACTGCGTCCGAGCCCCCAGGGCCCCGATCCCTTGGGTTCTACGCTGCGCCCGCGCTCTAAGGGCCACGATCCTTAGTAAATCACTCTGCGTCCGAGCTCCCAAGGCCCCGACCCCTTGTAAATTACGCTGCGCCCGCGCTCCGAGGGCCACGATCCCTCGCAAATTACGCGTGGTCCGCGCTCCAAACGCCACGATGCCTCGTAGATTACGCCGCGTCCGAGCTCCCAGGGCCTCCTGGGGCATGCTGGGGCGCCCAGGTCCCTCAGCGTTTCGCTCGAGACATACTCGATTCTTTGGCGCGGGGGGCGCACCATCCTCGAGCGGGCACGCAAAAACTCCTGTGTGGCCAAGGAAATCCTTGAAAAACAAGCGCATTAGTCAAGACATCCTCGAAATTCCCGCACGAACCCAGGATTTCCCACAGTTTCCCATATTTTCTTGGATTTCGTCTTCCCCCGTTACTTTCCCATAGTTTCCCATATTTTCCTGGGAGACGACGGTTCATCGTGTCTGTGTTCCTGTTCCTCCTGGAACAAGTCGGGATCCCTCCGAGTCGATGGAATCGACCTGAGGCTCCGACGGCACAAGAGCGGAGTGACAGCGTGGGCTCCCAGTGGTGGAGGCCTTGCCCCCTGGGAAAAAGAAGGCTCGACCGTGCCTGCCCCAACGTGTGCAGCGGCATCCGGGCTGTGCCTTCGCGTGCACGGGCCACTCAAATAAATGTCTGCCCCATCCGAGTCGATGGAAAAAACGAGCCGATTGATCCAGTCGGGCACGCACAATTTAGGGACTGTGCGACCCCGCGGATCCAGAAGATGCACGGAGGCGGACGCCTGTGCAGACGGCGCGACAAACACCTTCTCACACTGCCCTGAGAAAGGGCAGCGGAGAGAACCGAGGTGAGATGAAGCTTCCGGGCACCCCCAACGCTAGCATGCGGCTCATAACATGGCGCAGGCGGCAAGCACGCGAGCAGTGCAACTGCCCCCATTGCTCGCTCTCTCTCTCTCTCTCTCCAGATGCGCTGGAGCAGGGCGAAGGCGCTTACGCGAACGAATTCCTGCCCTGCTGGGGCACACGCCCCTGCAATGCGAGCTCAACTGCACGCTCCACCGCTGTCGGAAACGAGAGACTCGTCATCGAGGAAGTCGGCATCGGTGGACTCGCCATCGAAGGACTCGACGAGGCCCACGATCGACACATCCTTGCCTTTGCGGGCGGAGAGCAGCACGGTATCGGCGTCGTCGGGAAACCATCCGCCCTCCTTCGGCACGAGCGACGACTCGGCTTTCCCCAGCATTGGCCACTCCAACTCTCGGTTCCACATCTTCACGTCTCTCAGGCTTCCGTGGAAGGCCTGGTCGGTGTACAGGTAGTGGCCGCCCACGATCATACGCGGCCTGTCCTGTCGCAGAGGGGCCATGCCCTCTACGTTCTCCCCTACGAGCGCACCGTCCTTGAAGACCCGCATGTGCCCCGAGGGCGAGACCGTGCACAGCATGGTAACCTCTTCTCCGAGCTCGAAGAAATTGCTCACGGTCACGCTGAACGGCTTCTTCCCCCGGAAGACTGTGAAATGCAGGTCGCGCGTCAGCCCGACGGCCCCGGCCGTGATGCTGTCCTCGTCGGCGACCAGGGAGAAGTCGAACACGCGGCTCCAGCTGCCGATGCTGTCCATCCTGTGGGGATGCCAGAAGCTACCGATATCGCTTCTCCTCGGACCTCCCCTGGGGTGCGCTCTGCCCAGAACTCCCAGGCGACTTCGGAGCGAACCCAGCCGCGCCGACGAGGCCTCCCCAGGACGAGCAGCGTTGAACATCGGCACCTCTTCCGCCTCGGATCCTCAGGGCGCACACGAACGAGAACGCCCCGCCCATCCGCACGGCTCTGCTCGGCGCCGCGAGCGCCAAGTTCACCGGTGCCTCCCGGGGGACCTCGGCCCTGTGCTCCACCAGGGGCTCCGTGGAGGCCAAGCGCAGCGCCTCGCCCGGGCCCGCCGCGCGGGGCCGAGGGCCCGCGCCGGCCTCCGCGGCCTCCCCCGCGGTCGCTCCTGGCGCGCCGCGCACGGCCAGGTGCCCAGGCATCGCTGCGGAGCGCGCCGAAGACGTGCGCGGAAGTCGCGAGATGCAGTTGGTGCAGATCCTATCTGGAATGATACGTGCAGGTCCTATCGGGATAATAGAGCGTGTGTGCGGTCCTAGGACCAGCGGCTGTGGATAGGGGACGCGGAGGAGCAGAGCCACACACAGACACACACACACACATACAAACGCACACGCACATGCACACACGCACACACGCACCCACACACACGCACACACACACACACACGAACACACGCGCACGCGCACGCGCACACACACACACACACACACACACACACGAACACACGCGCACGCGCACGCGCACGCACACACGCACACGCGCACGCGCACGCGCACGCACACACGCACACGCGCACGCGCACGCACACGCACACACGAGCACATACACACGCACACACACACACACAGACACACACACACACACACACAAGAGCACACGCGCACGCACACGCACACGCACACGCACATACGCACGCGCACTCACACGCGCACGCACACGCACACGCACTTTTTTGGTCGGCGGGGCGAGTGCAAACCTCTTCCACTAAAAGCTAGGCGGGCTACGCGCAGCTTTAATTAGGGAGACAGGGCGCAGGAAGGCGGGGCCTCAGGCGGCCGGAGCAGGTGGAGCCCGGGGTGCAGGCGGTGCCGAAGAGCTTGCACAAGAGAAGGTACGCCGTGGACGGGGCCGGGGGCGAAGACCCGGAAGGTGGTGGAGATGGTGTAGCCGTCAGCGGCGCGTCGCGAACACCAGCCTCGAGTACAGCGGGGGAGGACGTGCCGTTGACAGGGTCGACGCCCAGGAGGGGGAAGAGCACCACGAAGGCGATGAGCAAAGTTGTGCCACCAGATGATGCGGAGGAGGCCCAGGAAGAAGAAGAGCACCACGAAAGCGATGTGCAAAGTTGTGGCACCGGGTGATGCGGAAGAGGACACGCACACGCACACGCACACACATAAATATCGGGAGCTCCACCTAAGGCCCCAATAGTGACGTTCGCATGTTCGCGCGTGGGCGTCACGCCTGTTTCCACACTCCCCTCACACAATTCGTGGCCCCGTAGGCAGCTCCACATAAGGCCCCAGTGGACGGGCGGGGGTGGACTGCGGTGCGCTCTATCGCGGCAAGCATTTCGCTCGAGATATCCTCAACAAATCCTCATGTCAGACATCCGACTGGGCGACCTGGGCACGTGAAAACAAGCGTCTCCCTCGAAACATCTTCAACACATCCTCATGGTATACATCCGCCTGGGCGACCTGAACACGTGAAACCAAGAGTCTCGCTCGAGACGTTCTCAACACCTCCTCATGCTAGACATCTGCCAGGGCAACCTGGACGCGTGAAAACAAACGTTTCGCTCGAGACATCCTGCCCAGATCCTCATGCTAGACATCCGCCTGGGCGACCTGGACACGTGAAAACAAGCGCCTCGCTCAACACATCCTCATGCTAGACATCCGCCCGGGCGACCTGGACACGTGAAAACAAGTGGTTCGCTCGAGACATCTTACATCTTCCTGTTAGACGTCCGCCTGGGTAACCTGGGCACGTAAAAACAACCGTCTCGATCGAGACGTTCTCAACAGCTCCTCATGCTAGACATCCGCCTGGGCGACCTGAACACGCGAAAGCAAACGTCTGTCTCCAGACCTCCTCAACACACCTTCATGCTAGACATCTGCCTGGGCGACCTGGACACGTGAAAACAAGTGGTTCGCTCGAGACATCCTCAACACATTATCATGCTAGACACTCGCCTGGGCAACCTGGACACGTGCAAACAAGCGTATGCATGTTCTTCAATACATCCTGATGCTAGACATCCGCCTGGACAACCTGGAAGCGTGAAAACAAGCGTCCCGCTCGAGACATCCTCAACAAACCCTCATGCTAGACGTCTGCGTGGGCAACCTGGACGCGTGAAACCAAGCGTCTCGCTCGAGACATCCTCAAGACCTGGGCACGTGAAAACAAGCATTTCACTTGAGAGATGATCTGGATTCTGGTCCCCAGGAGAGGACAGACAATCTAGAACGCAAAACAAGCAAGCGTTTCGCTCGAGACATCCTCAACAATGTCTGCTAAACAAGCATTTCGTCCGGGACATCCTCAAAACATAATGCGCCGGCCCACCTCGACCTCGCTATTTATCGCAAAAGAAATTCGCCAGTCCACCTCAAGTCGAGGCCGGGTGGTTAACCAACCGAGAAAGAACCCTGGGCCCACGCCCCTTCCGGGAAAAACACCAGCTGAGAGCATGTCTTCGACAAAACTGCGTCCCGCACCCTGTGATTTATCGATTTCGAAAAGGCCCCAGGGGCACACAAATCGGCCGATCGGGCGTGTGAACTACAAAGAGCCTCAGCAAGAGCTTCAGCTCTGAGCCTAAGCAGGAGCTTCAGCCCTGCTTGGGGGGGGTCGCCGGGGTGGGTCTGCCGGGGAAGGGGGGAGGGGGGGGGGGCGGTCCTCCGTCTGGCGTTTCCTTCATGATTTGCGCATCCAGACTCCCCGCCCCCGGGGAAGGGGGGGAGGGGGGGGGCGGTCCCCATCTGGCGTTTTCTTCATGATTTGCGCGTCCCCAAGATTTTTCGGAGGGTCCCAAGGACCCCCCATCAGATCTAGCCGCTCCCCCCCCCAGGACCCTCCCCTCGGAACCCTCCCCGGACCCCCTCCCCGGGACCGATCCAGGCACCCCAACTGAAGAGAAGAAAAAGGACTGGAAGAATCGAGGAGGGAGGAGGCCACAGAGCCGCGAAGATCACCGAATCCAAAGCCCCCCGGATCGGCGGCACCGGCCGGAGGCCATTACAATTAAGTAAGTAGACACAAGAACACAGGATTTCCTATAGTTTCCCATATTTTGTGGGATTTCGTCTTCCCCCGTTACTTCCCATAGTTTCTCATATTTTCCTTACAGTCGACGGTTCATTGCGTCTGTGTTCCTGTTCCTCCTGGAACAAGTCGGGATCCCTCCGAGTCGATGGAATCGACCTGGGGCTCCGACGGCACAAGAGCGGAGTGACAGCGTGGGCTCCCAATGGTGGAGGTCTTGACCCCTTTGAGAACATGATCGACCCACGAACCCGGAAAGGAACATAGAAATGTAAGACATGGCAACGTTTCAAAGACACCTGATTGGGCAACGGGCAAATGGCAATGCTGAGTGTATCGATCTTGATGTACCGTGCCGAAATCTTTGCTGTGCTGCGCCGTGCTAAATTGCGATGTGGCATGCCGCGATTGTGCTCTATAGCGTTGTGGATCGACTCCTCCTTTGCATCCAAATCCTGACCGAACTGATCTGGATCTTAAGCTCGAGCTGCCTGAGCACGTAACTAATAGCTGCCCCAGAGCTAATTGACAGGGGAACATGCCAGGAAGACGCGCCGCGGAACGTCCCAAGGGGCGCGCCAAGCGACGTGCCAGGGGACGTGCCACGGGGACGCACCGCGGGACGTGCCGAGGGGACGCGCTACGGAACGTGCCAATGGACGTGCCACGGGACGTGTCAGGGGACGCGCCGCGCGACGTGCCGGGGGGACTCGCCACGGGACGCGCCACGCAACGTGCAAGGTTACAATGCTGAAAGTATCGATCGTGATGTACGGTGCCGAGGGCTGTGCTGTGCTGCGCTGTGCTGAATTGCGATGTGCCATGCCGCGCTTGTGCTCTATAGCGTTGTGGATCGAGTTCTCCTTTGCATCCGAGTCCTGACCGAACTGATCTGGACCTTAAGCTCGAGCTACCTCAGCACATAGTAGCTAATTCACAGAGGAACATGCCAGGAGGACGCGCCGCGGAACGTCCCAAGGGACGCGCCAAGCGACGTGCCAGGGGACGTGCCACGGGGACGCACCGCGGGACGTGCCGAAGGGACGCGCTACGGAACGTGCCAATGGACGTGCCACGAGACGTGTCAGGGGATGCGCCGCGCGACGTGCCAGGGGGGCTCGCCACGGGACGCGCCACGCAACGTGCCAGGTTGCAGTGCTGAAAGTATCGATCTTGATGTACCGTGCCGAGGGCTGTGCTGTGCTGCGCTGTGCTGAACTGCGACGTGCTATGCCGAGATTGTGCTCTATAGCGTTGTGGATCGAGTTCTCCTTTGCATCCAAATCCTGACCGAACTGATCTGGACCTTAAGCTCGAGCTACCTCAGCACATAGTAGCTGCCCAGGAGCTAATTGACAGGGGAACATGCCAGGAGGACGCGCCGCCGAACGTCCCAAGGGACGCGCCAGGCGACGTGCCAGGGGACGTGCCACGGGGACGCACCGCGGGACGTGCCGAGGGGACGCGCTACGGAACGTGCCAATGGACGTGCCACGGGACGCGCTCCCAGGGCCACGATCCCTCGTAAATTACGCTGCGTCAGCGCTCCCAGGGCCACGATCCCTCGTAAATTACATTGGGGTCGCGCTCCCAGGGCCCCGACCCCTTGTAAATTACGCTGCGTCCGCGCTCCCAGGGCCACGATCCCTCGTAAATCACTCTGCGTCCGA
>CAUYUJ010005105.1:20000-32500 GCA_963575745.1 Prorocentrum cordatum | reverse complement strand
CCGCCCGCATGCGTCATCCCCCACCCAGCACAGCGCTTCGTGGCCCCATAGGGGGCTCCGCCGAAGGCCACAGTGGCACCGCCCGCATGCGTCACCCCCACCCAGTACAGCACTTCGTGGCTCCATAGGGAGCTCCACCGAGGGCCCCAGTTGCACCGCCCGCATGCGTCACCCCCCTCCCAGTACAGCGCTTCGTGGCTCCATGGGGAGCTCCACCAAAGGCCCCAGTGGCACCGCCCGCATGCGTCACCCCCACCCAGTACAGCGTTTCGTGACTCCACAGAGAGCTCCACCGAAGGCCCCAGTGGCACCGCCCGCATGCGCCACACCCACCCAGTACACAGCGCTTCGTGGCTCCATAGGGAGCTCCACCGAAGGACCCAGTGGCACCGCCCGCATGCGTCACCCCCACCAAGTACAGCGTTTCGTGGCCCCATAGGGAGCTCCACCGAAGGCCCCAGTGACACCGCCCGCATGCGTCACCCCCACCGAGTACAGCGCTTCGTGGCCCCATAGGGAGCTCCACCGAAGTCCTCAGTGGCACCGTCCGCATGCGTCACACCCCACCCAGCACAGCGTTTCGTGGCCCCGTAAGGCATTCAACGGGAGGCCCCAGTGGATGCACATGCATGCGTCACCCCCGCCCAGTGCAGCGTTTCGTGGCCCCATCCATAGGAGCTCCAACGAAGGGCCCAGTGGCGGTGTTCGCATGCGTTCCCCCCACCCAGCACAGCGCTTCGTGGCCTCATCGGGAGCTGCACCTAAGGCCCCGGTGGCTCTACTCGCAGGCGTTTCCCCACCCATTACACTGTTTCGTTGCCCCGTAGGGAGTTCCACTGAAGGCCCCATTGGCGGTGTTCGCATGCGGTCCCCCCACCCAGTACAGCGCTTCGTGGCCTCATGGGGAGCTGCACCGAAGGCCCCAGTGGCTGTACTCGCATGCGTTTCCCCACAAATTACGCTGTCTCGTTGCCCCGTAGGGAGTTCCACCGAAGGCCCCAGAGGCGGCCCCGCCCCACTGCGGCGCACCCCTCACACGTTTCGCGGCCCCGTGGCGGCCCCGCCCCACATCGGCACACCCTTCGTATGCTTCATGGCCGCGTGAGAAGATCCTCCGAAGGCGATACCAGCAACGACGGTACTCACCACTGCAAATGGTTGGGTTCTTCGCCAGGATAATTGTGCCCTGGTGAGGGCTCCAGACCTCGGTTTTTGTTCGAAGATTCTGCGAAAAATGCGCCGCACCCTCTTTTGCACGAAAGAAACAGGTGGTCTGCGGACCCGGTTTTTTATCGAGGATCCGAGATGGGGGGCGAACTTTCCTCGAGCGGGCACGCAAAAACTCCTGTGTGGCCAAGGAAATCCTGGAAAAACAAGCGCATTAGTCAAGACATCCTCGAAATTCCCGCACGAACCCAGGATTTCCCATGGTTTCCCATATTTTCTTGGATTTCGTCTTCAACAGGAAATGCACATTCTACCTTGTAGTTCATCGCAGAATAACTTCGCCGGCCCTCTTCCCTCAGGTGCCGGGGGGAAAACCTACGGCAGGTTCGTGTCGTGCCGACCCCAGCGTTGGTTTTTGACACCGCAGGGATCGTTCAACCTTGAACGATCGGCCGCTGCCGCAACGTCCGATCGTTCTACATCGATCGATTCTGGGTCGCCGGCGGCGTTCAACCTTGAACGTCCGCGCTGGGGTCGCCGCGGGTCGACACGACGCAAACCTACCGTACCAAACGAGAACCCTGGGCCGGAGCCCTCTCCGGGAACAAAACGGCTTACACGCCTTGCCTGGAAGGACGTTTTTTTGCTGCTACCCCCGTCCGCCCCCGTCCAGGGACACCCAGCCCTACTGCAGGTTCCTGTCGTGTCGACCCCGGCGTTGGTTCCCGACACCGCGCTGGATCGTTCAACCTTGAACGATCGGCCGTCTCCGCAACGTCCGATCGTTCAACATCGACCGATTCTGGGCCGCCGCCGGCGTTCAACGTTGAACGCCGCTGGCGGGGTCGCCGCCGGTCGACACGACACGAACCTACCGTAAGCGCCTCCAATGGACAGTTTCCCATCCCCGCCTTCCAGCCCCCGACCCTCCTGTCATCGCCTCTCTCCAGTCCTGGATGCGCAAGCCCCCCCGGAGCCCTGCACACCGTACCCCCGGCCCATCCATGGGATCCCCAACCTGAGACCGAAAGTTCTTACAGGGCTCTGGAAGATCCCCACCTACCCATCGAAGGCGGAGCAGCGGGACGTTCGGCGGGAGCGCTCGAGGAAGAGCAGGGTCAACCTTGGGCCTCAGGAGGCAGTGTAGGTCTGGAGCGATTACCTAACGATGTCTTCCTGCCGCCTCTCCCTTCCTCTGACAAGGGACAGAGGAGAGGGAGAGAAGTAGCTCACTCTGTAGATGCCACGCAGATTTTCTCACACGCCGAGATTCCGATCTCGACCGCAGAACTATGCAGACCCCTCCGAGACAGCGCTGAGAGGATGAACGCAGCGACAACTCCAAGAAGAGAGGCGAGAACGGGAATGCTTCGGTGGCAACTCATGGGAGCCTATCATACCATCTTGTCGGCTCTTGAGAATCGACACTGATCGACGCTAGTCGACGCTAATCGATGCTAAGTCGACGCTAATCGACGCTAACCGAAGCTGAATCGAAGCTGTCGCATCGACTCCCAGACGCTAATCGACCCGGATCAACGCTAACGACGAAACAAAAAGGACCTACCAGGCTCCCATGGTTTGCTACCGAAGAGACTGGGAGAATGCTGTACAGTGGAGGCCCGACCACAAGAAACCTTCCATAAGAAACCCAACCCTGAGACCCCAGGACGTCCATCGATTTTTGGTATGGGAAAGTCACGCTTGCCGTAGCAAAACCATCGAAATCTAAGAAACCCAGGGCACCCTGGAGGCAAGCAGGGTGTTTCTTGGCGTGGGTTTCCACTGTAGTCGACGCTAATCGACACTAAATCGACGCTAATCGACGCTGACCGACGCTAAATCGGCGCTGTCTCATCGACTCCCAGACGCTGATCGACGCTCACCCACGCTAAAGACGAAACAAAAAGGATCTACCAGGCTCCCATGATGTAAGATCGAAGAGAACGGGAGAATGCTGTACAGTGGAGGCCCGACTACACGAAACCTTCCACAAGAAACCCAACCCTGAGACCCCAGGACGTCCATCGATTTCTTGTGTGGGAACGTCACGCGTTCCGTAGCAAAACCATCGAAACCCAAGAAGCCCAGGGCACCCTGGAGGCAAGCGGGGTGTTTCTTGGCATGGGTTTCCACTGTAGTCAACGCTAATCGACGCTAAATCGACGCTAACCGACGCTAAATCGGCGCTATCTCATCGACTCCAAGACGCTGATCGACGCTCACCGACGCTAACGACGAAACAAAAAGGATCTACCAGGCTCCCATGATGTGCTATCTAAGAGAACGGGGGAATGCTGTACAGTGGAGGCCCGACCACACGAAACCTTCCGCAAGCGTAAGAAACCCAACCTCGAGACCCCAGGACGTCCACTGATTTTCGGTGTGGGAACGTCACGCTTTCCATAGCAAAACCATCGAAACCCAAGAAGCCCAGGGCACCCTGGAGGCAAGCAGGGTGTTTCTTGGCATGGGTTTCCACTGTAGTCGACGCTAATCGACGCTAAATCGACGCTAACCGACGCTAAATCGGCGCTATCTCATCGACTCCAAGACGCTGATCGACGCTCACCGACGCTAACGACGAAACAAAAAGGATCTACCAGGCTCCCATGATGTGCTATCGAAGAGAACGGGGGAATGCTGTACAGTGGAGGCCCGACCACAAGAAACCTTCGACAAGAAACCCAACCCTGAGACCCCAGGACGTCCACTGATTTTTGTTTATCCTTACTTTATGTATTTGTTTCCAGATTCTGGCGCACAGAAGCGAGGGCTCGAGCCGGCCTTGGCCTGCTGACACGAGCGGGTTGAAGCGCTCGCGGCCCCAGAAAGAGAGAGCGGGAAGGGCGGGAAAACAACGAGAGCAGAAGCTGGCCCCGCAGCCATCCTAGAGTCTGGACGGCACGACGTTGCGATGCGCTGTCGAAAAGTTGATCGTGGCGATTCTTGATGACCCGTAACAGCTAGCAGCAGGCAGAGTGAAAAGATCGACTGCATCTGCGCTACGATCGTGATGTGCAGAAGCTGCTGGTCGCAGAGAATGGCCATCAGCAGAAAAAACGGAGCAGGGAGCCAAGGCCGAGGCCACTGCCGACAACAAGGTCGCGGTGTGCTGGCCGCCCTCGTGCACGGGCGACCTCGAGGGCCGCACGGAGCACGGAAGGCAGCGTCAACCACCTGCGGTATCTCCTCCTCCTCCTCCTCCTCCTCCTCCTCCTCCTCCTTCTCCTTCTCCTGCCTGACACCCCACCGGAGACACCCCGCCCAGAGAGCCAACGTCGCGATGCAGGCGACGTAATGGACCTCAGCGGGGCTCTCTTTCGAGCTGGCACAGTATGCACCAGGCACTGTCTCCTGCGGTGCAAGCGGACATGGCCCCCCCTGCTACATGCGGGTGTACGCCACTGTCTGCATTGCGAGCGGCGACAGTGCCCCCCTGCTACTTGCGGGTGGCGAAGTGTTTAATACACGTCCAGTGTCTCCGGCCACGCCCCATCAGCGGGCTCGATGGCCAGCCCTTTGCTCGTTCTGACCAAGACTTCCCAGGACACGGTCTAGGTACAGGCCCCGCCGCCCTGCACAGGGCGATGGGCCCTGCCAGGCCCATCCTGTGCCGAGGAGCGGTGTGGACACCCTCCTGGCTTGGCCAGGGAGGCGTCCATGCACCACATGGTCGCCAGCCAGCCTGCCAACTGCAATTGGAGCAGAAATTGGAGACCGCTACAGCACACTCGCAACCCTCGCCGCCCTCGCCGGAACGCACAGGAAGCCCGCCCAGAATTATCGTTAGCCCAGCATGAGCAAGCACCGTTTCTCACGACTATACCCCCCATAGTAACCAAGAACGGCCACGCCGTGAAGCAGCCTATGAAAGTAAACGCGCAGACCAAGAAGCCGACGACCATGGCGGCGGCACCTCCTGCCATAATCTCTTCACCTGTGCACGACGGAGCCCTGCGCCGCCTGCACCGCCTATCTGATTTCTGCGTGAGCGCGACATCCATCCCCTTGGCCAAAGAAGCTTTGCGTGACTGCGCCTCTAAGCGCCTTTCGAGGGAAGCCGGCATCTCCTGCGTTTTGAGCACATCGACCATCTCTTCACGGCTCACCCAGACGATCTCCGTCCCGGAAGGGATCTCGAAGGCCAGGGTGTGACCCACAGGTGCCTCGCTGACGAGATCGAACTCCATGCCCAAGAACGTGTCTGGGCTTTGCGCTGAAACTGCGATCGTGGTGTTCTCTTTCTTGAACGGCGCGGTGCTGTTCGCCACGGACTCCACGCGCTCACTGTCATGAGGGCACTGCTCAGTAACGTTATCGGTGTCCTCTACGAAGAACATCTTCAACATCACAGGGTTCGCTGTTCTGCGGTATTCTGCAGGTACGTCCATCAACATTGCAGGAGCATGGTCGGTGCTAGCCCCCATAAACGTCACGACTTCTGGTCGACTGCAGCATCTGGGTCGGGGGTTAAGACTGTCTTGATGATACTCCCGCGATACTCCGCTGTGGCCGTCACGTTCAAACCTCCATGCCCTGTGTAATAACAGATGTTGCCACTGGGGCAAGGCAGCAAGCCACCTTTATAGCTGCAGCCACTATTGGCCAGCTGGCTAGCATACTTGCGCCACGTCTCGGCCGCACGGGCATGGAGCTCGGTCTCCGACGCGGCGTGTTGGACCATGAGGTGCTGGAGGTCTACCATGCCACTGCGACTGCCGGCTTCTTCTGCTGCAGCGCCATGACTGGCACGCCTGAGCAGTGCCTCATCGGCGGCATTCTCCAGCGTCAAAGCCTGCAGGGGCAGGGCGACGTTAGCAAACAGTGGGTGGAAGATAGCCTTGAGCACCATGGGCTCACCTTATCACGTATGTGTGTGCAATACTGAAAATGGCTTGATGCTACTTGTGTGGTCTTGAGCCAAAATGGCTACGGAAGGACGTCCACTGATTTTTGGGTGTGGGAACGTCACGCTTTCCATAGCAAAACCATCGAAACCCAAGAAGCCCAGGGCACCCTGGAGACAAGCGGGGTGTTTCTTGGCATGGGCCTCCACTGTAGTCGACGCTAAATCGACGCTAATCGACGCCAAATCGGCGCTATCTCATCGACTCCAAGACGCTGATCGACGCTCACCGACGCTAAAGACGAAGCAAAAAGGACACATCAGGCTCCCATGATGTGCTTTTGAAGAGAAAGGGAGAATGCTGTACAGTGGAGGCCCGACCACAAGAAACCTTCCACAAGAAACCCAACCCTGAGACCCCAGGACGTCCACTGATTTTTGGTGTGGCAACGTCACGCTTTCCATGGCGAAACCATCGAAACCCAAGAAACCCAGGGCACCCTGGAAGCAAGCGGGGTGTTTCTTGGCATGGGCCTCCACTGTAGTCGACGCTAATCGACGCTAAATCGGCACTAATCGACGCCAGCCGACGCCAAATCGGCGCTATCTCATCGACTCCAAGACGCTGATCGACCTCACCGACGCCAACGACGGGACAAGAAGGATCTACCAGGCTCCCATGATGTGCTCCCCGGTCCTGCCCAGAGCCAATCGAGAACACGTGGATCTTCCAGTGAGTGACCCGCGGGGCGCAGGCGGCACGCGCGGGCGGGCGCGGGGCAGAGGCGGGGCACGCTGCTGACGATCTCCGACGCGAAGGGGAAGGCCTCGCCAAACCGGCACGGCACGGACAACGCATGGCTTCAGCCAAGTCGCAGGAAAGCTACAGGCACGCGAGGTCATCAGCATCATTTGTACAGTCAACCCCGCACGATAGGGATGGGCGACCAAACCCCCGAGGGTACCCTTGCATCCTTGCCCCTTCGGCCCATCATCAGCGACGTTCGTTGGCCCACCTCGTTCGAAAAATCTTAGCACGGCCCTCCGTGGCCCTTGCATCCTTACCGCGCATCCTTATAATACGGGTTGACTGTAGGGGCAACCAGTGTGCGGGGGCGCGAAAACCGCAAATCCGAGCCTCCAGAACGAGGAGCAGATGTGCAGTGAATCCCACCAGCCCTCTGGGCGCAGGCGTCTGAAAGCGGTTTCTCTCCCCTCCTCCTTCTCCTCCTCCTCCTCCTCCTCCTCCTCCTCCTCATCCTCCTCATCCTCCTCCTAGTCCTCCGTATCCCTTCTCCGTATCCCTTCGGGAAGGGGTTTGCCGCTCCCCGCGACCAATTGAGCGCCCAGGATGCCAAGAGGGCCTCAGAGAGCCCAAGATGACCTCCAAGATGGCTCAAGTTGAGACGGCTCAAATGGCTTCCAAGATGGTCCAAGAGGCTGCAAGACCAACCCAAGAGGGCCCCAATCGGCCTCGGAGCACCCCCAAGAGAGCCCCTAGGGGACCATGTTAGCCAACGTGGACCCCAAACCGTGTGTTCCTGCCAATCTCCGCCGCCGTGCCTCTGGGCACAGAGCTGGCGTGTCCCCAGGTCCTTTGCCGAACCCCTGGAGCCTCAACCCTCAGTCCGGGGGAGTCTTCGAGAGGCCCAGATCGCGGGCGCGGCTGCAGAGGTGCGCGGGCCATAGCCAGACACTCTGCGCACCGCGGGGCGTGTCGAGGGGACGCGCTACGGAACGGGTCAATGGACGTGCCACGGGACGTGCCACGGGACGCGCAGCGCGACGTGCCAGGGGGACTCGCCACGGGACGCGCGACGGAACGTGCAAGGGAACGCGCCACGGGACGTGGCACGGACCCGCGCTCCCAAGCAAACCCCTTTTTCTGCTCCAAAATGCGGTTTGCCTCCCCCCCGCCCTCCGCTCCCCAGACACCGCGGAATCAGAAAGGGGCAACGCACGGCGGACCCATGAACGAAGCCATTACGACGGGACCGCGCTCCCAAGGCCACGACCTCTCGTAAATTACGGGGGTCACACTTTCAAGGCCATGGCCCCTCGAAGATTCCTCTGGATCTGCGCTCTCAGAATTACGCAGGATTCACGCTCCAAGACCACGGTCCCCCGCAAATTACACTGGGTTCGCGCTCCGAGGGCCACGCTCCATCGTAAATTACACCAGGTTCACGCTCTCAGGGCCACGACCCATTGTAAACTACGCTGCGTCCGCGCCACCAGGGCCACGATCCCTAGTCAATTACACTGTGTCCGCGCTCCCAGGGGAAGGATCCCCAATAAATCCCACCAGCCCTCTGGGCACCGGTGGTCTAGAGCGTTTCCTTTTCCAACCTCTTTCCTTTCCCTGCTCGGGAGGTTTACGTCCCTCCCCCCCCACTGGCACTGGAAGCGGGGGGCCCGAGGGGTTAGAGCGTCCAAGATGGCCCAATATAGCTTCAAGAGGATTTAGATAGCCCAAGATGGCCTCCAAGATGGCCCAAGATACTCCGAGATGGCTCAAGATAGCCTCCGACACGCATCCAAGAGGCCTCAAGACGGTTTCAAGTGCCCTCCGAGCCCTCCAAGGACCCCCCCACGAACCCAAAATTGGTTCAAAACGTAAGGAAAATCTATGTGTGTTGCCGTTTCGCTGTTTCGCTTCCGATGGGCTCTTGAGGCGTCAAGACGGCCTCAAGATGGCCCAACATAGCCCCAAGAGAGGCCCAAGAAGGCCCCAAGACGGCCCCAAGAGCGCCCAAGAGCGCCCAAAGAGCGGCCCAAGAGGGCCCCAAGACGCCGCTGTCGGGCCTCCGAGGGGGGGACCTAACTTAACACTCCCCTCTTTTGGAGCGAAGGGGTCCACGACGGCCCCAAGAGGCCTCCCAGACCCCCCAAAAGAGCCCCAAGAGGGCCCCCCCAAAGAAAGCCCCAAGAAGGTCCCAAGAAGGCCCAGGAGGACCCCAAGAGGACCCCAAGATGGCGCCCAAATGGCATTACGAGTCTTCGAAGAACCCCTCACCACGACATATGCCAAAAGCCCTACTTATCGTCCTCTTTGTCATCGTCCGTTCCTTCCTTGCTTCTTTCCTGCCGCCTCCCTGCTCCTCTTCATCCTCCTCGAGCCGCGTTCCTCCTGCTCCTCCTTCCCCTCCTCCTCTTCTGTTTTTCCTCCTCCTCCTCCTCCTTCCCCTCCTTCTCCTCCTCCTCCTCCTCCTCCTACTCCTCCTCCTCCTCCTCCTCCTCCTCCTCTTACCCCCCAAGATGGCCCCCAGGCATCACCAGCACCAGCAGCACCATTTGTTCCAAGATGACTCCAAGAGGGCAACAGAGCACCACAAGAAGCAACACCAGCAGCATCACCACCACCGCCACCACCACCACCACCACCATCACCAGCAGCCGCACGCGAGTTTAAGATGAACTTCAGTGCGGGGGCAGAGATCGAGGATGCAGATGGGGATGCGACTCTCAACTCTGTGACAAGGGCGACGAATGATAGATACAGTGACCTGCGCCAGAGACGCTTACCTCAGGGAACTCCCCGGGGTATCTTGCACTGGCTGTCATATTAAACTTCGCTGCGGGAAGCTTTGTGTAATCCTTATGTATCATGGCCCAGGGTGGATTCAGCCACCTGCGCTAGAGACGTTCACCACAAAGACCACCACGTCGTATCTTGCACTGATTTCCATCTTAAACTTCCATGCGTCACGCTTTTTGTGTTCCGTGTTTTTCTGAAGACAGCCGCGCAACTGCATGCTTCCAGTCGTACCTGATTCACCAACTCCCCTGCTAATCGTTTCTGGATGGGCTGGTGGGGAAACACGGCACATCAAGAATTACGCTGTGTCCGCCCCCCCCAGGACCAGGATCCCTAATAAATTACACTGCGTCCGCGCTCCCTGGGCAACGATCCATCGGAAATTCCGCTGCGTCCGCTCCCCCTGGGCAACGATCCCCGTAGGGAGCTCCTCCGACGGCCCCAGTGCTACCGCCCGCATGCGTCTCCCCCACCCAGTACAGCGATTCGTGGCCCCGTAGGGAGCTCCACCGAAGGCCCCGGTGCTACCGCCCGCACGCGTCCCGGAACACCCAGTACAGCGCTTCGTGGCCCCATAGAAAGCTCCACCGACGGCCTCAGTGCTAACGCCCGCATGCGTTCCCCCCCACCCAGTGCAGCGCGTCGTGGCCCCATAGAGAGCTGCACCAAAGAAAGTCTGCCGACCCTGTCGGCGTGTGTGAGGGGCTTGCCCGTTCAAGTCGTCATCTCCGTCATTCGTTGGTCGTCGTCTCTGTCGTCCCCTTTTCCTGCCTCCCCTTTTCCCTGGGCTCGTCGAAGCTCCACCCTTCCCCAGGGACCTACCTCCTCAGCGCGCCAGCCAAAGCGAAGTTGAGCAACGTCGTAATTGAGTCGAGGGGAAGCCCCTTCCCTTCGATCCCTCCCCCGCCCGGAGGGGGGGGGGGCCGGGAGGGGTCCCCGGGGGGGTCCCGGGGGGCGACCGGTTGTTACTCTGGCCCGTTGGGTGTTAGTGTGGCCCGTTGGGTGTTAGTGTGGCCCGTCGCGCGGCGGGATGGGAGTTACTGTGGCCCGCGCAGGCCGCTCAATGAAAAGTAGTATATAAAGGTATCTCATGCTAGATCTGGAGAGAATCGCAACCCTTAAGGGAATGCACTCCCGCGCAGGTAAAAGTGGCCACAGTAACTCCCACCTGGAACCAACGTGGTAGCAGTACTGTGTTAGTGGTGTGGTGGTCGCTGTGCTGTGTCAGTGGTGTGGTGTTGGTAATGTTGTGTTAGTGGTGTGGTGTTGGTAATGGCTGGTTGTGCTGTACGCTGTGTTAGTGGTGTGGTGTTGGTAGTGGTGTGCTGTGTTAGTGGTGTGGTGTTGGTAGTGTTGTGTTAGTGGTGTGGTGTTGGTAGTGTTGTTGAGTTGCTAGTAGGTAGTAGTGTTGTGGTAGTGGCAAAGGTGCTGTGGTAGTGGTGTTGTGGTAGCGGTGTTGTGGTGCTGTGGTTGTGGTATTGTGGTAGCGGTGCTGTGGTGTTGTGGTAGCGGTGTTGTGGTGTTGTGGTACTGGTATTGTGGTAGTGGTGCTGTAGTGTGGTAGTACTATGGTGCTGTAGTGCTGGTGTTAGATAATATCATTCAAAGAGATTACTAGTCCTGCGGAGTACTAGCCGCAGGGAGTGCTAGCCCCATGGAGTACCAGTCCTAGGAATCCCAGCAGCCCTTTGGGCGTGAGTGGTTTAGAGAGCCCGCTCTGTTCTCAACCCCTTTCTTCCCCTTCGGGGAGGGGTTTACCCCTCCCCCTACCCCCTCCCCCTGGACCTGGAGAGGTCCTTTCGCGGGTGGTTGGAGGCGTCTTTTTCGACTCCTGGGAGGGCTAAAAAAACGACACCCCTCACGAGGATTCTGGCCCCGACGGGGGGGGGGAGAAAAAAAACGCCCCATCTGTGATCGATCGCCCGAAAGATTGCCCCAAGATACCTCCCAGACCCCTCCCAAAGAGCCCCAAGAGGCCCCAAGAGGCCCCCAAGAGGCCCCCAAGAGGCCCCCAAGAGGCTCCCAAGAGGCCCCAAAAGGCTCCCCCGAGGCACCCAAGACGCTCCTGGAAGCCCCTGGGGCCGCCGAGAGGCCCCCAAGACGCCCCAAACGGCCTCCAAGAGGCTCCCAAGAGGCCCGAAGAGGCTCCCCCAAGGCACCCTAGACGCTTCTCGAAGCCCCTGGGGCCGCCAAGCGAGGGACGAGGGGCCCGAACGACTCACACCACGAAGAGCCCGAACGACTCACACCACGACGAGGGTCCCGAACGACTCACACCACGAGGAGCCCGAACGAGTCACACCAGGAGGAGGGGCCCGAACGACTCACACCAGGACGAGGGGCCCGAACAACTCACACCACGAGAAGCCCGAACGACTCACACCAGGACGAATAGCCCGAACGACTCACACCACGAAGAGCCCGAACGACTCACACCAGGAAGAAGGGCCCGAACGACTCACACCAGGACGAGAACCCCCAAACGACTCAAATCACGAGGAGCGCTTTCTCTCCCTCCTCCTCCGCCTCGTCCTTCTCCCGCTCCCCCACAAGGAGGATGTACAAGGAGGCGGGAGGAAGGAGGAACAGGGGAGATATGCGGGGGCAGGCGGAAACACGCCTGAAAAACACGACTGTCGGCATGCTTCGCAAGAGTTGCTGTTTTGAGATGGGCTGGTGGGGATACGCGAAGCGTGAAGAATTACTACCCCAAGGGCGTACTCGTTCAAGGGAGTACTCGTCCTAGGGAATACTCGCACTACGGAGTACCAGCCCTAGGGAATACTCGTCCTAAGGAGTGCTAGTCCGAGGGGGTGCTAGGAAGTACTGGCGCTAGGGAGCGCTAGCCCTAGGAAGTACTGGCGCTAGGGAGTGCTATCCCTAGGGCGCTAGGGACGACGAGAAGTAGTAGTAGTAGAGTAGTCGTCGTCGTCGTCGTCGTCGTCG